>KZ308505.1:221591-410602 GCA_000376725.2 Ladona fulva
ATATATATATGGGCTGTTGAACATAAAGACATTACTGTCACTTTGGGCAACAACCAATGGGTCCGACCGACCACATAAGTTTTGAACTTATTCAACAGCCCATACCCATATTATAGTTCCACATGGAAATTACAGTAGCTTAGGCGTTGAATTTAACTTATCCTGCCATATGACCATAACGATCTTTTGTAAAGAGTAGGCATACTCTTTTTGAAATATGGCTGTCACTTTCCAATCGTAAACATACAATTATGACTAATGTTTAAATTCATTTTATGTTATTTAATTCACATTAAAAACGAAGAAAGCGAATTAAATACTTACTTCAAAATTTCCAATGTTATATTGGTATTCGAGAGAATTTTAGGGTAATATTGTTAATCCTAAAACTGGACAGTTGTATTAAGCTCAGTAACCTTCCTTCGAGGAGGAATAGATACAAGATATAATAGACAAAGTGAAAAATATCCACATAACTTGGACTCGAACCCAGATTCCCCACCTTCCCGGTAGGTATTCTAATCACTAAATTACCGTTCCAACTCGTCTTAAATTATCCCTTTAACAGAGTGGTATTTTAGTGGTTAGAATACCTGTCCGTAAAGCGGGAGACCTTCGTTCGAATACCAGTGTTGTCGGTATTGTTAGCTTCTGTTTATCCTTGTGCTTTAAGCAATCCTTAAGCTTGACGTTTTGTCAGAATCGTAACAGATAATTTCTAGAAAAAAATTAGGTGATTAATTAATTTGATCAATCTAAGTCTATCTTAAATAATTATATTTGGTGCTTACATAATTGAGCTGAAGCTGAGAAGTTAATGAACCGATTACATAGTAAAACGCAAATAAAGCATCGCATCGGTGAAATGAACTACTTCCCAAGACTCAGTAGAGTGAATGGTGCATCAAGAAGAGATTCTCCACGTGGTTCATCGCATGGAAAATTGAGCTAATGTTAACTTTCGCTTTGAATCAAATTCGAATTAAATTTAATGAGAGTCTATCCAAACTTAGGATAGTAGAGTCGCTGGCACACTTTCGAACGAACATTGTGCACATTTTTTCGCTACCAGATTCCCAGGAGTACAATTTTTATAATTAATCCCCAACAAAGACTACGGAGCAGAAGTTGTAAAACGGCCCAACTGTATCACGTCGCGAGTTCCTTTTGCCTTCCCTAAGTCGCAAGGTTCCAGAAAAACATAAACATCTTTCTCCCTTCCCCATTTCGGGCGAAAAAAAGGGAATTCCGAGAATAATCCGGCACTCCGCGATGATAAAGGAGCTCCTAAATATTACCAGCTGCCCGTGGGAGGGTGGGCATTCTTTTAATTCTTCCCCTCCGTTCCTTTTTGATCCAAACTCCAACACGGGGTCCGTAGCGCGGCCTTCAACTCGGCGGTTTAGCAGCAGTTCTGAGGACTTTTTCCTCTCTCCCTCAGTAGCAAAATCGCCGGGGGGTAACATGGACAGTGGCCACGAGAACATTCTTTTCTTAGAGAAACGGGGAGATCATAAGGAAGGAGTAGAAAGAAAGCAGGCGAAATAGGGTTAGAGAAGGTCGATGGAGAGCGGAGATAAGGCGGGTAAAGGAGACGTAGCGCGAGGGGACCTTCGCGTGCGTCTCCTCTCCCTGAGGCCTATCCACCACCCCTGCCTCATCAAGCCTCATTTCTTTAAAGGGAGGGCGAGCTTGAGTCCAACTTTTAAAACAACCTCCTTCACTCTCCCCCTCCGTCTTCGCAGAATGAGAGGAGGAAGAGAGAAAAATGGCGAAAAGGGAAAAGAAGAGAGAGGGAAAGGGAGAGACACCATATTCTCCGTGTAAATATTTAATGATATTAAGATGCGAAAAAATTTGCGGAAGAATCTGAGCGTGATAGCATGGTTTAATGCGGAGGTTTAAAAGCAAAGGCTGAGGGGAAAACTACGGAGAAAATGGGAATTGCGTACTAAATCATGTGCCTTCGGAATTTTAGAAAACATCCTAAGGAAAGTGGGTTAAAAATATAAAAGTGTTTTTCTTGATATTACGAATCAAGAAGCTTAATATAAAAGCAATACAATGCCACACCTGCAGAAGATTTTTATTTTGGATCAAGATATATGCAAATAAATGGTTTTTCGTGATATCGTGACCGTTAATCGTTTAAACATCTTAAACATTTCCGAGGATAAAAAGACTACCTCAATCAAGTATCCACCGCAGAAATGTTCAGTAGATCTAGAAAATATTACGTTCATACCTTTCAGATTCTTCTCAGATTGCCCAAGTTATCAAATTAAGGTGGCGGCGCGAAGGTTAGAACCACCTTCAGTAAATCAATTTCTGTTAGTACTGGCCGTCTTTAGAATTAAACAGGGTCAGGAACATGAGTCATTCAGCGGTATTAGAGAAAAAGGAAAGGAGATTCGTAGTAAAAATATCGAAGTCGATCGTCATGTCGTAGAATGTGGATATAATTAATCTGATTTCTTCATCCCATTAATTGATTGCAATTATAGGTATGAAAGAGTAATTACCAGGATTTCCAAGCTCTGAAGGAACTCAGTCTTTTTATCCAAGCATAAAAAGCATTAGGACAATGAGGAAAGGCTTCCAAGGTAGCCTTGATAATAGCTGGAACAGAAGCAAGATTAATGGGACATTATATCAGGAAGGAGTGGTAGAAGAGATAAAATAGGACAGTCCTAGAGTAATGTAATGGGACAATCACAGGCGGACGGAATCGAGTAAGAGTTCTCTATTATCGGAAAAGCCCTGCGATGTAACGCGTAAGCAGAGCAGAACGACGGAGGATGAGTAATTCCAGGTCAGTTAAGGGAGAAAGAGCGGGAGAGAAGAGCGTGATGATATAGGGTACTGTAGGGAGTAAGGGACGAGAGTGACGTCTCCTATCAGGAATATAAATCTTACCCTACTGCACCCCTTTGCCCTGCATCGCATGAGCCTCTCTCTCGGGGGTTTATTCCTTTCGCCTTCCGCGCAGATAACTGGTGGTCGCGGAATAAAGGGTTGAAAAAATTTCCATCGGTAGTTGTTTTGTTTTACGTAGCTGTTGGTTATGAGGTCAGATGCTTCGAATCCATTTACGACCGGACATCAATCATCCTCCTCGTGTATAGGAGCTCCAAGAGGTTTCCAAGGAAATTAAAGTTCAGATCCATTGGATCATTGTTTTTGATACCAATCGGGCTCTCAACTCCACATTTGATTCGTCTAAATCTTTGTGTAAGATCTTTGTTTCTTTGACTATATCAAGAAAACAATTCTTTTGTGGGATCTTATGACTGATATTATCAACTAATTTAGTGAAGTATATTTCTACAGTTTCAGCAATATAGATCAAATTATATATTACAAGGTAAATATATATTTACCTTATATTCTGGGAAGATAGGTGAGTTCCCATTCCAGTCATTTTATATAAATTTTCTCTAGTTTTAGTGAATCTCGTATCGTTTCTCTCGTATTAGTGAAATTATAAGCGACAAAAGTTTTTCTTCATTATGATAGTTTAGGAACTATTAAACATCATAAATAATTGAATCGGGAAAAAAATACATTTACAGCTTTTATGTTCACACAAGTTCAGACTACGAAAAATATTTGGAGTGTGAGCCACTGAATTTTCAGAATTTCTTAGCTTCCTTCAAATTTTTAGCGAATGAATCTCATTATGACTCCCTAATCTGTGAGCTTCGGAAGGTCAGACTCCAACATTTTACGCCGACATTTCCAACCTTTCACTCACAGCTTCACTTATCATACAAGGGTAAAAACCGAAGAACATTCCAACAGCCAGTGCAATTCAAAGAGAGAGAGAGAGCTCACCCGAAAGCTTCTTAGCTCTCAAAACCACTGCGCGGAAAAACCTTCAGCATTCCTTACTGGGCGTAACTAGCCGCCAATTACGACCTCGAAGTTGCCCGCCTACATCCCTCTTCGCATATTTTATTCCATAGTTACATATCGATCAGAGAGGTGAATCGATCGAATATAACCTACATCGATATATCGAACAACTCCACCTTTTATTCTCCTCGCCGAAAAAAATGATCAATGCCCGCCATCTCCCCATCTCCATTCCGCCTCTTTACGAATCCTCTTCATCCCCTCTTCTCACTACCAAGACAACCGTGGATATAAAAGAAAGGGAGACAGAAGAGGAGCATTCCCCTCACTTTTCTTATCTCCTCACCCTCTTAACATGGCGGCATCTTCCGGTGAAAGCTTAGGGGCGGAGGAAGATGCACACCATAGCACCTTCCGCTTCCTCCTACACGACTATCTCTCTTTTCCTCATCTTCTCCCAGCGTTAACTTACCTTCTTTGCCGTTCTAAACCAATTCCTCACGTGCGACTTATATAGCCCTTCCTTTTTTTCTTTCCCTAACGCTACGCCTTCTGATTCCTCTATTTCGGCCCCTCGACTCGCCTCTCTCCTTTGTAATCGCTTTCTGAGAATCTACACACTGTTTCTTTTCTTTGCTTTCTCTTCTTCGCACTGAATCTCGTTCCGGAAGCTTTTCTTGCTCTTTTTTTAGGAGGTCTCCTTTTTCCTCCTTATGGACTCTTCCTGAATATCTCTTTCTCTTCCCTCTTATGCCCATACGTCTCCTTTTGTCGGGCCCACGTAGCGAACGTTGCGATCCAGGGGACGTTCGTATTCCGGGCGGCAGAGGGCTTTTTCTTTATGCAGAGCGAAGCCGCGAATGTCCCGCGGATTAAGAATCGGATTTTTCCCCGAGGAAACTGGCAGCGAGGGATTGGCGGAGGCAAGGAGAATGAAAAGGGATAGAGAGGGTTTCGCAGAATGGAGGGCGAGTTAGTGGAGGGGAGAAGATTTCGAGGAAAATTTTCTGGTGGGAAGAGGTGAGCTATGGTAAGGGTAAGGCATTCCTTATTCCTTTCCCTCTATTTGCCGTTCCCTCCCGAACTCTCTCCATGGTCCCGAGAAAGGGGGACTTGTAAAAGGGAGGTGTGAAAAAGGAGCAAGAATATTCCAAAGAGAACACGGTACGTGAGGTGAATGTCTACACGTGGAAGGAAGAAGAAAAAGGAAATGTATCTAAGAGAAAAGAGATAAAAGGAAGAAAGAAATGATTTCATGAAGGTAGTTAAGCGGGAAATGAATTACAAGAAATAGGTTTACAAATGAAATCATTAAATTAAAACGTCTCTTGGAATCTTTCCCATCTTCGAAGAGTAAAGCGAAACGTGTTACTTTTAGTTTTGTATTATATACACGTATGTATTGAAAATATATTCTAAACTAGAGTACTACATGGATCTTTACTCAGATTTTTTAAGAGAATACGTCTTTCTCGTGTAAAACTTTGCTATAAAAAGCAAAAGTTTTTGGTTATCACTAAGGCAAAACTTAACAGAAACAAAGAATTTATGTTATAAAAATGATTTTGCAGTGTCACTTTGCTATACTTATGTTTCCATACTCAATGATTCTCTTGTGGCAAGAAAACTACTTAATGGTTAATGCTTTCCTAGTTTCAAGCACGTTCTATTATTGCAGTAAGATTAAGGAAAAGAAAAAAGTGAATATTGTTTCCAGAATATTCTTAAATACTTATAGAAATTGATATGAATCAGTTAGAAAAGGCAGCCGTTATAACGCATGAAAACGCATGACTGTGGCATCATGAATAATAAGATAGATTGCTCCTGTTTTTTATTTTGATGTAAAATGGAGGACCGAGATATATAACCCCGTGAAATCCTTAATCATGATAGGTGATTAATGTGGTCAACATTATCTATGACTACCATTAATAAATTCCTTTTGACATTCAAACACGATTGGTTTGAATGCCTGTCAGATAGATATTTTATTTCAATTTCCTATAAACATTTTCATGAATTTTAACTAATACACGCTCGTTAGATTCTAATGATTTTGGTTTAATCGGTAATAGAATATGGTGTGCTCGGCTTCACATAATTTATGGTATCTCGCAGTCATGAAACTGATACTTCTTTCCCTGAGTAATAGCATCCATAAATTCCTGTAATAGAATACATTACTTACGTGCAAAACATATTGGACTGTGAGAACGTGGCGTGATTCCACGTCCTTTATGGGGAGCCAAATGAATGCGAAGTAATTTTCTTCGCGCAAGTCCAAATCATTCCACAAAAAAGTAGGACGGAATGAGTGGATGCTCATATATTACTGATAAAATGGCATATAAACGTATGGTTATGTCTTTCAGATTTTTTCGTATCGGCTCAACGCAGTAATATTAATAAAATACATAAATAAATAAATTAAAGTTTTACTATTAATAATACTAACTTACTAATAGCTATCGACTTTGAATAAAAGATAGAGAACGATTCGTATAGGCAGTATTGGTCAACATAACTTGTAATTAAAAGATATATTCTGAAATTGTTGAACTAATATTTTATAATTTATAGTTTCCCCCCTCCTGAGTCTCTTCTCTCTAGTTCTTTTTTTCAGGCTCCTTCTGACAACTGTAAAGTGTACACATAATGTTCGTTTTGACTTCATTCCCGGTTTTTTAAGAAATCGGGAACAGAATGATTTTTGTCAAATTTGTTGTTGAAAATTTAAATAAGCATTCACTTATACCAGATGAGGATGACGGCGAATTCCACTTAAAACATATCCTTTAATCCTAAGAAGAGAAATGCTCCCATGACCCCATTTAGCGAAAATTCGCGGGTAAGTGATCACGTATGAAACGAATGAAATGACAAGAACCTAAGTATATTGAACAGTCTCATTGAACGCCAAAAAGCTGACGAAATATGAGTACTTTTGTTATTTCAGCCTACAATATTTTGTTCCTTAAACTGCAGAAAATATTTTGAGGTCAGTTTGGATATAATATTGCTGGTGACTCAGATCAGTGTTATAAAATCAAGTATTTACCCCTATCAAAGCTTTTGAAATCTAACTCGCCTCGGTCAATTCCAATATTTGAGCTACGTTTACTGCCTTTCATCTCTCGATAAAATGTGTCTCCTCTCTTCCGAGGGAAAAATCAGCCTCACTTGCCAACGATGATATCATCATGTTTTCCTTATCGATAGATTTTTACGATCGGCGAGAGTACTTTATAGGCTGGTCTGCTTCATCAATGTGGCAGTTAGAGAAGTAACAATATTTATCTTCATCCAGTGAGGGCAAAGCGTCTACCTTCATTAATTCTATGTAATATTCATCTCGCGTTTATTAAATAGAATGTGTATTTTATCTCTGTGATTGAAACATCAGTAATTTCTGCTCAAACAGTAATGTCTATGTTTCATCTTTAAATAATTACCATAACCTGCAGCTTTAATAACTTATTTTATTTCCGATACTAGAACTTCAATATCTTCCTCTGAACAAGCATAAAGCCCTCCAGCTACAAACGTAATTCCCCGCTTTTTTCGACGAATAGTTTATATCATCTCGTACTCACATTAAATCTCCAATAGCTAATTTCTTCTAATTAATTGGTACAAAATTTGCATAGGTGAAGATTTCATCTCGATGAAAACACATTTCAGACTTTCTACTATTTAATCTTGAGAGTTAGATTGCTCGGTGCTGTCGATACTGTTTTTAGAAAGGCTGACTGACCTAAAATTGAGGTTCTCCGTATCACATTATGCCATACTATACGATGGTGCCTTGGGAAATCATCACATGTATTGCAATAAATACGATATGAATCAACATAGGGATAGTACCTTAGTTGCTTCTACATCTCCTCTAAACTATTCCTCATGACCGCATAATTTTCGACCGCTTTCCAAAACTTTATCTTCACATAGAAAACAGTTAGTGGCGGTAAACACTTTTTAAAGGTGTACCTACTCGGAAGGCTATAAATTCCTGGAAAAGATGGTTACCCAGTTATTAGAACTCAGGACTAAATCTCCTGCTAACAACTTCGACCTGACCCTGGTTACAAGAGCCGGAATTCGGTGATAATCAGGCATGACTAATACCCTACTGCTGTTGTCTTTTAAATTGTAAGTAGGATGAGACATTTATGCGTCTACTAATGTGGTTTACGCGGCGAATAAAATAGAACCTTAACCCAAAGAGCAATTTCATTTTCTGTCACACCTATCTTAAGTTAGTTTCAACTCGGTGAAGAATAGGAAAATAGGAAAAGATTTTCATTTCTGCAAAGAAACAAAGTAAAAGCCTTTACTTTATCTGCATTATCCACTATAGCCATCTTACCTTTTGGATGAGAGCGGGAAATTAACTATTCTTTTCGGCTTTTTGATGAAAGAAATCTCTCTTTTCCACTCACGTTTGCCATTCACATTCGCGAAAGGTACATATGATGTTCACAACAGAAATTCGAGATTTTAGGTAATTAACACAGGAAAATGGTTATTTAAGTGACTAAGTATGAGTGTTATAAAATGCATGTTATATGTTTTTACAAAAAGTGGAACGTTGAACATAATCATGTTACACGCAACTAGTTTATTCAAGATTCCTAACGTGCACCGTAATGCGACTTGCGGGTCATATAAGTTAATTTGAATCCTTTAAAACAAATTGTTTCCCCGAGAGATCCTTTAAAACAAGTTGTTTCCCCGAGAGAACAAGTTTTGACCTTCCCGCTTGCCCCAGACGAGATATGAAGACTCCTTAGCTCCGCAAACTTTCCCAAGTTCCAAGAATCTGACCGTAAAGGTGGGTGTAACAGTAGATCTTCCATGAATACAAATCAGGAATCCTTCGGAAAAGTTAATTTTCTCAAAAATGTTTACTTGGCCTTGTTAATTTTATACCGGAATGCTAGTCAATGAATTTTCAGTTGAAGATGGAACGGTCAGCATTATACTTTCTCGAAGACATCAGCAAAAAGTGACTAAGATATTTAGAAACTAGAATCGTTGCTATATGGAGCTGTAATTGAATCTCTATCTCCAATCAAAACTCATCCGAGTACATTTTGGTGAGCAAAAACATTATTAATGAGGTAGAAAACTTAAACGATATAATTTTCTATACAAAATGAGACTTCTGAAAAACTTTATAAGGGAGAGCCCTACAGAAAGTCAAACATCTTAGAAAGTAAATAATATGGGAGGGATGAGAAATATCAAATAATCCAAATATTTGAGTGAATCAACTGTGTTCAGATACTAGAGGGAACACCTTAAGATAATACCTTCATAATAAATGCACATTTAATTGCATTATTGAATGAAAGGGTAATGAAAACTCTATAACAAATTATATTTAGAAGAAGAATTTACCACAGGATATTATATGAAACTGAGACGAAGGACGATAATTTACTAAAATTGTTTTATATTAAACTCTTATGGTATTAAATGTTCGTAATTCAGATTAAAATATCATACATTTGGATCTAATTGCATTTTTGGAGAGTTTAAGTCATGCTGTAAGAGATTAACCTTCAGATAATATATCTTCTAAAATGAGGAAATTTTAAAAAGAGTTTATGAGACCGAAGCAAGGCTGCTGAGATGTGGTGCAACTGGTTAGAGTGCGTACTCATTCGTGAAATACTGTTACGCGATCCTTTTACCTAATGATCCATCGAACCTTTCCCGCCAGATTCACGCAGTTCATTAGCAAAAAGGCATCTGTGGCGATCCGCTGTTTAAGAGCGTTTAACACTTGAATGAACCTGAGGGAATGCATTTCTAGGGAGGGAAATTAAGAGAGATGCTCCGTGGAGTTATCCAGAGGAATCTAATCTACCCGAAGCAGCGAAATCTACGTAGCTATGATTTCAAATTGGATAGGTCATCAATCGTCTGATTCTAACCGTATAATATAGTATGAATTATATCTTATATTTAAGCAGGTAAATGAGTCATTTCAACCATGATTATTTTCCCACTAGATAAATCTTCTAGGAAGATAGAGTATATTGGACCCATACTGAGAAGCGTGGAAGTTTGCTAAGGTGAAGGAAGTGTATTGAAAATCTAATTACATTCCGTCATCAACCTCTTCGTTTGGGACGACCGAAGTTAGAAGGGGAAGGAAATTAGAGGAGAGAGAGATAAGGAGAAAGGGAGTTAAGAGAAAGGTGGAGGGACAGGAAGGAGATATGGCCAGAGAGGGTAGTATTAGAGATTGAGGACAGGATAGGAAGCAAATGAAGATAAATGAACGAGCAGCAGATTAGCAGGAAGGACTTATTATTTGTATTTAGTAATTAGCCAATCAAAAGATCTGTTTATTAATAAAACATTTTGTATTTCTGATTTGGAGGAGTCTTTCGGAATTTTATGATGCAAATGATGTGAGTTCAAATCTTTTGGAGGTCGATTTTATTTGATGTTTAATTAGAGCAGAAAGGATCAGTATCTTACCGTAATTAGGAGTGTTATAATCCGTCATTGTCCCATAGTCATTGCAGTACGCTGGTTATGTATTTCAAAATTTTATATATGTTAAGTTACACTAAATCGAATAAATTAGTTTTCTTATGGAATATATTGATAATGTATCGTTTGCATACTTTAGGGTAATGTCACATCGAAATATGCATTAACCTTTTCGGCTATTATGCGTAAGAATAGCATAATGAATGATAATAAATCATTAAACTCTAATAAGTCGCATGAACAGCACACCGAGGATTAAAACCCTTCATCTTCACCTATCTAGCAGTTAGAACAAATATGATAGGTAATGAAGGATGTGTTCATTACCTATTATATTGTGTATTGTATTCACCCGAGGTGAATGTCTGGCTACGGTGGAATTTGGAGATCTCCTTTAAATATTGGGCCATATATAGTGAGCCATGTGAGCAACGCGATCGACTTCGGTAAAAGCGGTTCTAGGTTTGATTCCCGATAGGGACTCTCGTGCGAAATGACCTCAACTATCGAAGCACTTTTAAAACTCATTTAAATCTCGTTATCGTGTCTTGTGGAGGTAGTGATGAAGCAACTCAACATCTCCACTATCTCCGATAGGAATAAGCTCTGTTAAGCCCGAAATTAGATATGTAAACGACAAGCATTTCGCGCTTGATCTCCGTTTCTCTTGCCCTCGTTTTACTGTGGACAGAATACTATGGAACAGGCAGCTCTGCGGGGATTTTAAAAAGAGTAAGGTTTGCTACGAGAATTTTTAAGTATAATAGAGAATAATTAAGCGACATAGAAAAAAGTAGAAAATGCGAAATTAGAGAGGGTGTACTGAATAGAGAAGATTATAGAGAGACACGGGAAAAGATTAAGAGTGGAAGAAGAAAAGAGAGGCAAATGGAGAACTAGCGACGGTAGAATAAGAGAATGCTTAGGAGGGCCATTTTAAGCACATCCGATTACGAGGGATTGAACGACACTCTCACAAATAAACCTTTCCGATGTTGAGCGGAATGCGTACTGCTTAAACATTCAACGAGTAATCCTACTTGCGAGGTTTACTCAACTCGAGGAAGAAGGTTGTGATAGGTTTAATCACCGCTCCTCAGCGAGTAATATCCACTTTTGCATTTTTATCTCTCCTGAGAAATAAATTCATATTAACCCCAGGTTAAATGGCTTTTCTACTGCGTTCAAAATAAATTGCAAGCGTACGTTAAACACAAATTTGTATGATTTCTTTGGAATTCGAGCATTTTTGAAGTTCGCAGAGAAAACGGTGATAGTGTGAGACTTGCAGAGGCAAAAGAAGAGCTTTGACACCTGCTCTGTTTACGCATTATAAGGGAGTATTTTCATATGATTAAGTGCCCAAATATATCTAAATATAATTAAACATATTCCGTAATATTAACCGATTATTTTATTATACTTGAAATTTATTTTATACTGTAAAAGCTGTTTTAAGAGCAACAAAAGTTATTCGTTTGAGTTTCAAAGCTTAGAAGGCAATTGTATCGCTTTTAGTTGTCTCGATCAATAAGTTAAGCCAGATTGTGGCTTACTTTATTGATCTGGCTCTTTTTATTTCCAATATTATGCTGGGTTGTCTATATTTTATTTGCGTGATCATCAAGGGCGAACAATCTTTCTTCATAGTTTTGACAGCAATGAGATACCACAGAATCTTTTATAATTGCAATGTATCCTATTTGAAATATTTTTAATAGTATTTCTATCAAAGAAATTAATTCCGGTTAGGTTTTGCATAATTTTGAAGGTAAGTTTAAAATGAAGATTAAATCTAAGCCACTTTTGTCGGAGTGTAGAAACTAAAGCAGCAGATATACGAATTGTAACAAATGTATTTACCAATCACAGACATCACGAGAACCTCACATCATTAATACATTTTAAAAATTTAGAATGGATTAAGGTTAAGAGAGGAAGAATTTTTAAAGTAATGTTCCCAATTATCCATTTGAAATGGCTGCAAATACAATTAAAATTCGAATTTCATCACTTTCGAATCTTGCCGCTTACTTTAAGCTCTATGGTATGCATCACCTTGTAAATAATTGTATGTTTTCTCCTAAGCCCCATGCTCTGTTTACATGTTATAACGAGACTACAAGGCTCCCTTTCGGAAGCCTTCCAACCATCTCAAGTAGCCCGAGGCATATGCGTCCCATACCGTAGTGTATATAAATACTTATACTTTTTATAAGAGGACGAACGGATGTTTATTCGCGTGCCTTAGTACTGATCACAGTGTTTGGACGTAGTGGCCGTGAAGCTTCCGTCCGAGAAACTCTTTCTTGGTAGAAAAAAGGTCCCAACCCTGGTCAGAGTTTCTTGAAATACCAGCTAAAAACAGATCGCCGTAAGCAGCCCCTCTCATAAAAAGAGATCCAGCGAGGCTCTTACTGGTAAAGAAATACCTTGAATGTCATTAAATATTATCAGTTGTGTTAAATAAAATATGACCAACAAAGTAACCAGTTACAACTTACAATATCTTAAGATGTATAGTGAGCATAATAAAGGAACGTAAGAAACACAAGTCGAATACATTCTCGTCATTTCCATTATATTTATTGGAGCATTAGGATATATTAGAAAAAAATTAAGGAATAAAACTGTGATTCATTATTTCAACTTTATATGTAACTGACTTATCTGCAGGAGTCCATCATTTGACAAGTACTTTATAACACAACGTCGGTAGTATCCCTGCTACCATATAGTAAATAATGAATATTCTTCGTTCGCCTTAAGGATTAAACAAATGAATCTTTCATCCATCTATTTCGTTTCAGTACTGCTCATGGCTTTGATGATATGAAAGCTATTGTGGCGTGACTGACATTTAGTAATGACATTTTTCTTGCCAAATACATCATTTATAACAAGGAAGTAAGTCTTCAAAGTAATTATATGATAGGAAAATTGATTTTAATTGCATTCCTCTGCTGCGCGGTCTGAGAAGAAAAAAGTCTTTCAGTCAGAACAGTGTTTTCTTTTACCCATTTTTTATATAAAACTTTTCCATGGCATTCAAAGGATTATGGTCTCTTACAAAGCTTATTTAAAATATACTAAACCTACATTTATTTAAAAAATCCAAATCCTTTAATTACATTTTAAGAATGTTTAAAAAATAAGTAAGGATTTTAAGTATGTTTAAAGAATATTTACAAGAATAAGTAAATCCATAAATATACACAATATACGATACATAAACATCCAATAATGTGTTTGCGTACAAAGCATACAATGTGTATCAAATATACAGAAGTGACAACTTTCCTACAAACAAATATCTATTGCACGTTGAAAAAATTTAGCCAAAATAATTAACGTTCTGGTGCGTAGATCACACATTTTTGAAATGGCTGAAATCTAAGAATGACAAATGTACGTGAGCTTCATTACAAAACTCTGTTTACCACCAGAGGTTTATCGTTAAATTTAAACAGACAATGGCAAATCAGCCTCTCCGTAACAAATATTGTGGTGATTTTATGCGTGTAATATATGAGGTACTCCATTTACACAGGAAGGCCCCCTACTCCTCGGGGGACTTCCCGTATTCCTAGAGCTGCCTAATATTGCGACCCTGTTTACCTCAGCTTTGTATTCGTTCCTATAATTTTTTATCATTATTTTTATTTATCACTTGACTTTTATTATCACTTGGCATTTTCATACCCGTAATTTCTCCCTCTATATCTTCTATTTTTATCAAAATAATTATCCGTACTGTTTTAAATTGCATTCATTCTTATATGTAAACCATATTGCCGATGTAGTAACATTATTCATTTCATTTTTGGCTTCTTTATCTCCATGTCTTTCCACACGTTCCATAGATTACATTTTCAAAGGCAATACAAATTAAAATTCGATTTTAAAATGAAATTTACATTGTGAAGTCTAAAATATGTATCTATGAAGAATTTTTGTCATTCTGGATATTTCACACGAAGGAAAAGCTTGACAAGAATAAATGAAAACGTTACAGAAAATTGAGAAAGGAAACAGTGTTTTTGTCAATACATCTTGATGAGGTCAATATCCTTTCAGATTAACTCTACCTTGATTAATCGTGGCTTAGAGATTGATTAACATCGATAAGATGAAAGGAAAACTTTTTTGTTGATTCCTTATTAGGTTGAACATATGCTTGAGTGAGTAAAAAATATTTTAAGGTGGAATTCAAGAGCCCAAATCTTCACTGATTTTTCTTCTGTAGACAAATTTGTGATGAATGCGACGATGCACACATTTTTACGCTATTTTTCAACTCTTACCTACCCACGAAAATGTTGATAATGTTAATAACCACCTATTGTCTCCTCTTACTTACACATAACTTTGCTGAAAACAGTGAAGTGTCTGTTCCTTTAGAAAGAGATCTATTTTCTTTCTCATATTTTACTTTTCGCTACTCTTTTCAGCAATCTCTCTACCGTCCTCCTTAACTTTTCATCCGTTTCTTCCTCCCACTTTCCATCCCTCTCTCTCTCTTTCCCGGTATTCCTGAGGGGTCTGACAGGCGGTGACAATGAATGATTAAAAAAGAACAAGGATTTTAGTTTCTCTCCACCCTATTCTTCCTCTCCGATTCTCTCCCTCTCAGCCACACTAATAAAGCACCGCATATTTCCTTTTCCGACGACAAAGCACGGCTCTCAGCACCCGTCGAAACCAAATATCCGCACCGGTTGCAAAGCACTTCCCGTCCTCGCTCTTCGTACTTCTTAAATGAAGAAAATGTGTACAAGATAGGCGCCACCGTTGGAATGAAGGCCCTCGTAACTTCAAGAGGGCAGATTGGATTTTTACGTATGGAAATAAATCAACTCTCTTTCCTCTGCCTTTTTTATTTCACTCGAGATGTGAGCCATTGACCGAGGACAATAAACTGAAAACGTGCCTCTCGTTTTTCGAAGAACGCATTTTTTCAAAATGCCTCTGTTTTTGAATCATAGTGGGCAAATTTCTCATTGGCTCTTAAAATTAAAATAATGGATTGGTATTTTTCGACTGATCACGACTGGATTAAAAGAAAAGAAGTTCAAATTAACATTTAAAAAAAGTATTTTTGGAATAAAACACTTCGTCACTTGTACTTTTTACTTGTACTTTTGTCCCCCCGGTATGATTGAAAAAGGCAGAGTCCTGTACGTTAAACTTACAGAAATCACCTATGATTAACTCACTTGACGGTAGTGTGTCCTTAAGCTTCCTTTGATTTTATTTCTGAAAAGGTTTTTAATATTAAGTCATCATGATCAGGAAAATAATACTTCATAGGAGTCTCACGAGACATAAATATAATAATACTACAGATGGAACCGAGGCATCGTTTTGTTTAAAAAAGTTTGAAATATAACTGTTATCCGCACGCTTTGGAATCGTATTCTGTATGGTATATACGACGTATGGTATATACTATTTCGTATAGTATCTGCTTTTGTGTTTCTCTTGCCTTAAGAAAATTGGTTGGCTTTCTATTTATGAAAGACTTCCTGAGACACCAGGGCACATGTAGGAGTATTGTAGATCAAATATTAAATCGCTCCTAATAGGATAATAGAAAAGGTTGGGTGCTTTGGGAATCAATATCGAAAAATTTCCAGCCGAACTCATGAGATTACGCCCAAAATTTGATCAAAGTGAAATGAGTGTGCTGTTTCACCCCTTAATTTTTTATGTCGCTTTTCCGTGTTTTTATCGGAGAATCTATCTTTATAACCATGCTCCCTGACAGTATTTACTCTGGATTTGTACACTGTTATGAGTCCCTACGTTATTACAATTGGCGATACTTCCAGGCGAGCGTACCGGGTTGAGCGTAAGGAATGCTGCCTATCTTTTACCTACTTGAAAGCTACGAAACAGTCCCCTGAATTCATGTGCCTATTTTGGAAGAAATAAACGTTAAGTAATTAAACACTATCTCGATATTTACGTTTTCATTTCGACAAAACTATACCGATAATCCAGTTGTTGCATTCAAAAACAGTTTCAGAAAACTAAAATCTACTGCTGATACGTAAGGCAAAAATACTCGGAATAACGTAAGGATCAGGAAGAGAAAACAAAAAATCGAAGAGGGGAACAAAACAGGTATTAGAAGAGAAAGAGGAGAGGTTTATAAAGGGAGAGAAGAAGAGATTAAGATAGGTTAGGTACGGGCGCGGACGGAGGCAAGAGAGGAAGGTTTTATTTTCGCGCTCGAGGCGAAATCGGCACATGGATTAAAGATGGAGGAAAGCGTTGGAGTTGAGGTGTCGGCGGCAGAATAGTCGGACGAGGCAAAGGAAAGCGAACGGGGAATGCGAAACACAAAGAGAGGACAGAAATGTTTAAAACAAGCGTTAGAAAGGGAGTCAGAGATGGGCAGCGTGACTCTTCAAGGGTGGCTGGTCTCATTGTCCGAAAAGAGGGCGACGTCGCGTCCCATTTCTCAATCCCCTATCCTTGAAAGCGCTTCTCCACCTCCCTTTCCTTCATCCGACACAGATAAAATTTCCCTTATCTCCATCACCTATCGCCAAGGTTTCCCCGCTGATTTCTGTCGTATCTCCATCCCAAATATTCGCCCCCGCGAGATATCTATTTTCCCTCTTTCTTCATCTCACACGTTCGCCTTTTCCTCAATTTATCTCGCAATATCTCTCGATTCTTTAAATCCTTACACCAAGACTGGTTTCTTCCTTGAAGAGAATATTCAAGTAAAAAACTACTTCTGAAATTGCTACGCTTTTTTTATCGGTTTTGCTCAAGTAATAAATACATTAATACGAGAACATTAACATTAAAGCATAAAACAGGAATATTGTTATAAGAATATATAAGAATCAACGTACGATACTGAATTCCTCTAGTTCAATTAATTATTTCTTAACACCGAAATATTTTAATGTTTGTGAATTTAAATGGTGCATGCATAAAAATACGTAATAATAAGTGAGGAAAATAAGCGATCGGACATAGTAAATAAAAATATGTTCGCTGTAAACACGCCTACCGTACCATGCGCTACCACTTTTTTTTAACAATATCCTCCTTGACATTCTTGCAAAATCGAATAGTTTTTGTACCTTAAACAAAAGGCAGTTTTATTTTCCATACCATTCCCGAGTATGAATTCCTAATTAAGGTGATGGAAATTGTTAAAAAGAAATCGAACGCAAATGCGTGCATTTATAAGGCAGTTTATCCCGCCATATGTACTACGATTATCTGATGAATCTCTGAATGACAGCTTTTTCTTTTGAAGAATTTATTCCTAAAAATGAAAGCGATGTTAGCGTTTCCGCAGCACTGCTATCTCCAAGAACAGAAATGCAACGGAAATCACTCTATTGATGGAATTTTCATTTTTAATACGAGATCTTTCACCGGAAATGTTCTTGATTAACGGTGATGCTACATTTTTTTTGCTTTTTTTTCCAGGATTAGAATGTATGGTTTTCTTCATTAGTGATACCGTGAATTTATGCCATTATGAAAAGGCTATAGACGTTTTAAGAATCAATGAGTATGTCTGTAGAAAGAATTTTTTACGGCAACGTTGGTGAGCTAATATAATAAAATAACAAAGATTAACATCGAAGGATAAAATAATGATATAGCCTTCCGTCCTTCATTTATTTCTCATTGGTTCGACTTATCTTATACCTTAATATCCCTATGAATAAATAGTTTCCTAATGAGCATGAACATGAAGAAAAGGTATTCCGGTCTTCTAATTTTATTTTCGAATTCTTCCATATACTTCTTCCCTTTTTTTTCGCAATACCTTCATCATCATCTTTAAGGGTTCGATTCCTCTGTCCGCCTCTTCAATTTCTCCAGCAAGAGAATCTCTTCTCCGATTTATCTTCCTCTTTCTCTCTCCCATGGGACCAAGTGGTCCCTACGTTCATTACTCTCTTGTGGGGCAATAGTTCTTCCGAGTTCACACTAACTGCCCAATCACCTACGCTCACTCGCCCTTAACGGAGTTACTTTATGGTGCGCGACCCAAAAGAGAGTTGGGAAAAAAGGAGGAAGAAGAGAAACAAGGGGGTGGGACCGGAAAAAAGCTGGATGGAAAGATAACATCTTTAGCTTGTATAAATTTGACTAAGGAATATCTCATTCTCTGTAGGACATCTAATCTAAAGGTAGGAGAAAGAAAACATGGATGATCGAGAAAAATAAATAAAAAAAACTCCTACATGCTCATATCTTAAGAATCACAGGAAAACGCGGAAAGTTTCAGGAAATTTATCTTAAGACCCTGACTTCCATTTTAATCGATATTTCAGTACAGCTACAGTAATTCGCAATGGTATCTCGGTTTTTATATGAAATATAACTGTTATGTTTCCATATATTATTCATAATACGAGTGTCTAATTTTTTTGCAGAAAACATTTTCGACTTAACAATTAATAAAGCAAATTAATTTTCATCTTCCTATTTATGACTGAAAGACTATAAGGCTAATGAAGCTTCCCGAAGGAATATTAACTGGCTACTTATTTAAAACCCATATTGACCAAGGAATAGGAGTTTACGTATCAGAAATCTAAAACTATTAAATCAGCCTAACATTTTAAAACGACCTAGTGAATAAATCCTTGCATAAAAAAGTATTAATCTTTACAGTTTGTGAAAAGACCAATTAACTTCCTACACTGATGCCGGAATGATGAAATATAAACATTTTATGATTTATAAGTAGGTAAATAAGTACGTATGGGCAGGATACCGAAGTTTTAATATATCTGCAAGAAACAAGGAAAGGAAAACGTACCGGTGGATTCCTTCCGAGAGAGAAGATCCAAAAGTTCGATAAAGATTGCACGAAGATCCCGAACAGCGCCAAATGAAAGAGGGTAGGAAGAGAAAAGGGTTCCGCAGAAGAGGGAACAGGTAAAGATGGGAGGAGAAAAGGCGGCGGTTTTTAAAGGGGCGATTCGCGAACTTTCTCTGCTTTTCTTTTCAGACCGAAACGAGCAGTCCTTAGGGATCCCGTCCTTCTACGGCCGGATAAGAACCGTCCACGCGTTATAGAAACAAAAAAGACACGTCTCGCGCTACCTTCTCGAACGAGAGGTCTCGGAGGATAAATAAAATTGGAAGTAATGAAGAGAGCGAAAGGATAGGTGAGGGAGTAGCAGATTGGAGGAGACAAATGTGGAGGTGAAAGAGACAAGTAACCTTCAGAGACGAGGCTTGAGTAAAATCTAAGGGTGAGTCGGATATAAGTCATTGTTTCGAGCGACGGCAGTCATCTGTTTCGATTTTTCCATCACCACCAATTCTCTCCACTTCTGAAGCAGCCTTTCGTATACCTTCGAGCAATATATATCGACGCGCAAGAGCAGCTCGTTTATCTGCACGCTCACCCATATCGACGACAAATTATATATCTCTATGTTTAAGCACTGTGGGCCCTTCATTGCATGAAAGAGAAGATGTATACATCGACTTTAAAGACGCTGAATCCTTTGATCAAGACTGGGATCATAAATCCTGTCATAAAAATAGGAGTTATAAGGTTTTTCTTTAACGACATACTAATGTCGGTGAATAGGTTACCCAGAATCGTTATAATGTCTTTCCATTAACTAAACATTGCAACCGACTCGTTCTATTATGGTACCATCTGACAGATGAGACCCATATATGGTCAGTTCTGAAGGGGTAGTAGGTAAAACTATGAATAATTTCAATAATAATATAGCTTAAGAATTGTCAGTCTAAGATTCCACTCTAATTCCACTTAAATGAATTTTACGGCTAATAAAGGATCTTATTCGTATCAGACAGCAATTTTAAAATGTAGAATAATAGTCATATTTGTATGTGTTTTTCGTATTTGTGGTAAAAATTCCTGTTAAAGTTTGAAATCCTTAAACATTAATTAGCCATTACTTAATGAGGGAAATTACATAAATATTCTCAGAAAATGTTGGTAATATTTTGCGGCACAAGCAGATAGTACACATACCTAATATACTAACAAGATCAACATCAAGTTGTGAACAAAAGATTACATTAATCCTAATTACCTTTCCAAATACCATCAAATCATCAATAGATACACATGATTTATCTTTAATGTATACTTTTTATATCAATAATGTATTTATATTTTAATAATCAAAGGCGATTCCGAGAGGCTCTCGGATAGTCAAGTGGGCGACCCGTTCGGCTTCAGTGAAAGCGGTCCCGGGTTCGATTCCCGGTGGGAGCCTACGTGCGAAATGATCTAAGCTGTCGAAGCATTTTTAACTATAATACTACAACTAGGATTCCGAGTATGTACTTGAATAGGTACGAGCTTATGCTCATAAAGTACCCTGTGTCATAACGTAAATGGTTAGGAAGTTTTGCGCAAGTAATAAATTTTCCCTTATAAAGGACCAAAGTGCTCATGCAAATTATGCGTTGATTACTGCTGTATTGCAACACAAATACAAGTCCTTGAAGCGATATGGTACAATGCTGTTGCGAATAAACAGTAACGCTCAATGAGTGTGATTTGATATTCACGGAAGAAGAGAATTATGCAAATGCGGATTGTTAACGGTTTAGTATTCACTGAAACACGAATGTAGCAGAGTGATTGGCATATGGCGTTAATTAGACATGGAAATCGTTATGATCCATAAATTACTTTTGTAAATTGACACGATATAATCAGAAATAAAATGTGATTTTCAGTAATAAACTTCACAATATGAAAAAGTAACGAGTTAAAGACGATGGCAAACTAATGACACCGTAAAATTTTATTTCCCACAATACAGCTCTATGTTATGAATATATGAGGAATTGATAATATTAAATATATTAAGGCACTAAAGTTATTGTTTAAATATTCTATCATAATCGCTATATATGAAAAATAGTTTTGAGAAGAGAAAATATCTCAATTTACACATACCATAATAACATTTAACAGATAAAATAGATCGCATTAGTATAAAGATCGACAGGAATCGTCTATTCTAAACAAAATATCAACTAGATTGATATTTTAAAACAGCTAATTACCATTTCATAACAGTACAGACGTTTTTTTGCGACATTAAACCCAAAAAGTACCAAGATACCCTATAAGGACTAAATACTCACCCTGAGGGACTCAATTTCAGACTGAAAAATTAATACAACCTAAAGTATTGTTCCCAATCCCATGGATGAAATATACCGATTCACCTTTATGTAAATTATGTCTTGTTATTAAGTTAACCTATTTCTATGGCTTGTTAGCGCAATTTTTTGGATCAGGACTATTACATAATGATCAATGAACATGAAAATCAAAATGAACAGCCTTCGTTCAATTTTAGCAATAGAGCGCATACTAAATTTCTCCGCTCCACAATTTTCCCCTACTACTAGGGGAACTTACTTTTTTTTTTAGTAGCGTAAAACGTGACTGACTCACATTTTACTGCGTATGATAAATTCTGATATTTTACGATTCTATCCGCCGATGCTAATTTTTACTGCTCTTTATTGAACCAATTTTTGTGATGGGTTGTTAAACCGTGTTATTTCGACATAGATTCATTATCTCGATGCATTTTTCCTCTAACTGCAAATTAGCTTTATTTTATATAGTGTGGTACGATCGAGAGTTAAGAGTGTTCGATTTGAAAAATCCTGCTCTTATTCAGAGCACATATTTCAATGTGGATTTTGGTCATGATTGATTTGGAAAATGGGAGACTTAAATGTATATATTGGATAGGCTCCAACTGAGTGGAGAACAAGATAGCCCCGACATCCCTAGAAAGTTTTTGTTGAAATCCTCAAAAAGTAATTTTGGTATTAAACAGTGGCTTTAATATTGCATTAGGATTTTATCTTATCAAAATCATAATTAATTTTCCAAGTGGAAGCTTGCCCAATTACTACATCTAAAGTGTAGATCCTATTGCGTGAAAATATTGATTACCTTATCAAATAAATTTTTTGTTGAAAATGAGAATTTGTTCATTTGCTGTAGAATTATAATACAGCACGCATAATAAATATTATTTTTGATATTAATGCATCGCATTCTCTTTCTCCCATCAATAACGCAGTAATTCTATTAGTTGCTATTATTTTTTGTGTTTAGCTACCGGTTATTCATGATTTACACTACTCTTTGGGTCTGTTTAGAGCACTCTATTGATGAACATTCAAACTCTACTTCAAAATTCAACGCGTAAATCGTGCATGTATGAGAAGCTCCAGCTTCGTTTACATCATATAGTTTTCCCTTTACTGGAAGTTTGCGGACGTGTAGAAAAACAACAAGAGTGTACAGGGGAGGGCAGGAGATTGATGAGACAAGAGGGGGAAGAGGAGAAAGAGCACAATGAATGGAGAAGAAGAAGAGCGTGCCACTAATGACGTGGCGGACCGTGTCGTCGATGGCGATCAGTCGGAGGGAATGGAGTCCCGCGGAAAGGGTGTCGGAAGTGAAGAGAGGGTGAAGGTCATTAGGATGCGGGTGTGAGATAAGGAGGGTGGGGCTGAATGGGGATGGCGATTCGGAGAGATGGGATCATCGAACGACAGGTAAATGTATATAAATGTGGGGCGAAGTATGTATCAGACAGGACGATGTTCAGGGGGAAATGAAACCGCAAACAGTAAAACGCTCCATCATTCTTCACGTCGCTATGGGGGTGAAATAAAATAGGGGCGGTGCTTTTGCAAATAAAGATGTCGTCAAGTCAAGAGTGAGGGAATATATCGAGTTATTCAATTTATTTACGCATTCGATATGAAAGACTAGTTCCACCCGAACGGAATCCATATGTTTCTTTTGGCCCCGTTCCATGCACTATGAAATTCTCTTAACCCTTTAACCACGCTATTCAGATACATCGGAGTGAGGATTTTTCAGCTCCTGTCAAGTATACCTCAAGAAAACTGTATTGCTTTTTCTATTTATTAGAACGTTAAACATATATTTAACCAAATTTGAATAAAACATTTTTTTTTATCATAAAAATATCCTGTCCAAGGTTAAAGGGTATTGTATATATAGTTACCTTATCTACGTTACAAGAATATATTGCATCAGGCACCAAATTCACACTTGCAAATGCTTGCCGATATGTGCACAAAATCATTTAGCAGCATTCCTCTTCCAGTATCTCACTAAATTATAGAAAATGCAACCATTTCATGCACTCATGCTCAATGATAAAAGATTGATGATTTTCTTCCAGTAAATTTTGTATCTAGCTGCTTCATTCTCTATATTTGCTCATATTTAAAGCGAAACCTTGTCTTCTAATCCAGTCTTCTAAATTGCTTGATTCTCAACTGAACTGCTCTTAACTGCTCAATCTTCCAATTATTGGTCGGTTTTTTCGAAACAGGATGATTTTTTGGATTCTTGAGTATTTTTTGTTTCATTGTTTTAAATTTTATTTTGATCAACCCCTTAATTTTCTGCTTCAAAATTATTCGTGGTGTTTACTCCAAGTACTTCAGTTAGTCTTTGGGAGATGCGAGTAAAACGAGCTTGCATACTGCATACTACTTATATGCGTCATATCTCAACTAATTCCCCAGAGATTATTGCCCGATCTGGTCTTATAAAATTCTATTTGGCGGGCCATAAAAGGACATAGGGACGCTCAGTACGATAACTAAGTTAGCTTCTACATCTTCGGGGACCTAAAATTGCGGCCTTGTTAATGGACACTCGATAAAAACCGAAGAGTGTAGCAACGGAACCAATGACCACGCTAAAAACAATTCAACAATTATGCTTACCCCAAATGGGATATCTATTCCTCACGAATCGACTTCAAAAACATTTAATACACACCTGGAGCCCTTTTGAGAACTTTTGAACGAATTGCAAGAGTCAAGAAGATATCAAGACCCTCATGGGCCTCGATCTAACATTTGCAGACTGACACGGATACTGAACGCCAATCGGTTCGCATATTTCCACTTACTCATTGTTTTCATGTGGAAGATCATATATAGCGACCGAAAATCGAACCGTGGCTCCCTGCTGAACATATACAATGCGTACCATAATTTAAACAATGACTTCTATCGCTTCTTCGGGTTACAATTATTTAGTATAATTGTTAAAAGGAAGTTAGCCCCACGAAGGTAGCTGTCTTATTTATTAAAATGGCGTTCCACGAAGTACGGTCCTGTCATATTGATTAAGTTAGTTCCAATGATGGCGTGCATTCACGCCGAAACCGTGTGTCACTTTTTTTGTGGAATTTTGTGCAAGTTTTCTAGATATATACTTGTTAAACCATGAAATTCCGACAAATATCGTTGGATAATGCTCATTTTATCGTTTAAGTACTACGGTGCCATCTTAGCTAACCGGTAGTCCCGCAGTTTACGTCTATTTTTCTATAATGCTTTTCATCGACCAGGAAGAAAAGTTTTCAGTTTTTATCTCACCTTAATAAAGACATTTAATTATAAAAATAATAACATTTAAAAGATTAGAATCAATTCCCTTGCTTGTTCTCAGCTTTTGCAAGTACTACTGAATTAATATATCAATTCCCAAAGAAGAAGCACATAAAAAGATCCAATTTCACGAAGTATACCTATTGAGTACTCCTTGATGAATATAATCAAGGCAAAGCAGCATTGTATTAATATAAGGATGCCCAGAAAGGACCGAGAGATATTGGTAAAGGGAATCGTAGATTATGATATAACCGAGAAAGGGTAGGACAAATGGGGTATGATAAATGAAAGAACGGAAATGAGAGAGGTTGAGTCGGAGAAGAGGGACAAGGGGCTGGTGCAAATAGATGAAAGATAAGATAGTAGTGGGGTGCCTGTAGGAAGTGGGACAGGCTGGATTCAGAAGACGTTTTGTGACGTTTCTTAATGCTTTGTTCACTCGGAAAAGTATTTTCTTGCTTATCAATGTAAGAGAAACTCTTTGTGTCTTGACAAACCAACTTATGAACTTATGTAGACGCATACCTACGATATACAAATCGGCAATTGTGCATTTATCTAAGATATGTTATTTTGATAATTAAGCGGATGGTTTTATAGGAAACCTGGAAGAGTAACTTTATCTTAACTGAGGTATTTATTTTATTTCATATTCCATATTGATGCCTTATGTAGCTCTGAAAATAATAAGGAGGTAATTGCACCGGAAAGAGAATTTGTTTCCTGAAAAAGTACTTTAGCCCTTTCCGAAAACAGTAAAAGAATTTTAAAATCGATGTGAAATTATATTGTAAAAACAAAATATCGAATTATAATTTCCGTTTCAATCATTAATTCTGTTTATCTCTGGACCGCCGTTATTTGATGAGAAACCTAAAGAAACTGTATTGGATGGCTGACAATAGTTTTCAGTAAAAATAAAATGTTTTATATTTGGGTATATCGCAGTGGATCTATACATTTAGAGGCATGTGAATTTATGTGATAATATGTAAGGGTATTAGCTATAGTTAAATTTTGTTACAATTGGTGGTAATGGTTGGGAGAATTACAAAGTTATTTATAACTTTAAAATATTATGATTATCTAGGTAAAGAAAATAAAACACTTTATTGGTATTTAACCGAATTTATTGTGAACCTTAAGGTTATAGTCAATGTATGTACTAGACAGGGATACTGCTGTGTTGGGGTGTATGTATAAGAGTGGAATTTTAAGATATAACGAAATTGATGCATGAATTGAAATAAATTTAATTGCTAGTTTTATAAAGCATATCTGAAATGATATATATCTATATTTGTGTATATAATATTGAATGCTTCCCTCTAATGTATGTTAACTGGTAAAAACCTTGCCAACTGGCTTGAGACCAATCTGCAAGTATTTCAAAATTAATATTTACTGTTATTATTTCGCGACGAATGACATTTTCCTGAAAATAATTAATAGAAAATTGTAACTCAAAACAATCTGTTCTGATGCCCATGAGTGAAAATAATACTTAATAAACTCTTCTTCAGGCCAACTAGATTTTTTTTAAACATTCCTATTTGTTAATTATTAATTGGAAATGCATCTTTGAACCTTCTGCGATAAATGTTATGATTTAAAAAAAATCATACATTCGTTAAAGCTGTTAATTCAGGAATTAGAATCTTTAATCTTTTACGTTTGAGTGTATAATTTTTCAAGAAATAATAAATGACACGCATAATTTCAGTTAAGTCTATTTTCTGTTTTTTATGAATCTAGATAGAATTCAGATAAGGAGTTTTTCAGAAAAAATGTATTTCCAATGACACCTTACTTTGTGAAACTATTTAATATTCCACGTCTTTGGATCCTTTTTCTTTTACCTATCGATTTTTCATATCTGAAGTAAAAATTACGAATATGTAATGTCATGTTATAATTTACTATGTTATCTCACTCCATCACAACATTTGAAAATAAAAAGAACTCATCATGTTTGACATACTTTTGGCTGGCTTGTTTTCAACCAGTCTACATGAAACATTTTGTCATTCGATATTTTACATAAATGAGACAGCGAACTTCGTATTTTCCAAACGAATTTTTATTACGACTGGTTTTGGGCTACAGCTATCATCAGGTAAACCCAACGGGTCAGGTACAATCACTCCGCAGAGTGTACTTGACGATGGCTGTATGCCGAGACCGGTCGTAATAAAAATTTGTGTGGAAAATACGAAGTTCGCTGTCTCATTTATTAAATTATCGTTCCACCAAGTACGGTCAGAACACATTTATTATATTATTTTACATAATTTCAAACGATATAGAATAAGATCATGGGATTTAATCACGTGAATGCGATCCTTCGTAAGCCCTATCGCTTTTCAGCGACATAATTTTCAACTCGATTATTCCTTATGAAATTATCCTGTCAAGTTATTTTCACAGTTTTATCCCACATTTATCTCGCAAGACTTATAAAAGAAATGAGATGGATGTTCCTCTGATTCGGATCCATCTTTAAAGAAAACTTGAGTCCATTCTGAGGTAGAAAAACTGTCTTTTAATGGCTCCATCTACGACAGCTGGATATCCACTTCTTGGATCTTGGCTTTAGCGGAGAATCGCCCGTGAAATTAAAAAGTTGGGGAAGGACATCTTACTCTGTCAGCAATCGCCGCCTGTCTCACGCGAGAAAACTTTCTTTCGAGCGTCCCTCTCAAACGACAACTTCGTTAATTATTTATTTTCTCGGTCGCCCTTTTTTCCGACTCGGCGAGCGAGAAACAAATCGTCGTGCAGACAAAAGTGCGTCGCTCGCTTTCCTTTCCTTCTCGGACGCCTGTCTTGTTTTTTCATTCCATTTCCCCTTTCTTTCTTGCTTTGGTCCAATTTCATTTCGCCTTCCCTTTTTCTGAGAGCTCTTGAGTCAGCAACGCTGCACAAAATTTCATGGGTTCTCCTGTGATTATAGAGTTAGTGTTTTATAGGAAACTCAGGCATTGAACGTGGAATGCATGGATTATTTAAATGCCACTTTGGATGCAAGAAGCATAGTTCCATGAACAATTTACCAACTTGAAAGTGTAATGACAAAGTAGTCCTTGAGATAATCTTTCCACTTCAACAAATGTATTTTAATGAAGGGTTATGAAAGACCATACTGCAGTATCCTTCAAGAGAGAGTTAATACGACACAATATTAATTTATTCCTACACCTTAATCATCTCCATGCCTTTTTCCTTCATTTTAATAAAAAATAATTTGAATAGTAAAGTACCGCAAAGCAACACTTTTGTTACGGAGATGTTATCCGGTCCTTATATAGAAATATCCAATAGGAAAACAAAAATTGGCTTAAACAGGCTGAAAATACTTAGATTTTATACATAAAGTGAAAAATAGAGACAGCATCAATATTCGTCCCCTCCTCTCTATGTTAGAGGACCATTCCGCAAATTTAACTATGCATGAAACTTTTATTGGAATATCAATGTAAATTTCATATTTTTTGTTTTTGTGGCTACTTTTCGTTTGTAATTTCTCTACAATTCCATTACTTGATTCATAATACTGTCTGTATGCTTTCCTTGAATTGAAGTATATAAATGTTATATCTATTTCATTAAAATTTTATGGAAATTAAATCTGNATATATAATGTTATCATCATTAAACATTGTCTCCAATAACCCCACGATTTCAACTTCATAATTCTAATTTTACTATATGTAAGATTTAAGGCTTCATAGGGAAACGAGTAAGAATTTAAAATATTGATTAGGGAAACGAGTAAGAATTTAAAATAGTGCATAATAATATAGATTAATGTAATAAAAGGGAATAATATCCTATCTTTTGCTTGGAAGCCTCCATGAAAACCTCTCGAAATTAAATCTGTGAAAAGTTTATAGATAACCGAAAAATACGTCGTATATATGAAAAAATTATATATGCAGTTTTGCTAAAAATACGTCTTTATTTTCAGCTAATCGATTTCCAATAAAGAAGAGACAATTATGAAGCTAGGAAGGGAAACAAGCCTCAATAAGCCACGATTTTTCAAAATATCTTAAAGTAAAATCTTTAATGATAAAGTTTTGATCAAATAAATCTAAGATGTCACTGTATTGCTGTATTTAGTGTTTTTAATTTGTGGAGTGAATATTTAGAATAAGACAACCTTTGAAAGAGGGTGTGAAATGCTGATAATATTAAAGAAAGATCATTTCTTCCTATTGACCATACATTAAAGAAATTTAGTAAAAAAGGCTGAGTAAACGATTAAAGCTTCAGTTATTCATTAGCGAAATATTTAAACTTATGGTATTTATTTATTTAAAAAAAATTTATTACATTTTAAGTTGGTAAATATGAGTATAACATATTCCTAATTCGAGTATCCAGATTTGCGTTAAACGGGAATAGGCATGCATGTTAAGCAGTTCCCTTACTAGCAAGAAAACATTCGTTTGAGCAAGACTTTTATGATTAAAGTTTCTCGATGCCTTGAAGTTAATTTTTTTATATGAAGTACATAATATAAATTATACACGCACGGTATTTGTATATAGTCTGAATATTTAATACAAAATATGACAAAAATTGTTAAACACTTTAATGTTTGCAAACAGGAAAGGAACATTAATGTAAACCTAAATCCCTCGTTTAAGTAAACACGAATATGAATATATAGATAAACACACGAGAGAAAATTCATGTATGTAAATGTACATAAACTCGTATAAGTATTCGGAACGTGAACCGGAACAAGAGAGAGCGAGGCGGGCGTGCGTTGCCCATCCGTGCTGCTCCCCTCTGGGCTTTGGAAAAGGGAACTGAAACCGAGAAAAAAGAAATGCTGGCGAAAGAAACGAATCCCGGGAAATTTTTTTCGCGCTACAATGCAGAAACACAAATAAGGGGCAGCGAATTTCAGAGGCAAAAATATAATGCCCTACATTTCCATGCTTTCGTTGTGGCTTCGTGTAGTTCGCAGAAAGGCGGGAATAGGCGCGGACGGGAGAAAGAAAGCGTCTAAATGCGCGCGCATCTGGATCACGAGATTTTTCAGCTTTCAAGGGAAGAAAGTGTTATCATTACTTCCGCAGCTTTGTTCTCTAAAAAACAGCCACGAAGTCTGTGCTCGCATAGATGCGAGGGTAAGTAGAAAGGTATGGGGAGGGAATTCCACTTTCCAGCCAAGCAAAGCTTTTATTTTTACTTCGGGCGTTTCTTGCTCGGTAATGGCACGAGTGTCCAAACATTACCAATGCATGGGTTTGTGAAACTAGTCTACCATAGGAAAAACTAAACACACTTATTCTTTTCCGAAAATCGATGCATTCCTAATCTTCGTGCACTCGTGCCACTGCCGAGCGAAATACGTCTGGAGAAGAAATGAAAGCTTTGCATATCTGGAAAAAGAAATTTTCTCCCAAATACCTTTCTATTTCTATCCCGTACGCTATTCTTCTTTCCATTCTAGGTTAAATATGGTAGGAAAAATTTCAAACGATGTGTTAACGGAGATAAAATTTCTTGAATAAGTTTCAAGTTTCAGTTAATGATAAGTTTCGATTTAATTGTAGATATGAATATATTAAAAGTAAAATTTCACCTTTTTTTAAAGGATTTGTTAAGAGACCGAATGCAGCCTGCTCACTTCCGAAAGAAAGCTGTGATTCCAGAACTTGGCGTATTTTGGGATTCGCGGATACATTTCGGTAAGTTATGGTCTCAACAGGATGTAAACAAGTTTCTCCTTCGTTACGTATTTAACTTAAACAAAACTTTATACATGAAATATGTGAAAATAACATTTGACTAATTTTAATGTTTTAGATAATAGAAAAGTTTTAAGATACAAACACAAGGTAATGAAAATAAACCAATACCATTACCAAGTTGCATTGAAAGAAACCTGTATTAATCTACAGTCCAAGAATTACTTTCCGTGTCGAATGAAAACTCGAGATGTATTTCTTATATGGTACGTAACACTACTTACCATGATTCCAAGTACTTAATTTTCTTTTTTGAGGCCGACGATTCAGCACAATTCACATGAGCAGGATGGATTCTGGATATCCTCCCCTCTATATAGAGCATGAGGAAAGAGAATTATAGAAATATCGTGGAATACCTTTATGAGAATCTAAAACTTTTCACGGAAATAGACGCAGAAATCAGTTTTCCTTATTTTATGACATCAAGTACGAAGACGATGCAACAAATGCCTAGAGAAGAAAAGAAAGAACAGAATGAGGGAAGAAGAAGGGAATGACAAGGAAAGGAAGTCAAAGAGAATATACTGGATAATTGATTTTAGCATGCGCTTCCTTCACTGTGGCTCACATTACAAAGGGAAATTAAACTCTTGATGGGTGGCTTAAAATACACATCGGTTGCTTTCCTTAACTTGCTGCGACGCTGTCTGATACACTCAGGATTTCTTAGATTGCACCTCCACAAGATAGATAGGTTGAATAGGAGAAAACGCGCAAAAATTGAAGATTGGGAAATGTGACGATATAGAAGTGATTACAAATGTTTCAAGTGGCGCATTTTTTCTTGTAATTTCGAACTGGAATTAATATCCACAAGAAATCTTTTTCGTGAAGGTAGAGCTATGGTTCTGAAGAATATTTTATTCGATTATAACTCATAGATTCCTTTTTCCAGGGAAATATACTCAAAAATTACTAAATATAAGGGAATAAAAAACGTACCCTTAGAATATTTTAGTAGATTACATGAACTTATACCAATTATATGGCTAAGTGATTTTGCTACGTTTAAATTTCAATGAAATTATCGATTTCTTCTTTAAAACATGAAATCCATATATTTCGTACCTAAGGGCGAGAAATAAATTAAGATAAAGTGAAATTTCTATCATTCTATTATTCACATATCGTCACATATTTAACGTCTCACTAGAGTATGAATCCAAGCTAATTTTATGATGAATTTCATATTTTTTATATGGTAAACTTACTTAAAGAGATTAGAGTTACTTAATTAATTATCGGAAATTATCATCTGTCTAACTCTACACTTCTTGTAAACAAGGATTTTCCCATCACATATTTGATGTAGCGAGAGAATTATAGCCCCATAGGTGATTCAATGAAGCAAATAGTTCTAATGCATCCTAGTAAGTACAACAGTTCAGTTAGTTTTTAGTAAGAAATTATAGTTTTATTTAACANCCCAAGGAGAAACGGACATGAAAAAAGTCTGACGGAACCGGGACTCGAACCCGGGTCTCCCAATTGCCGGTCGGTTGCTCTATCCATTGAGCTATCCCGCCAGAACAGTCTCTCCCAGAAAATTGGGAGACCCGGGTTCGAGTCCCGGTTCCGTCAGACTTTTTTCATGTCCGTTTCTCCTTGGGAATTTTCCGAGATGCACGACGTATCGTGCCAAGTCATCTTACCCTTTTCCTTGTTTAAGAAATTATAGCTTTATTTAACACATTCTGAAATTTTCAATTTTGGACAACCGAGTAACAGATTTATATAGTCAATTATCGACAATAAGAATATTAAGCCGTAGTAGATTTGACATCGCTGAACTTCTTAAAGGCAGACTTATGCATGGAGTGATGTGATATATAGGTATGTGATATCTAAAATCGATAAAATTTCTTTTCTCATTGATATATAATGTTATCATCATTAAACATTGTCTCCAATAACCCCACGATTTCAACTTCATAATTCTAATTTTACTATATGTAAGATTTAAGGCTTCATAGGGAAACGAGTAAGAATTTAAAATATTGATTAGGGAAACGAGTAAGAATTTAAAATAGTGCATAATAATATAGATTAATGTAATAAAAGGGAATAATATCCTATCTTTTGCTTGGAAGCCTCCATGAAAACCTCTCACATATAATACGGTCAGTATANTAACCCCACGATTTCAACTTCATAATTCTAATTTTACTATATGTAAGATTTAAGGCTTCATAGGGAAACGAGTAAGAATTTAAAATATTGATTAGAGAAACGAGTAAGAATTTAAAATATTGCATAATAATATAGATTAATGTAATAAAAGGGAATAATATCCTATCTTTTGCTTGGAAGCCTCCATGAAAACCTCTCACATATAATACGGTCAGTATATTCATATTCTCTTTTATCACCATTCTACGATATCTATAACTATTTACTAGCAAAGGCTTACTCGAGGACGTTAATTTGTGATAAAGTACTTTTAATATTTAAATCCATAATATAGAAAGTTTTCAAAGTTGTTTTCTTTATTATTCCCTTGTTTCCTTTACAAGCTCAGAAATGTAATTGTAATGCAATACCTTGAAAGAAAACTGTAAATTTCGGAGGAACAGAGATTTACAGAAAACTGTAAATTTGATCAACAATAACGGTTTCCAAGCGACAGAGAATCTTCACTGCATGCATTGAAATGAATACGGATATGTTATATGGCTATTGCCATGAAAGTCGTAGTACTCTTCCTTAATCCATTTTCACGGGTTTTTTACTTAGCATAATAGGAGATCAGTCATTCGAATTATGAAAATTTGTTCCATTTTTGTATTTAATTCTCTATTTTTGGTTACGCACGGTGGTAGGATGGAACCTCTTTTATTGCTCTGATTTTATGTATCTTTGTACGTAAATATTTATCCATCTTCACGTATGCAAACAACCTCTGAATGCTTTACTTCCGTTTATTTTGCTTCGTAAGATTTGTTTACCATTTGAAGGACGGCTGCCTCATTTCAAAGAGTTTCCAGCAGAAATATCCACAATAACGAATGGTAGCCCACTAAAAGTGAAGATTTGAGTAACTCTGTTTGTGGCCAAATGCGATCAATAAACAGCATTGTCCACCTGTTCTTACTTGATTGGAAACTTTGCGTTTATGTCTGCCACAGAATGGCAAATAAGCAGTGCGCATAGTAACTATAATACTCTGTTAGTTTACTTTTGTCATTTATATCACTTACTTTCCATATTTCTCCCTGGGAATCGCTCCTAAAATGAATTTTATTTCTTTAGAACTACCTAACTGATGAACATTTTCGGTGATAATTTTACCTGAAAACTCTTGGTGTTTTACGGCAGATCGTATTTCCCTCTATTATTTTTAAATTTCCCCAGATACAAACATTTTTCAAGGGATGCGTTAAGTTGTGAATTATTTCATCAATGTTTGTGACTTTTTCTGCACGTTGATTCAACTCTAATACACAACTTATTGTGTAAGTTTATGTTAATTACTAACAGTACCTATAATATTAGGTATTGCAAACATTACTTTCCTCAACTCTCCTTGTTTTAAATGATTTTAATTAGCCGAAATACCTTCTACAATTTGGTGTTATAGATAGATTGCTGGAAAGTTAGTGTTTGTGTGACAGTAACTATGCTAAATCACCCCAAATCCTAAAAGTTTTGTTTCAAGAATATTTGTGCAAAGATAATTTCAAACGAGCCATCCTCAATACATACGGCAATACCTTGAAATCATGCGATAGGTGAGGCCGAGAAAAATCGCGAACGTTATGAGAATCTAAAACTTTTCACGGAAATAAACGCAGAAATCAGTTTTCCTTATTTAATGACATCAAGTACGAAGACGATGCAACAAATGCCTAGAGAAGAAAAGAAAGAACAGAATGAGGGAAGAAGAAGGGAATGACAAGGAAAGGAAGTCAAAGAGAATATACTGGATAATTGCTTTCAGCATGCGCTTCCTTCACTGTGGCTCACATTANGTTACGTAAAACAAAGATTTTTCGACGTTCGACGTCGTTATCTTCATGAAATCTAATAAACTCGTCTCACGTTACGTCATTTTTTAAACAGAATTTCTTCGTAGCCAGCTAATAATTTTTTATTTCCCGTTTTGCTGCTATAACACATTCTTCAAATATTCATGACCCCTTTTCAATTGGTCTGACAGTATTCGTCAAGCTTACAATCGCCATGAATGTTTTTCTAGTGCAGCCGGGTCTGAAGTATCGGATTATTCTTTAGCGTTTCACTCACGCATTAATGTGAGCTTATCGATTACCATCTCCTTCTATCATCCGAACGACACGATCAGTTTTTAGCGTGGTTTCTGTCTCGATTTTGAAAAACAAAAATCGACACAGTTTCTTCCAGACATCAGTCAAGGTGGGCACAATTCACGCGTGCGTTTAGGGACGGAACGGGAGAGGAAAGGGCACTACTGCAGTCCATTCCCTACAATAGATAGATACTTTTTCTGCTCAACTTATCCTAATGGTTAAGATCAATTGTCCATTTTTGTATTTAATATTCAAGGAAAAAAATTGTACGAAGAACAGAATAGTTCCAGATTTAAGTACGTACACAAAGTTTCTGGAGGTTATTGTCTTTTCTTTTAATAACTGGAGGTTATTGTCTTTCTGGAGGTTATTTTCTTTATCGTTTTATGTGCTTCGTAAATAATTGTCGTAGAAGTCGTATATTTTGTAAAGAAACTGAATATTGGTTAATGAAATTGTGAAAAATAACTTGGTTGATCTGATGCTCATGAAGAACCATGAAATTCGATGTGAAGTCTGATAATTAAGAATAAGTTGCGTATTAAATTGCTTTCCTTGCGGAAGAAACAAATGTAGGTTAAGATTACACTTAGAAATACGGAAGAAAAATAAGAGGCCATAAGAAGATTTAACTCGAATACAAAGTTATCTCACTGGAATACGTGATGGGTGTACATCCAATTAGGACCCTTGATACGTGAAGGCAAAAGTCATAGTTCTTAAAAAAACTTTAAATTCACTAATGGTAAGTGATGAATCCCTTTAGCTTACTCCTGTGGGACTTCATTCCCTAGACACGTATACACTACCATTCTCTTTGCATTCCTTTCTGCCACTCTTGACCTGCCCCTTTCCACCCACGCCTCCGCACCTTCACAGGAGAGAAATATGAAGGCGATAATGAGGACGGGACGTTTTTCCACATTTACCCGGGCTAACACTCATGCATTTTCTAACTTTTTCTCCCTTTCTCATCCCCTCTCGCTGATACTCTCCGTACTGAGAGCTCAGACAAGAACAAAAAAATAAAGGCGGCGTAGAAGAAAAAATCCGCTGTGATGACGAGGGAATAAAGATAGGATTGGGTGGAGATTGAATGTTGGTATGGAGACTCCCCATTGTTTTTTATTAAAAGGGCACACAAAGGAGAGGATACGAAGTGATAAGAGAATAGATATTTTAATGTATAGATCATCAAAATATCGTTGAATCGACAGTGAGACAACAGAACTTCAACCGAATCTAGTCCCAAAGTCCTTCGTTGTAACTTATTCGAATTCTCAGCAAAGTTTTTACTGAATGCATGCCTTTAGTAGTAATTACAATACAGCACATATTACCTTACGAAATTTCTTTTCCCGTTTGGATAAATTAATTTTTTTTAAGGACTCCATTTTTAGTTCAGTGCTAAAAAATCCACTTTTTTGTATTCCAAAAGCTAATTTTGAATTATGTAAGTAATTACGGGCATGTATTTGGCCAATGCTGTAAGGTTTATCTCGGCAAATAACATTTAAAATGCAGCTACTTTTTCTCTCTGATAAACCTCTTCCTATCTCCTCATAGAATGTTTTTAAATATTACAAATCTTGTAGAAAATAGTGAAGACTTTAACTATAATTTTCTTTATCATCTGGTTTTAATTTTATTATGAATACTTAAACCGTTCAAATGCCTTCATAATTTCCTACAGTCGAGATGAAAAAGAAAGTATGCGTTTTTTATCAAAACCAATATTTTGTCCTCCGCGAAGCAAAATATCACCATTTACTAAATATAACACAAAACACTAACCTACTATATGAGCAAAAAAAATGCATTGTTTTCGTTCCTCTGATAGAATACAAAAACAACTTAACTAAAACGAATAGCACATGTTAAAAATATATAGAACTTGAACATTATTTATAGATGGAGTAACGTGGGAAATATGAGGACGAAAATCAACCATACAAACTTACTCCTTAGGAATATAAACTGAAAGGAAAGAGAAAAACAAGATAAGATTTTTCAAAGTAAATCATACTTATGTGTCTTTACAATTGAGAGAGAGAGAGATGAATAGAGTAATTGCAATTGCGGGAGGAAGTTCATCAACAACTGAGGGAAAGAGAAGCATTTATAGGTGTTTAGAAATAAGGGATGTTCATCTCGGAAAGGAAGTCTTGAAGTGAGTGGATCAAGGATAGAAGTGGAAGGAGATAATTCGTTAATGGGAAAGAACAGACCGTGAAATGGAGAGAGAGCGGTGCTTGAGTGAAGCCTGAAGAAGCATAGAATCAAGAGAGGGTTACAAGTGTGTTAAAGAGAAAAGTTAATGAGAGATGGTAGGAGATGAGAAACGGAAGAGATTCATGCTCAGAACGGACCTGATAGGTGTGACAGGAGATACAATGCAAGAAATGCATGAGTTCATAGAACAATGGTATTCCTATTGTACTTCGAAACAAAGACAGCACGTAGGATTTCACTTATCTAGGCTACTGGAGCGCCGACTTCATAGAATTGTTTGCCTAGTTAAGTGAATTATATCGAACCGTCTTTATTAGCTACCTCTTTATCGTTGGGAATATTTTATAAAGAATTTCAATCTTGTAGTCTCATTCAATTGTACTATGTACCCTCGACCTCAATTGATATTTTTGCAGTGGAGCAAAAAGAGTAAACTTGAAATTATTTTCTATGCTCGGCTTACCATCGCATTACAAACAAAAACAAAACGAGAATTTCAGATTATCAAACTCAATTTATTATCCATTAATGCATTGGCAGTAATATTTAAAATGCTAAATTTGAACCTAAATTTTTGAGTTCTTCCATGCAGTGAAGCCAAAATGTTTTTCTTTGCATGGAAGTGAATATTAAAGTGTGTTGGCTGAAAATATTAATTCTTGTTTCATACATTTTCTAGATACAAAATGTTGACGTTGAATAAACTTAACAATTTTTGCTAGTGTTCGTTGTCGAAAAATTAATTTTTAAAAGCACAGATGCCAGGATGCTTGATGCGTATTATTTTGTAAAGAATGTAATTTTATAAAAAATTGAAAGTTATAATCTGTAAATTAGATCGGAACTGTTTACTGTAAAATGGTATAATATTACCTATTATATTCGTGGTATAATATTACCTCTTATTGTATTATTGACTTCATAATGAGTATCATTAATATCAAAATTCTCTGATGCATAATATCAGATGCATAATTCATATTTTATCCGTTGACATTTCCTTGTATAATTTTTAATATTTGAGAACGGTATTAATGAGATTACTTAGAAAGGCGAATTATTTCGGTATTAATTCACATAATATCTGAATGATTTTGCTCGTTCGTATATTCGCGAATCCGAAATTAAAGGGGGCGTCCGGATAGCCAAGTGGGCGAGGCGTTCCACTTCAAATAAAGCGGTCCTGGGTTCGATTCCTGGTGAATGCCCACTTGCGAAATGACCTCAGCTGTCGAAGCTTTTTTAGCAATACTGCTACTACTACATAATTAAACGTTCTGCAGCGGGATATTTAAAATTAAATATCGCACTTGAGTGGCAGCTAGATCATCATTTCAGTTAATGAAGATTGTATCAGATTTGTGAAAGATACAGAATTACTGTTTCATAATGTTGCTGTAGCTTTGTCAAAGTATAATAGGTACTTACTCAAGACTTCACGTAAAACGAAGACAGCAGCTCGTGGTTCGAGATGAAAAGTAAAGGAAAACAAATAATAATTTCGGAAAAGAAAGAAATATTTATCAATGTTGTCATAAATCACAACAAATTAATTGATGAAGCCCGTTTCTCGAGAGAATTTAAAATTGCAATTCTTGTAAATGGCAGGACATTTTGGCCACGTTTACCATTAAAACAAAATATTCTTTAAATTGTTAAAAGTTTTAGTATGATTGAAATGATGATAAACTGTGTAACTCTTCAAATGGAATTGGTACTCACTTCCGACAAGAGATGTTCACTATTTACCTAGAATGATTAATTTTTTGGTTTCAAAATGGGTGGTCGACAGTTTCATTATTTGTCCACATTCACTTCATTCCACATTCCAACATTGATATTGATTTTGAGTTCATTGCCACTGACTACTTGAGGTATATTTCCCACACTGCCTGTATTAAAGGTGTATGAATATGTTCGTAACGTTATAAATATACAAGTGGAATGCTAATACGGCTATTCAAGCTTAAATGATAAGCGTGTATCATTCTTAAGAATATTTACCCTTTGTACCAGCGCTCTATTTTTCTTGCAAAGCTCTACATGAGCCGTAAAAAGAAAAACGTAAATTCTTTCTTCAATAAGTCAAAGTTTCACACCCAAAATACTTCTGGAATAAAGAAAGCAAAAGATTGAAACATTCATCTGCCCAAAAAAGTGGGTCAAGAAATGGTGGAAATAAATTTTTGAGCGAGGGCCCGGTGAGGAAACACCGATCAACTCGGGAGCGGGATATGCAAGTGCATGAATTAAGAAAAGGGGCCGACTAATATTTAAATGATGCATCCAAGGGTTGGAGTCGGTGCAACTCTACAATGGCCGAGAGGTGGACTCCCTTCGCTCAGTGGATCCTTTCTCATTTCCAGCTCGCCCTCAGGGAAGAGTAATAATTTATGCAAGGAAGAGCCCTCATAATGGAAGTCGCAATCCTCAGACCCTCAAATCCTCCCCCCAAAACATTCCACTCCGACATTCCCACTTCCGGCGGCTGAAGGAGCCGAAGCAGCGAAGTGGAAGAACCGAAAACGCCACCTCGACACTCTTTGTCACTGGATCCGCGCTCCACGGATCTTTTATCGGTCAAAAGATGGGCGAAAATAGGTAAACTCTTTTGAGCTCCAAGGGAAGATTCTTCGACTGGACCATCAAATAATTTATCCTTTCATTTACAGGCGACGGAAGCCAAGACAGAGTTGCGCTTGTGAAGTAACGGAGTTCATCTGCAAATACCTCGGATTTCGTTGTAAAAAGACTAAAAGACTCAATCTTTTACAAGATGAAAAGTACCCAGTAAAAGCACAAAATGATGAAACCATTTGTATTTCTACTTTAAAATGCGAGCAGATTTTAAAATCATCAATTTAGGTAGGAGATAAAATTGGTTTTAATTTTTTTCTCCACCTAGGGAAATAAAGCGGGCACCAGCTGCTTTGTGTTCACATTGAATACAGGGATAACATTACAGGGGTTCAAATTTATACATATCGTAACAACTTCAATCTTTATTTTTTCTTCTTGAAATTCTACTTATGGCTTTACGCTTAAAACAGCGATTGGTGTTCTTGATTAAATATCCGCAGACAAAATATTTTGGTATTAATCTAGAGAAAATCGAAACTGAATTGCTAGATTAAGAAAGACTTCGATGGAGACCTAGATGGAGGGATATTGATCAAAAAAGCAAAGAATCACTGAGTTTCACTGAAAATCAATTGGTGTTCATAAAACTTTCCTTAACTCACGGGAATGCTAAACACCCATTCCTTCGCATTCTTAGATGAATTTTTACCGATATAAATAATGTGCGTCTACATGTGACAAAACCTACCGGCTTATTGATTTAGGCGATACACATGGTACATGACAGAACTTATCTTTTAAAGAATTTCTATTTTGTCAGAAGGTAAAATTATTATGAGGAAAATAGATTCTGGAATCCAGAGATGAACTCCGTCTTCTTGAAGTGAGTGGATCAAGGATAGAAGTGGAAGGAGATAATTCGTTAATGGGAAAGAACAGACCGTGAAATGGAGAGAGAGCGGTGCTTGAGTGAAGCCTGAAGAAGCATAGAATCAAGAGAGGGTTACAAGTGTGTTAAAGAGAAAAGTTAATGAGAGATGGTAGGAGATGAGAAACGGAAGAGATTCATGCTCAGAACGGACCTGTTAGGTGTGACAGGAGATACAATGCAAGAAATGCCTGAGTTCATAGAACAATGGTATTCCTATTGTACTTCGAAACAAAGACAGCACGTAGGATTTCACTTATCTAGGCTACTGGAGCGCCGACTTCATAGAATTGTTTGCCTAGTTAAGTGAATTATATCGAACCGTCTTTATTAGCTACCTCTTTATCGTTGGGAATATTTTATAAAGAATTTCAATCTTGTAGTCTCATTCAATTGTACCATGTACCCTCGACCTCAATTGATATTTTTGCAGTGGAGCNAAGAGATTATTGATAGAATTTTACGAAGAAAGGATAAGAGTAAACGTGTAAAAACAAGCCTGTCATAAGATTCTGTAGATATAGTGTCATAAAACAGCGGGAACTCCGTCAAAATGACTTGGAGAACAATGTAAATTATATTCATAAAAGAAGAGATAAATGTTCAGTTTAATGTCAGTTTGTGTCATAAGTTTAAAAACGTACTTCAAGGAGAATTGGTAGACTCCGTAAAGAATAACGGCAAAATCGTGCTTAAAATTAGTTCTTTGCATTCGATTTTGGGTGAGTAGAGATCTATGGTGAAGTAACGGTTCTAAAAGCCACTGAAGAAAATGAGCATATTTAATCTTTTATCATGGTGTATTATATTTATCGTAGTATAGTTTGATCGCTTTGTTTCAAATATAGCGCTAATTATATTTCAATAGAACTTTTGGCGAAAGGGAAAGAAGAATTCCAAAACGTAAGTAAATTGATAGGTTATAACACACCGTTTCAGGAAACTTAGGAAACTAATTGTAATTCCATATTGAATTATCTTAGAAGATTTCAACCAAAAATCTCTCTAATTCTGAAAGTAATTAAGTGATAGTGATAGTGATTAAAACATGGACAGAAAATGTAGTATCGATATTAAGTTTAATCACAATGCAGTACCACAGACGTTACTCTTTTCCTTAAAGTCCATTCAGTTCACAGGAGAAACCTTAGAATTATCCATTTCGTTTTAAAATAAACGATTTTATTTAATTTCAACAAAAGGAAAAGGTATGTCCTCAAATAAAATTACCCCTGGGAAAAATTGTGCCAGTTAAAATCTATTTCATGTAACTTTCCGCACTATCACCGTTTTAAACAGCAAAGCCTACTATCGCCATTAAATTTCTGTCAAAAGCTAAGGAGACAATTCGCTAGAAGACAGTGTTAAGCGTTCTCTAAATATTTCGTCTACGGTGCAACAGCCTTCGGTTTACAGGTGCCAAGTAAAACCTCTCCATATAATCCTCGCCTCACAATTTCTCCTCTTTCTCCCTCGGTAACAAGTGACGGTCGCCAAGCGCGGGAGAGAGAGAGAGAGGATAGGACGGTCACAACCAGAGGATATTCTACTTGCATGAAGGGAGATAGCGACGAAGTGAGAAGGTGGAAGGGAAGAAGAGAGGAGAGGGAGTGTGCACACAATCCAGGAATCGATGACCTCATTCTCCATATTTCCAGCGCGTATTAATAGAGTTTCCAATGGCGTAGATTATCGGTCCTCGTAGTGCGAGGAAGAAAGAAACCCGTAATGCTTTCGGCGTTCAGCAGGCGACTGAGACGGCTTTAATTCTCCGATGTTCCTCCCATACTTCTGTCCCACGCTATCATAATGCTATCCCTCTTCTCCATATCAGCCCCTATTAGAGATTTACCACCCCTAATGTTTTTATGCATTTGTGTGATCATTTTCAGCACGATCCAATTAAATGCTATCTAGCTCTTGAAATTGGAGAACACGAGAATGTCACAGGAAAACTTTCCAGTATGCAATGAAAATTCCATTTATGTAGTCGCATCCACAGTGATGTATCAATGGACGTTGGAGAAATTGAAATGTAGATTTATTATCTTGGTATACGATACACGATTTTCCGAGACTCCCGACAGAAAAGTGCGCTGAACTCTATCGAATGTTTCCTTAGCAGAGCAATCTCCGGTTATCTTCATGAAAAAACCATTCGACAAGAAAGGGATCGTAAGTCCTAGAGTTATATACATGTTCATAAATCGGACGACAAACTCGATTTTAAATTAAATAGGATTCTTCTTCCTCAAAGAATCTCGTAGGAAAACGACTGAGCAAACTGATGCGCGAGAACATGATGGAGATGAAGTATACGATTTATTTTCGGATAGAAGAGGTTAGTCGAAATAATCTAAGGGTATTTCCACCTAAGGGTGGAGTAAAACGAGGATTATGGTGTGAATTTCAACAACAGCCACACAATTTATTTTGGAAATTTGTTAATGAAATTCGCGACTTGAAGTCGTAGAGAAATAATTTCGAATAAATAAGGAAAACGGCGTACTTAATCACAAATTCGGGAACAAGATTCAAACATTTATATTTTGGCCGATAAAATAATCCTACTCCGATCATTACTTATTAATTTATCAGCATATATTTTAGGCTTTAGTGCTTTTAACTAAAGGTTTTTTTTTCTTTTCTGCATTTTATAATAGAATGTTATCGAGCAAAATGAATATCAATAAATATAGCCAACAATTGGTATATGGAATAAAGTAGGGTTATAGTTTTATTCTTCTTTAAGATTAGTAAAATAAAATTTATAGCAAATTTGAAATTTTAGAATTTCAACTAGCTTACCTGAGTGAGATTACTGACATAAATGCGTTTTTTGAGATTATAACGACTCGATGATTATGGTACCATGCTGAGATTTGAAATAATAATATTAAGAATTTAAGCCATTAAAATTCATATTCACCAGATTTAAGGTATAATATAGCTTTGCAAGTTGTTTGCACCTGGGAAAAATTCCGAGGGAAAAACGGATATGAAAAAAGTTTGACGGGAACGGGGCTCGAATCCAGATCCAGCACTTTCCGTGCAGATGGTTTAGTTAACATATCTATATAGTATATATGAACATTCAGCCATACAGTTTTAAAGACACCATTAGAAAATCGACAATACAAACATAGATTCGTGGGATGGAAGAACGCAACACTTCCATGGGTGAGATAATAAAATATTTTCACTTCGACGTAGTGTAGCTAAAAAAAATAAATAATGTAAACCAATCCCAAGGATTGAGCAAAATGAGCAGAGAAAAGAATACGGGACTCAATATTTCGTTTTCCGAGCAAATGCTCTGTGCAATAACGACTTTAAACGCAGAGCAGTACCACTGCGTTCTAATGCATCTGCCGGAAAAAGGTTCAAGCCACATTCAGGCATGACTCTTCCGTTTATTCGTTGAATTTTTGAGGAGGATGGACTTTCTTCCATAGTATATCCCCAAACACTCTTCTTAACACAGTTATTTAATTCTACGTGTATAACTCTTATACGTAATACGTTTATGGTATACAATTTTCTATGAATGAATACGAATGAAAACAAACGGGAAGAATGTTCAACCTCTATGTTCATAGAATCAATCTATTCACATGGAATAAGATCCTTCTCCTTGAAAATTTGGTCCCAAGGATCTAATCACTTCGGTAAGCTCTTAATTAGTAGCTAGTAATCCGATCGAAGCATAGATAATTTAATGTATAAAAGAACACAATCTTTCAATTGAGTTTCCAGTAATCGTATGAATTTCCTACAGCTATATAAAACTAATCCTTTACATATCACACCATTCACTGCCTTGAGTTCGCACTCTTCTCTTTCGCAGAAAAAGATAATAAAAGCTATAACAAGTTTAAGGTTATTTCTGCCATAACTCAGGACTCTTTTTAGTTCATCTCTATCTAAACTTAAAACACGAGTCTATTCGAAGCTAAAAAGTTACATAAAATACCTCTGATGGAATGAGCTTACATACGCTACTAAAACTTGTGGAAACTACCCGTCACACATTTGAAGAGCCTCTTAAAAAAAGAGCAGCAAAACCTTCAATTTTAGTCGTCAAAGGAGTGAAATCAACTGCAGATGAAATGCACAGTCACTACCATTAAAACGAGAGAGTAAAAGAAACGCGAGAAGATGGGATAATAAAGATCCATGGAAAGTAGAGCAGAAATAGAGGCCCTCAGCAATCCAACTGCGAGGAAGATTTACAGTGCCAACAAACAGTCACTTCTCGCACGTTCCTTCAGCCCCTGAACTTCCTTGCATCGGAAATCGAACGTGAGTCGAATTCAGTGTCTTTCAAGAGGACATAAGATGCCGGAAAAGCCCTCGGGTCACTCTGAATCGGAGCTAAATGAGAGGTGAAGTAAAGGAGTGACACACGGGAGATCGGAGAGACTAGAACAATACTTACTCCAGAGGCTGGTTGATTGTTGGAAGAGCTAACAAGGACGAGAGCATTAGAAAAAGGAATAAAAATATAAGACCAGGAAGTATAGAGTGAAAATATAAGAGAAAAACTGAAAGTAAGGAGAAAGAAAAATCTTATTCAAGCCAACGGAGATGGGTTAGATAGAAAAATGTTTTTTTTTTGTTTCAGTCTAGTCACAGGTTCAACCCGAATTATTTTTTTTACTTGATGGGAGATTATCTAAGAAGCCTAACATATTTATCCAGTCTATTAGTTAAACCAAAAAGTTACAAATCGTTCGATGAGCAAGTGAAGTAAAGCTCTGTTTTTTCTACAAGAAATGTTTATTTGTGTTCGATAACAAATCAATATATAAAAGTTTCCATAGGAACATAAAGCTTGAATCTTTGCATTCTGCGATTCCGCTCTTTGACGTCCACCAAATCATATTAATTTCAGTAATTCTCTTATAGTAACTAGACTTGAGACTATCAAGTCTATATAAAGACCGAATGAAATCGCATGAATATTATTATAATAATTTATATGAAATATATACTGTAATTACGTTTGTTTCTTTAAATTCCTTAGGATTACGACAAATGCGTATTCTTCGATTGAATATTTACCATAAGTATATAAATAAAAAAATATATCATTGATTCAAAAGAGAACGCCTAATTGTATAATTAAAAAGTTAGAATATACAAGTTAGATAGAAGCTATGGTAAGCGTAGGCTTACCTATCGGAGCACGTAGGGGTTACGTACTGAATTAGATCATTAAATGATATTTTCTTTCTGCACAACTATTTCGTTGCCTGTCTCTAAAATTACAACGTAAAGTAACTGGTACACTACGGAGATGAAAACGTTTATTGTGGAGGAAATTTTGGGGAGTTTTCTTCGAGAAAAGCCCGAAACGTGTAAGCATAGAGGACGAAGCAGGACATACCCTCACATATCATGAAGTAATTTAATAACTTGAAGATGAAATAATAATAATCGCGTGTAGACTTTCCTTAGATTTGCATTAAGAATCTTAATGAAAAAGGAAAACTAAAATTTTTTTAAAGAATCATTGTCATAACTTTATGGAAGAAATGCGGATAATTTTGGGTTAATCTCAAGTCTTCGAAGTTTGCTTAAAACCCTCAGGTAGACCGTGACACATTTTTGGATAAACAACGTTAAAACATTATCTTTTCGATAATTAACAAATTTTCGAGATTGAAAAACTAAAATATTGTGGAAGGTAATTTGCCAAACTGAAATAAATCTCATTTTCCATTAAATACGACGATAAAATATTGCGGACTCTTACAAACTAATTATCCTATATAATAGTCACTGTCGAGTATACATTTTTTATCTTTATTTATCTGATGTCTGTAGCTCCCATAAAAACGCATTGGAGTAATTATTTACCAATTAATTTCACGCACTTCCCGATTAGATAGACCTATTAAATTTATGAATTCATTAGAAACTTTAAAAATCATTTAATACCCAATTTTCTTTACCAAAGGTGTCCTTGGTTCGACTCCAGATAACCTCGAAACCCTCCCGTAAGAAATGCATGTAAATTTCATTTTGATTGTTTGCTGCAGCCTTCTTTTCCTTTGCAAAATTAATTTAGAAATAATGATCCTCCTATAGAATCGAGACAAGTACGAAAAGAAGGGAAATTGAACAAACATTCTTACATTGGTTGCAGAGTATATATTTAGATTCGAAATCGCATGAATTTTTTTAACAAGAAAGACGACAATTTTGTGGTTGTAAACAACCCGTCCACTTGACGATCAAGGAGATTGTTGAACTCGACTCACATACGAATATATGGAAAAGATAGGCCATGCATGGGGAAAGAGAGCCGACATTTTATGGCCGGGATAGTTTTTGTAAGCTATGAAAATTGAATCTCAACAATAAATTCTTACAAATAATATAACGTTATATGTTTTATATAGTTTGAAATTGTATTCTTGAAAAAATATCGAAAAATTAATATTTTTATTGACAAAATAGGCATGGAGAAATTTTGCCGCCGAAATGTATCTTAGGCAACAATTTCAACAAACACAAAATTGTTTTATCAACCGAGTTAACAAAGTTATACCTATAACGTTGCGTCTTTGTAAGCTATAAATGAGCTTTATAAATGGTAAAAAGTAAGTAAATTATAATTATCATAGTATACGAATAAATTCTATGGTTTTATATATACTAGTATCATACATTTTTAAATAATTTAAATAAAATCCCGTGATTTGACTGAGGAATTCACTAGTATAATGCATAAATAAGATCATTTGCCAATGCATCGATTATAAAAATAAATAGTAAACAATTAAAACCGAAGATTCCTGCTTCAGAAGAAAAAAAGATGCTTATGAAAGAAATAAACTGCTCAAGATTTAAAGTTCTTACGACTCTTAAGAAAGAGAAGCATTGTATTTTCTTCCTGTACATGGAATTTAGCGAGAGCTGATTTTCGATAAAAAAACAATAATTTGCAAGAATAATAAAACCAAAAGAAAAATTAGGAAAAGCTTCAAAACCGCGGTGGGATCCACACAACTCCCTGTATCGTATTTTAGTGGAAGGGTATCGAGCCTATCTGCCTTTAATGACACAACTTCCGATAATTACACACGAATATCACGGAGAGCAAATCAATGATTTTTGAGTAAGCCTCCGTAACGGATCATCAGAGCTGCAACGAAGCATTAAAGTGAGATTATTGATAGCACAGTTAATTTTTGACAAAAATGTTTCCTCGCTCCATCGCACTTCAAATATAGCCGTGGAATAGCAGCAGGAATTATTCATCCACGGCTTCCATTCCAATAAGGGCGGGTAATTGCGCAAAAGCAATCCAATCGCAAGTATTGCCGTGCATATTAGATCAAACTGCCGATGTGTACATTTTTCGCCGAGCTACGCCCTCTTGAAAACGCCGGGAAACACGGGAGGCGCGTCCGCCAATTTCAACGCGGAATAAAGCGTCCGATTAATCCCACGCGAATCGTAATCCTCTGAAACAACGCGGCCGAGAAAATTCCATCTCTCGGTCACGTTCCTCCGGTCCCTCGGCGGCAATCACAGAAGGAAGATGGGGTGGGGGTTAGAAGCTCTGCGTTGCGGGTTGCATGATCCACAGGCGCGTAAATAGGGCGCCGTTGTTTTCGTGAAAGGTGGGAGGATTCGCAAAGTGTCATGCGATGGAAAGTATGAGGAAACTCACAGGCCGGCCTCAAGAGAGAAAGTGAGCGGATTACGCCACCTGGCTATCATCCGCACCCCTGCGAACGTAACGTTTGGTGAATGGACTTTTCCCTTGCTCGAGTTCCTCATCTGCGCGTCCGCTGCGGGCTTTTGATGTTCCATTATGCGAGTGGATAGCGGCCGCCCAGCAAGTGGTGAAGCCTTTGTGTTGGCGGCGTGATTGAGGAAAATGACGGATGAATGACGCATCGTATCAGAGTTGTTCGTGACACGGTGTTCGGGGAGTTTGGCGACGGGGGCCCCACTTCAAAGTAAACCCATTTTCGGTAACGTTATTTCGCATCAATTCATAAATGGAGTCTTCGGCCCAATGAAAGGATTCAGAGAAATTCCAATCTATACCAAGGAGGTGTCTGTAAAAATGACAGCCCTTCAGTTGCAATACCAACAAAAAGCTGAAATCCTGTTATAAAGTAAATATTATGGAGTGTTTTCCATGGAAAAAGGACCTGATCGATCACGGAGTCCAAATGGAGACTTCAAAAGAATTTAGAGAACTGTTTAACTCATTGACGAGCATTAGTTTTATGTATGCAACATATAGTCATAATATATAATTCATTGGATCTCTGACGACCAAGTACAAAGCTTTTGCTCCACTTGTATGTAAGCATTACTACAAATAATAACAATAATAAACTATGCATAAACATCAGAAAAGCTGAAGTTTAAGAAAAAAATAAGAAAGAAAGAAGTATAAGCGTTAGAGTAAAATCCGCTAGACTGAAAAGTAAATCGAAGGATAAATAATAAGAAGAATTACAGAGCCGTGCGATACAAAACACTCAGATATGAGATTAATTGAAGGAATCAATGGTTTGGTAGTGCCAATCTTTTGGAATGGTAGAATGGTCCAAAAGTGACTTAGAAGAACGGAAACACTGACTTAGTGACAAGAACTCTGTTGACACAGTTTCGTTCCTATCATCCAAATTCATCCACCAAGAGGTTATATTTACAGCACAAGGAAGGCGGAAGAGGTCTGTTGAACATCAAGGAAACGTGTAAAATCCAGGTCTCTAAAATTAGAGAGAAACTGGGAATGTCTCCTGATGAACTTATAAAGATGGCGGTAAAAGCTGATGATGGATATACACCACTCAATCTCAGACAGGAAGGAAACAGTGTATCACAAATTATTCACGAAGATAAACAAGAGGAGGAAAGTAAGGATCTGCATGGATTGTTCAAAAGTCTGCTCACATATCGATAGAAGGATGTCATTACAATGGATAGGAAAAGAACAATTGTATCCCAAAACCGAGGGCTTTCATTTAGCAATTCATACAAGGTTAAAGAAACCTTCAATTATCAGAAGCACATCCTGAATTTAAAATTCCAAGTTAGGTACCAAAGTTGTGGCAAAAATGGGGAATCCATTGAACATATAGTGGCATATATGCAAATCTAGCTGATGCAGTATATATGGGTAGACATAATCAGGTAGCAAAGCTAGGACATCAACAGCTGGGTATTTGATATCAACTTTTAAATGAAGATACACTAGTGTATTACAAATATCAACCTGATCCTGTTTTAAAGAGGAACAACATCGTTCTCCATTCGAGTCGACTTGTCTTGACCGAAAACATTTACATTATAAGATATCAGACCAGATATCTTACTAATATATAATGCCAGAAAACGTTCAATAATCATCGACATAGCAGTTCCTATACCCCGTAGCATCGGAAGAACCGAGATGGAAAAAAGAGACAAATTCGAAGAGCTTGTATGGCAGATAAAAAGTATCTGGAAATTAGACTTCAGACGTCTAGCTCTTCCCTTTGGCAATTTATGTAGAAGGATTTGTATCGAACAACATCATATGTAGAAAAACTTGATTTGGAAAGCAATATCGTCAACATAGCACAAAAAGCAGTCCTGCAGCAAACTTGTCACATTATGCGTACGTTTCCCAATTAAACGTAAAAAACCAGAATCACATAGAACCCAGCCCATCCCATTCACTGGGAAAGTAAAATCTTTGCAGCGGAAACTCTGAAAAAGTGCAACAACAATTATTATGATGACGAAATTTATAAGGCGATTTTTATCTTAAGGAGCCGCTCTTACAATGAACCTCTCTCAGTTCACGAACAAAATGAACACAATAAATAAATGTAATAACGCTTTCAAAAATGGAGATGTGGCATTGAAGATTTGTCTAATATGTTTGAAAAACAGATTAGAGATCAAGTATTGGTTAAAGCAATGAATCATCTCATAGGTTTGATAATATTTAAATTTTATTTCCTTGGCATTCAATTCATTATAACCAAAAACATATTTTGAATTAACATGTGTTAAAGCATTTGTAACAAATGAAGACGCCTGCAGGATAGCCGGTGAAACTGTCGCCATGGAGAATCAACAACGCTGTGTAACCCGAAGGAAAAACATCCAGAATTCACGTTTGTAACAAATGTTAGCGAAAATATTTTGAATTAACATGTGTTAAAGCATTTGTAACAACTGAAGACGCCTGCAGGATAGCCGGTGAAACTGTCGTAATAGAGAATCAACAACGCGGTGGAACCCGAAGAAAAAACATCCAGAATTCATGTAACCAGCGCCACGGAAGCCTACAAAGCAACATCTGAAACGAGTACTGGCGGTTTAATTACTTTGCTCGAAGAAATTCATTCCTAAATTAGAAAATGCGACTATTTTCAGGCCTGATAGTCTCCATTCAGAAAGCGTAATCCGAGTTATTTGTAGGTCCGCATAAGATATTTCCAAAAGCTAGTTAGGAAATCTTATTTTGTCTGCATNTTCAAAATGTATTTCTAAATCCTCGTAGTTTCATTTGCAATCGGCGTTTTCCGTGTTCTAACTGCTGTGCATCAATATTTAACTAACAATATCAAGATCAATAATTAAACTGATAAATGAAACCCTTGATCAAGCAAACATCTCTTATTTCCGTAAACTATATGAGAATTTTCGTAGAATACCTTGTGCGTTTGGTTTTTTCTTTTGAAATTTTGAATTTTTTTTTACCTAACATGTAATTATAGTGCCTTTCCGGTACAAATAAAAATAACTATCGGGAAATTAAACTGTAAAAATATAAAATACGTTAATTCATGAAACAAAGAAAAACATCTGTGTCAATAATCACTTTATGCAGGGAAAATAATAAGAGTGGATGAATGTAAGTAAATAAAACTTCGCATTTTCGCAAATTGCCATAATTTAAAAGATAAAAGAATATACATTTGTTCGTTGCTCGTCGACTTTGCCCCGTGAGGTATTCAACAAAACGGAAGCAGTATTTTTCATTAAAGCTGGTACCACACATAAAGTTGAAATGGCATTAAGGATAAAATCGTTTCAGAATGGGATGTTTACACACAGAAAGCATTTCTTTCGAGATATCGATCATCCATTATCGGAACGTTCCAAATAATCGAAAGAAATATTATCTACGCAATGATTAAATCCAATATCTCGTGAGAACAAGGAAAAATTGCGTACCTGGGGGTAAATAAACACAAACGGAGAGCATTTTTTTTCATTTTAGGAAAATGAGCCCGAGCATTGGGCTTGAATTAATCTCTGGAAAGAGACAAAATATGTGTCAAGGCTTTACCCCGGAGAGCCAGTGGTCCACTCTCTTTTTTGCGTTTAAGTTTAAATACTCAGTCATTTTTCACATGAATTCTAAAGGAGGAGGTTTTGCTGCGCGAAAGAGTGGTAAAAGTAATAGAGGAAGAAGGGGGTAGAGTAATGGAAGGAAGGGGGTAATGAGAGAACGAAGTGGAAATGATCTAAGAAAAGGAAAAAGAAAGCTGAAGGAAAATGATTTTTAACGAAAACGAGGAAGTTAAAACCCAGAACCTTTTAGATATTCAATGAGAACACTATAAAAACTTGAGAACTCGATAAGATGACTAAAATTTATTTCTATCTATATTTTAATTGGTATTATATTTGGTTCGCATTATAATTGTATTGAACTATTTATAAATTCTCTCTATTCCTGATATATTGCAACGTAAACAAACGATGTCCGTGTAGCAGTGCAGCCTCGCTGAAGAAGCCTATGGTTTCAAATGGATTTGGATTGGGGCAAAGAGGAGATCTAATCTCGAAGGACGAAGTTACATTTACTAAGCATAAACATTTATTAGCATAAATTAGGATTTGGTTTAGTAGCTGGAAGGGTTAAGCGAACAAGCAAGAATAAGGTTGAAACGTAATATTAGAGACATCTGGCGAGGGATAAACGAACACAAAAAGAAGAAACAATGATTTGCGAATCATCGCCGGTTTCTTTGCTTGTTCGGTAGAGAAAAACGTGAGGCGGAGGGTACGTAAGAGAAAGATCGTGTGAGGTGTAGGTAAGGCATGAGGGACGAGTCGGAAGGTTACGGAGATGTAAAAGTTCTTTTCAGGAATGCAAGGGTGGGATCCAGGGCAAAGGTCTGATATGAGAGACAGAAGGCACGCAGGGCCCGCGGGAGTAAGACGGGGGAGTATCAAGAAAGGGATGACCCTGAGAGTAATAATAACAATGGCGATGGCTCGCATTCATATCTCCCTTTGCTCATATCTCTGTTTCTGTGGCAACTTTGCCTGCCATTTATTTTTCTCTTTACGTCTCTTTTTGATTCCAGAGAATGGCTGCGCTTCTTTCCCTTTGAGAGCCCATTTCATGCGTGTTTCTTTTGCTTCTCCGCTTCCTTCCTCAGCAGTTTCATTCTCCCCTTCACTTCCTCCTCACAGCTGCTTTTTTCCGCGTCGGAATCGAAATATTTCTTCCATTCCTTTTCCATCTCTCTCTTCTCTCGCACTTGTTTACTCATTAGATGACCTTTCATCCACGGCAAACATTTCGATAGCTCTTGTGCGCCGTTATTAAACGAATTGGGAGATGCGATCCTTTGCCAACTGACTTGTCTGGAGAGCATTTTAATTCCAAAAATTTAAAACGATCGCAAGGAACATTTGAGAATTAACCATGTAAATCAAACTAATACATTATCATTGAAACGTATGAAACTTAAATCGAGATTAGGTAAATTAGGCTACGTTGGCTACGGAATTTCATTTAAACATTGGGAACATCTTAACGGATTTTAAATAATAAATTAATAAAAAACAACACTGTTGTGGATGTTAATAAATGAATAACTCTCCTATAAAAATGTAAGGAACGATAAAACTTTATTAAAACTCGCTCAGTAATTTATTTCGTCGAGAAAGTATTATTTATGATGTCCAATCTCATTTTAGATCTGTATTACTGTTTAAGATATTTTACAAGCTGATAAGCGTTCATATTCAGTACTTAAAGTAGATAATGAGAAAATGCAAGCAACATAAAAAACGATGAAATCTATTAGTATATGATAATGATATCACTTTTGGAAATTTTAGTAAATAAAAAAATATCAATATTTTTCATATCGGTCCTGAATAAGCGCAAGCTAAAATGTTTTTCTGAGAAATTACATTAGTTATTTATATCCTCCTCGTCTCAGGGGCCGTATAAAATTTCCAGAGGGTCGAACGTAACTCACAGGTGGTAGTTTCCCCAGTTCCCGCTTAATACATCTTTGAATGGAGAATTATGAGATGAGAAATGGAACTAAGAGCCTTAAGGAATTCTGAGAAGAAAGTCGTTTCCTTAGATTGCTAGAAGCAAACGCGACCGAGGAGAAAGAGAAAAGCACACATGTTAAGTCATATATTTATGTGGAATTTGTGTAAAATTTCAGCCGCAGATACTCTAATTTATGTTGTTTTTTATACTCTTTGGAAACGGATATAAAATTAATTATCTAATAGCCGTGAAACCCTAATATGCTGCATCGTGATTATCACGTTTTTTTCTGTGCTACTAAAAATGATTTTTGTAAAGAATTCCATAGTTAGAGGACAGCCACAAGACTTAATTTTTAACTTTCTTTTATCCCAAGGAAGAATGGACTTGAAAAAAGTCTGACGGGACCGGGAACGGGACCTTTTTTCTAGTCCATTCTTCCTTGAGATGTTTCCTGGGTGCGCACCATCTTGCGCAAAGTAACCCTTACCCGTTTTCCTGAACTTTCTTTTAGATATATCAAGAAAACTTGTTCATCAAATTAAGTTTGTTTCAGAAATGCTACATTTGCACATGAAACATTTTGAAGGAACTATTAAAATATATTAATAGGAATGATACAGGATTCATATTAATATAGTATTAGTTAATATGAAAAGAATAGTGGCAGGCGTTACCGCGAGTGGAAATCCATTTAAAAAATACGTGGGAATAAAATTACATTTACTTTTTTCCAAACATGTATGAAAAACCAACCGGTTTGAGGTCGGCCATCATCAGGTGAGGAAAATTAAATACAAGAAGACTTATATCGGGAAAAAGGAGGTGGTGGTTATGAAGCGTTATAAGGAAACAAAATGGCAGGAAGAATGGTTGAGGGAAGGGGAAATGGGTGACTTGGGGCACAACCCTTAGAGGAATCCGCGAGCTTCCCGGGGGGGAAATGGTTTGTTTGTCTTATCTATGAGAAATATTTTCGGAAGGGTAGATAGAAGTAAAGGAGAGTAAGGTACAGGAATGATCTCATTAACGACATTCTCAGAAGCAACTTTAAGTACTAAAATTTCCCTTTGCTTCAAGAAATTCATTTTTGGCCTTTTATGATGGATGTGTAGGATATCTGGAATACAGCAGGAAGAATGGTGGAAAAGGTTTCGGTGTTGGGCAGATAGGGATGCGGGAGAATTGGTTAGGTAAGATTTCATATGCTCTTGAACAGGGATATTAAAATTTCTGCAAGAATGACCGACGTAAATAGAATCACAATCATTAAAGTTTAATTTATAAAACTCAGATTTTAATTTTTTTTTCAATTTTTATTTTTAATACAAATTGAACGTATTTTATGGTTATTATAAAAAGCTGACTTCGCTGAATTTTTCGCGAGGACGTTAGCAATTTTTAGGGAGTTATTTATCAACGAAATTAAGACTGCACCATTTAGACGGATTTTAAAGCTCTGTATTGGATGAAATGAATATTCTCTTGATTGATAAAGTAAATAATCTACAGATTTTGATTTAAAACCATTCTTATCCACGATATATTTTAATATTGACAGTTCATTATTAAAGTCGGATTCAGTCATATGAATGCGGGCTAAACGGTAGATAAGAGAATGGAATGAGGAATGCTTTTGGGCAGGGTAAGGGTTTGAAGAAGCAGGGATGGTGTGGATTGCATATGTGGATTTGCAGAACATAGAAAAGATTATTTTATTCTTGGTACGGTGAAGGGTAAGGTCCCAAAAATTAAGGGAATCATTTTCCAATACTAGGGCAAATTTGATGGTAGGATGGATGGTATTTAGGTACGAAAGGAATGCTGACAGTTGTCTCTCACTACCATTCCATATACACAGAATGTTGTCTACATATCTGTGCCAGCATAGAACATAACATAAATATTTACAACCTGAAATGAACAATTTTGATTCGAAGAAATTCATGAAAATATTTTTGTTTCCCTATATGTCTTCTTGCGTGTAATTTCCCTGACCCGATGAAGGCTCCGCTGAAACCGATCGTACGTATTTTAAATACATGAGTGGAATAACGTAAATGTAATTTGATTTTTACATATCGTCATAGATAAGTTAGTTAAACAATTTTCATCCATGCTTTTTCTAGCAGATAATATTATAGTAATACAATTTTTAACGACCTGGTTGGGATAATGTCTCCTGGCGGGCGAAGAGTTGGTCTAGAGGGGTAGAGAGAAGAAAGGGGGCTGCAAGGGGGCACTTGAGACCGTGCACAGCACAAACAGGTTTGGCAGTCTCAGTGGCGTAATGATTATCGAGTTAGCCTAGTAACGCCAGGATCCTGATTGTCTCTTAAGACGTAAATTTACGAGCCAGTAATTTAAGTAAAGGACTCTTAGTTAATTTATACTTTTTGGAGATGTCTCATTCGGCCTATGGTCGTCTCGGCATCAGAATAGTGGCTTTGGTTTATTTATTTTACAAACGAATTTACGCACGATTTATTTATGTTTAAATAAATCGTGTGTAAATTTCAAGAATAATCATATAATCTGAGAATGAAATTTGGTGCTTTTAGGTCAGCTAGTAATTAGCGTGTTATTTTTCCAACGTTATCATCATCACAGCAATTGGAAAGGTAATTTTATGTTTGAAATCACTCTCTCTGTATTTCTGATCAAATAGGTGTTGTACATGATATACCTACGACTAAATGACATTTAATCGAACGATTTTAGTAATTTGAAATAAACTTCAAATTTCTTATAATGTTCCCAAAGAGAATCGGACATGAAAGTCCTGGTCCTGACTTTTTTAAGTCAGACATGTTTCTTGTCGGTTTCTCCTTGGAAATACATCTTCCTCTAAAATAGCACTGAATGATATACATAAATCCCATTTGACATTGATTTTTGGTATGTCTACGAATTTAATCGACAAATTCAACCGGTTCAACTGTCCAACCTCACTGTAATACGACTCAGCATACAAATGAGGCTTTGAATTAAATTCCGTCATCAGGAAGGTTTCTCGAGTTTCGGGCTGAAGAATTCCATGCAACCAACTAATGGCTTAAATATTGAATCCCCTTCGAGCTATACGAATTTTGTTTTTAATTAATAATTTATATACGTCTTATCCTTAATTTGCCTCAGTTAAGACATTCGAACCTCTTTTATCCATAAGAAACAACCCTTAAATAGGGCCGACTGTAGGTTGTAGGGCCCAGGGCAAATATTTTTGTGCATCGTTTGTACATGAACTCAATTATAAACGGTTTAGTTTTTACTCGCAACAATAAATATTACAAATCATTTGAGTGAAACTGGTTATTGCATAAATCACTTCAAAAACATAAATTGGTAAAAAAGTAAACAAGAACGGATACTTAAGGTGCTTAATCACTTCACAATTCAGTAAAATATGAAATTAAAAGTAGAAAAGATATTATGAAAACTGATAGAGAAATTTTAATACAGTTTGTTTGGGCAGCATGTTAAAATGATCTTTATAATCATTTAATCTATCAATTTATATTAATTTGAGTTCTGTCTATTGATGACGGAGAGAGAGGAGGCTTCGATGAGTTGGGATTTTGACAGAGGAAATCATAAGGAATACAAAGTATAATATAGCTTGTTTTATTTGGTCAATTACGAACATTTCCAGGTCTACTTGTATTTAAAAAAAAACTGAGAAAGTTTTTCCTCACTTTACGGGAAGGTATTGATTTTCTTGACTCAGAGGGGATAGGTTAATAAATACAATTGAAGGTAACGGATAGGTTGATATAACCCTGTAAATAAAAACTCTTAATTGGATTGATTGGCATCGCAAAATTCTGAGAAGCTTATAATTAGCCCACCTTGTCTTAAAAAAAATCCGCGTCCTCATTTTCCCGTGACGCGAACAGTAAAGCTGGTGGAAGGAGCGTAGTTTTGCCCTTAAGACAATGGACGAACGAAACCATGGCTGCTCAATTCTCCTCGCATCGGTGGTGCCGCCAGTGTTGGCGTGCGTAACCTTCACAAAACCTTGCCAAATGTGTTAATTTGTCTTTCCAACCATCGCTCGCGAATATTCTCCCACGACTCGGACAAGAAAAAAACTCCCACAAATCCCATTCGTTCGCCAACTTCGAGAAAAAAGCCTTCTCCGAATAAAAAGCCGAAACACGCAGTCCGTAATGAGCCGTCATGAGAGTCACCGAGGATTTTCAATACGACCGCTCAGTCTCTTTGCAAATGGAAAAGGGAAAAAATTAAAATAATCTCCTTTCAGCAAGCTCTAGCGAGCGGGGAAGGAGGGGAGAAGAAAGAGGAAGTGAAAGGTGGTAAATTAGAGGGACGGAGAAGCAAAGTGCACGGGAAAAAATTAATGCGCAGAAATGCGAAGAGAAAATTCGAAGAGAGAGTGAATATTTGGGGTCGGCGAGCGAGAGAAAATAAAGATGGCGTAAAAGGAAGAAAGAAGATTGGAAGAGGAGAAGTATCTGAGGAAGAGGAGAGAAATTAACAAAAGGTTTTAAAGCGCGAGTAAGAAATAGTGAAAGAATTATCGCCTAAAGCCGCTTCAGTTCCTTATGATGTAAAACAAGTAGCGTTGAGATGCATTCCACGAATTTCAAATACATTTAAATGCATTTTAACTCTAGAAAAAACTTAAAGAATATAAGGATTTCCTGGTTAAACTAATGAAGCTTGCTATATATCGATATCTACTGTTATATAAAAGATATTGTCACCATTGTATGGTTTAGGATACTAAAATATGCAATATAATAAAGGTGAACTAAGTCAAACCTATCGAAAATGTAAATCAAGTTTTTACCACATTTTATTAAGCAAATGAAAAGGCTGTTAGAAAATAATGCCGTCGGATTATCAACCCAAATATTTATAAAGGACAGTTATGTGCAATAACAGAGATAATATTCATGAAGATTATATTCATAATCCATACCGTGTTGTACGTGACTCGTTAAAATAAGACTGTCAAAGCATTTAAAGAAATTTCTACATGAACAATTACTTCATTCATAGGTATAACACTCGATTTTTCAATCATTCTGAAAGTCTGATTTTGTAACAAAATCTCACAAAAATTATAAAGTATTTTTACTAAATATGATATACTAGTATGACAACACGTAATTTTTGGAACAGTAAAACTTATAATCTAATATGAAAGAATATTTTAAAAGTAGGTATTCCCACTATTTTTAACTTTTGCCTGATGGAGGGGAAGTGTTGCCACAACTCCAACGCACAGGAAGCACGATTACTTCATATTAATTGCATTTACTCATCCCATTCTCAGCAGCAGTATTATTATCTGGAGGAAAAATCTTAAATGAAAAACATCATTTGTGGGATAATAAGCAAAAAATATCACGGAAATAAGCAGTTGCGACTGGTCGTATATCAATCGACCTTTTTCCTCTGGCATTTACTGATGTGATTTAAATAAACCTTTTACACAGCTGCGCTAACCGTCATGCGACAACGCACTTTCCGGAGAAAGGTACCACTGAGTGAGGGGCACCTTGAGTTTCCCATGAAGAGGAAAAATTTATACGAGCTTTATAACTCATGTGTGATGGAGCATAAGAACTTTAGAAATGAATGCTCCTGGCGTCTTCTGCAAGATTAGTTGGAATATTTTCATGCATAAACCAAGATCATAAATAGATTATATGTACTTTTTGTGCGAAATAAGAAGGGCGTCACGATTTTGATTGACTGGTGCATTTTAATATTTTATTGCCATCCTCAAATGTTAATGACAGCGTTTTTGTATGATAAGACTAAAAAGATGAGATACTTAAAGAGAAATTTGTCCGTTAATCAAAGTGGCTCTTTTTAATAACGCTTTCTTCTACCTTATTACATGAAATATCTGCAAAACAACAACGCAAATTCTTCTATTTATTTGATAGAATCCCATTATGTTGAAGTTTTTTTTAATGAAAATGCAGCTTATTTGAGAAAAAATCGTCATTGAATGAATTACAAGAAATGTTTAAGGACATTTCTCTCGTTTCAGAATATGAACGAACTATTTAATTTAAGACATACTATGGATGAATGTTGTAAAAGTTCTGTAAGGGATTCAGAAAAATATCTCTTTAACTTCTATACACTTGATTTTAGTAAGTTAATTGTAAACCTAATCCAAATTTGGCGGTGAATCATGTAAAAGCGTTTCCCAAACAATTTTTTCCATATTCATTAGTGTCTCCATTATCTTTCTATAGACTACACTTTTTCGATACTATTGCATTGAAGTTAATAACTACTTCTGCTTTCAATAGTTTGAGTATTAGAAAGATCATTGGTATTTTTTTATAAGAGTCCAAGTTTATAATCCTATTCCCTCTTTGAATGTCTACAGATAAACGGCAAAATATGGACTACCAGTTATATAGGAACAAAGAAGTTGACGTATTCAGCTTTTATAAGTTCCAAAAACTTTTTCTGACACAAGTTAATGATGTTTCTGTGAGATTCGAGCATATTTTTTCAAGTGAAACCACAATTACATTTTAAAAAGGGACAACAGAATTATGCATATGCGAAAAATAAACATACATGATAACTTTCTAGCCGTTCTCCCCTTAACATCACTCAAAGAAATAGTTTCAAGTTAAATTTCATTCAGAGAGGCGTTCCAAGATGTGACATGCAATTAGACATTTTAGCCTCCCATGTACGATAGCCCCCTCGTATGTCGAACTTATTCATTCCTCTAGACACCGAGAATGAGCAGTCGTCATAACGGAGAAATGCTCAAATTTTTATTCCATCAACCAGTATATGTAAGTATGTACTTTTTCAGAGATTGTAATGATGCAAAACTTATGGAGAGCTATTTATTCAATTTGCTTTACGCTCTTCTCCACAAAACTAATCATCGCGGAAAACATTCCACAGGAAGGGCACTGCTGTGCCTCATTTCGTATTTTCTCACACATTCCATTTTCTCTTGCATTTTGCTTGCTCAGTCCCTTCCATTAATCGAGCTGTCACTCGATTCAATCAGAAATTCAACCTTGTGCTTAGGAGTAAATAAGGAGTAACCTTTGTTGATATTCTGTTCTAATTTGCAACCTGCTGATGAGGAAAATTCTCAAAAGGAATACGTGGTTCTCATCTTTGTCTAGCATTTGCGTATTATGTATGAGTATCATCCACTACCGATGAAGAAAAGCAGGTGTCATCAAGAATAGATATAAACATAGATATAAGCACTAAACAAAGCAGAGAGTTTACATGCGTGTATGTTAGCCTAAAACTTGAGAAACTGATTATGTACATCTTTCCCCTAAAGAATACATATTTTCCCATAAGAATACACGGAGAATTCAGGCCCATTTTAAAGTAAAGGTAATATTGGATGACAGTCTATATGAATAGGAGGAAATTTTAGCGTTTTATGTTTATGATGAAAAATCGCAGGGTCAAATTTGCTACCAACCAATTGTTTCTTTATCAGCTTGCTTTTACCTCCAGCAAAGCCTGATTAGGAATAATAAGGTTGCGACAGGATAGCCTTGCGACGAGGTTTCCTCTCCTGCCTTATTTATGCTCTATAGGATAGTCCTCTGCTCCGAGTAGTATTTACTTAACTATGGTAACCAATGATATGGCCCATTTCATCTACAATTAACAATTCTGAAAAATTAAAAGTTTTAGAAAACAAAATAATGAAGATAGATGAAGTAAATGGCGGAAACAAAATTCTTGAAACAATTCGCAAAGGACAGGAGTTGGTAAGGATGGAAGTTAAACTTCTAACAGAAATGTACGGGTAATTTTACCTGCTTCCGTAGATGTACCTGAAAGAGCACAATTTCCGCTGTAAGTAGAATCCAAAGTCGGTTCCTCGAGCCTAAGGCCATTAATAGCATATCGGCCATGTTCGAAGAGAGATCTTCTCTTCCTCTATTACCTCTATAACTCTATAACACCTTAACTCATCTCCTGATTGCTTCGTCTCCTTTCTCCACTTTCACCGTAATTTCCCGACCAAAGCCCGCCCTTCCATCGAACATTCTATTATTATTTTCGTCTCCTCTATTAACTACGTTCTTTTCGGGTTTCAGCCCTCCGAAGTCATCTCCATTATATCGAAGGGAAGCGTGATAAATATTTTGTGCGGGTCTGTAATCGCCTGTGTTGGTATCCGTGCATGTCGTCTTCGAAACATAGATTTTACATTCTATTTATCGATTATTATTCTTTAAAAGGTTGGATATGAACATTGAATTAATTAAAGAAGATGTACTTGAATGATCAAAGAAAGCTTGTGCTCAATGTATTATTCCCAAAGAAGCCTCTTCCCTTGTATTACCCAACGTAAGAGGTATCGAGAAGACTATATTTGGATTGACTTGCTAATCAGAAGAGACGATATACACGATTTTCATTGATTTATGAGGACATAATGGAACATCACAACATAATGATTGACTCGTAGGTATTGAGTACCTAATGGTGATTAATTACAATTATTATGATAAAAATAAAAAAGCCCTATGAAAATGGGCAATAATATGCATTTAAGGGAAAATGGATGTTGGCTTACCAATCATATAAATTTTCTCTCAATGCTCATTAACGATCTCAATAGATCAAAACTCAAATCAGAAGTACTCATTCGTTTGAAAAAATTCTGCCAAAGAAAATGGTTATTTAATTGGTTGTCTGTCACACTATGCAGTTCATTCTATATTTTAATGATTTAAAGAGAGAAGAGCGAATTAAATTTTTTTGTACAATTCTGATCCTTTTAATGATATGCTAGAAAATAAGCGATTCAAATGCATCTGACTTAGAAAAGGAACAGTGTTCAATTAAGACGAAAAAATTATAAGTTTCGTGCATATTTTGCACATAACCCATTGCTTTTTAAAGGATCCAAGACTTTCGTATTTTAATATTTGCTGATACGGTCTAACACGGACATCGAAAGCAGGTAGATTAATTAACGCAATGAAGCTAGAAGCGTTTCAACCTCAATAAAACCTTTTTACTGACCAAAATTTTTAAGCCAAAATTTAAATTAAAGCCACTTTCTTATTGTTAATGTTATGTAATCTCTCGTGCTTTTATTCAATCTATGTTACTATAAAACGCTATCAGAGTTAATCTACTCAATTGTACAATGCGGGAATAACTCTCGTAATATTCTACAAAAATATAGGAATATTATTATTATATTTATGTAACTATCATAAATATGATCCTTACATGTTTTATATCATAATATATAGTAGATAGAAAATTATCGAGAGGAGATATCATAACTCACTAAAAGGTCGATTGAGGGAAGACCTAGAGGAGTTATTATAGAGAATGTAAGGAAAAATACAAAGTTGAAAAAAGTATGAATTACAATAAAAAGTAATTGATTCCATCTAGTTTCCTTTCTATTACGCAATTTGCTTTATTCTTTACTTTCCCTTCCAAACCTTCCAATATCACATCAAACTAGACCGTTATTCCTAAAAGTTGGATCTTTTACTTCGGTAGATGTAGCCGACAACCTTTTTAGAAGCATTTCATTCTCGGAAGATGGAAATGAGAATATGAGTAGGGTAAAAGAAAGAAAGGTAGCTAGAAAGATATTCTGAGAGTTGAAAGAACAAAACAAAAAAGGTGCTGGAAAGATTCTTCTTCAAGGAAACGTAGAGGAATAATGTTGCATATCTCATCTAGCAGGAAGGACAATTTATTTATTAACATGTTTTTAAGTAATTAAGAGAAATGTGTAGGTGTGGTAAGAAGAAATAATATGATATAAAATTGGCAGGATGGAAAGAAATGACGAAGAGAGAAACTGGAAAAATCAACTTTGAAATTGCTTTTGTGTCGCCACCAAAATTACACATACTCGGAGAGAATCGCAAACTTTAAATCGATTGTATAAACGCCTTTACGTTTTATGGTACTTTGAATCATAAATTACTCTCAGCGAAGAAAATACAAATAATATGACAAGCGTCCAAAATAAGCTAAGATTTATATATGATAGGAGGCTGGTCGTACCAGATTAATAGGCCTTTATGTTATATATTGAAGAACTGGATTCCATGGATGCACTACGGAATTTGTAATAAACATTTAATATAAACCTAAGTTTTATGGGAGGAGGAAATTTCATCTCCCTTGTAGAAATCGAGCTAAAATGTATTTAAGAGAAAAATGCCTTGGGTGAAAAATTATCCGAAAAGCATACGAAAGGATGGAGTTTGTACAGGAACTGAAAATCGCTCCGAAGGAAAGATTGTGTGGAAAGAGGTGGTATACTGAAAAGAACGAGAGAAGTGGCAAAGATGAAGGGAAAAATTTGAAAAGTCTCCCCCTCTTAGAAGCTCGGCTGTTTCTTACGCATATGCCTCTTCAGCCTCATAGCAGTCGCTCACGTGGGTTGTTTTTGGGAAAGGTATTTTTGGAATCTATCGTGGCAGGGACATGGAAAGAGGACTTCATCTCAGAGAGAATTCGTGTTATTGCGAGGGGAAGGAAAAACACAAGGAATTATGCCTAACATATGTGCAGCAAACTTCCGAGTGTGACTGAATTTCAATTCGAAATTCACTCGCAGAAATCGAACGCAGCTGCGATTCCGGTCAAAGGATTTCATTTGCGCTCAAAATAGAAGATTTCTGACCGAGAACCAGAGATGCATTTTCTTGGTCCAGTTAAAGACTGCTGCGAGACTGGTTAAGCTTATGTACTCCACTGGACCACTATTGGGTAATATTCGCATTACCACGTTTTTGTTTGACGAAATTATCCCAAATTTGGATATAATACATTTTTGTGGGCATTCAAATGAAATCGTTTAGTTGCTACGAAAGGAAGTTAGTTTCATTCCCCCACAAGATGAAAAGATAACTTTTAACGCTTCAGTCGGATGTTGGGACAGAAAGTTTCCGAAAAAAAAAGAGAACCCCATTTTTTGACTCCAAGAATTCGAAATTGACTCTATAAAATTCCTTTCTGAAAAAAAGTGCAATTATACCTCACTAAAAATGTGCAACATAAAATCGTAAATAATGATTGTTAATTATTAATATTTTTTTCCGATTTATTAACGAAATTCATGATTTCTCTTTATACATTAATGATTCGGGCTTATAATTTATACAGTTACATTTGAATTTCCAGTGCCAAAATTGTGGTTCTCTTCTTTCACAACGTCCTTTTGTGAAAATTTTTGTCTCATCATCCGAATTCAGCTATAACAAGTTATGTTTCCCTGTTAGCTTGTATTTTTTATTTAGATTTTCAGATATATTTAATCATTGGATTTACAGAAAAATCAAAAGTGAATTATGGTACTACCGTGCCCAATTTCGTAGAAAATGGAACAAAGAAAAATTACATTCTATCACTTATTATTTGATATCGAAGACGTATTTTTAAAAAGATATATGTTTTTTAATACATTAAAACTATGATTTTGTTTTTAAAAATTCATTTTCGCATGTCAGTGAATTAAAAAGTTAATTACGAATCCTTCTTTAAACTAGAAACCTTTAACTTTCTTAATATGAGCATAAGAAGTGGCTACTATACTCATACTGAAATCAAGTACGTTTTCCTCAGTGAACAACACGATCACGTGTAGAGTCGCAACAAAAATCATTGTGTTGAATAATTGTCATGAGCTATACACCTACATAGCTACATTACATATTTATTTTACAACCTTGAAGAAATTTAATGATCAATTCAAAATATGCCATGCAGAAACATCTTCACAGCATTACATTAAGGAATAACCTAAAAATTTCGAAATTTGTTTGTAGAAATTATTAAAAAACTTCTTCAGCGATAACTTGGAAATTCAACGGTAGTTTTTGGTCATGCATGGTAAAATGTGATTCAAAAGTATAGTTGTAGAAATTATTAAAAAACTTCTTCAGCGATAACTTGGAAATTCAACGGTAGTTTTTGGTCATGCATGGTAAAATGTGGTTCAAAAGTATAGTTATATATGTAGCATATATGCAGTAACTTTTAATGTTTATTTCGTGGCGAATGGTCATTTTTATCAACAAGATCGTGAAAACATTGCTAAAATAAGTGACTTATTTTAAACATTTTATCACTTCAAAACTGTACCTCATATAAAGTGAGACGTGAATAAAAAGGACCTATTTTTTAACCGAGGATGTTCGGCTGGGAATTACAAGTAGCACGTTTGACGTTTCGGCATGCAAACGAGTTTAAAAATATGATAAGAACGTGATTCCTATCGATTTATCTTTCAAATATTTTAATTTTCAGTCGTGGGACATGATTGAAATTTGCATGACATGTCTGCTCATGGGCAAACCAGATGCGATTACCATTTTAACAACAATTTCATCAATAGTTAAATAAAAAATACAATACTGAGTTATCGGATAAATACGTTTCGGATGAGTTTTGTTTTAGAGGGAATGAAGTTAAGTACGTAGCGAGTATGGTCGGAGTATCAATAGAGAAATCTTAGATTAAGAGAATTCTATTATCTCTGTGGTCAAATTCATGTTGTGATGATTCACTTCACTTAAGTAAGTAAAAAAAGTTAATTTTTGATGACCATACAATACGTTGATTCGAGAGAAGAGTCTTCGGAGAATTATTGTAGAAGGAGTGTAAGCTTGTTGACGTTGCTGAACACATTTAAATCGGATAAAACTTCTTAAAATGAAGAAGAAAATGTACTAATTTTCGCAAATAAGAGTCCAATTAAAGTACCAAGAAAGACCACCGCATATTGGATTACTTACCTCCAAATATAAAAGCACAAATACTGCTTTCTTCAGTCATTGACAGATTACAGAAGGAAATATAATATAAGGGATCTTAATATATATAATATACTTAATTACGTAAACAAATTTACGTAATAAGATATATTATGAGATCGTATAAATATATTGCTAAAAGACATAAACATATTGCTAAAAGATCCTTTCAACGAGAGTTCTTAGCCTGGCGCTTCGGCAACCAGCTTTACTTTCTAGTATAGCGTGTTGCATAATCTAAAGGATGAGTTTTATTTTTTTGGAAGCGGGTCCAATTTACACGATTTCTTAGTATTAAGATTAGTCAACTTCAGCGGTAATAAGAGTGATGTTTCTTCAGTTTTACAATGTGATACTTAACCATCACGTAATTTCATTATCATGTTAAATTATCATCATAGCAACTATTTTGTGTATTACTGCCTTTTTGTTGTAATTGTAAATTATTTACTAGAAATTTCTCACAAATATGTGATATAATTCCATATAAGAACATTTGAAGAATTACAAGCACAGATATAGTTTAATTTTCCATTGGGATATTTTATAATATTTGCGAAACTCTTCGGATATAGGGAATATTTGCACATGTTGTGTGCGCCGGTTCGGTGTCACTTGGTCGAAGGACAACTGGTCGATGGGACAACCCGTCGCTGAACATTTCGTCGCTGAGACATTTGGTGGAAGGACAATTCGTCGCTGAGACATTTGGTCGAAGGATAACTCGTCGACGGAAGGGAATGTTGTTATTTATGATAAAGTTTTCGGTGCGTTAGTATCGTTATGGTGTAATATTCATTGTAATAACTCGGAATATTTGGTGACCCAACCCAACCCAATCCAACCCAACCAAACCGAACCAAACCCAACCCAACCAAACCCAACCCAACTCAACTGCACGTACCAATACTCCGAGTTATTACAATGAATATTACACCATAACGATACTAACGCACCGAAAACTTTATCATAAACAACAACATTCCCTTCCGTCGACGAGTTGTCCTTCCACCAAATGTCTCAGCGACGAAATGTCCAGCGACGGGTTGTCCCATCGACCAGTTGTCCTTCGACCAACTGCCCCGGAACCGTGTGCGCCTGAACTACCACTACGCAGTATGGTATTCAGCTGGTAGTAGCTCATGAAAAAGGAAAGTCTGCTATAGGGGTTGATAAATAACGAGAAATTCTACACGACTCCACTCACCCTGAATTACATTACATTAGCCTCAGGTCTTAAATCATTTCCAATTGGTTAATTTTTGTTACTTTTTCGATTCCTCTCTACATTTTATATGCTATCTATACCTTTTATGACTTCAATTTTTAATTGTTAGACTGAAAAACAACAGATAACGACATTCCAGGAACATATTTAGAGTGTAATAAGAGTGACGTTTCTTCAATATGCTTAATAAATATTTCAAGCTTGGGTTGAGATATTGGCCATACTTTTTCCCATAATATGAGAAACGTTATTTTCGGTAATTTGAGCTTTGTAGAAGAAGATGACAAGGTTTTATCGGAATAACGTTTTGGGGGGCTTAATTCCATGTCTGTAGAATTTAATGAAAACTAGTAGATAAAAAAAAAAGGGAAATTCCAGTATACGAATTCTTAGATATTTGGCTAACTATCAACTATTTGGTTTTAAAGAAATAAACTGAGTTATTACTATAAGTTTAAATATGACCTAAGTTAATCATCAAAAGTTTCGTTGATCTTTTCGCTCTCAAGAAAATTAGTACTTAGATAATCATTTACAATTCTCTTTTATGGAGGAACGATTTTAACATGTTCATGATATATTTTTAAGAAATGTATGCTGACCGTAAACCATTGAGCTTAAAAAAAGACCTTTGTTTTTATACTAAATGAAGCTGTGAATTCGAAAAAATTGATAATATCGTAATTATGTCTTGGAAAACTACGTCATGAGTGGGTTGAGTAATCCTTCTATTACGAAATATTTGTTTCTATCTCACTCTACAGTACATTCCAGCGTTTCCTTGGTTAGTTACAACAGATATCAAAGGAATCAAATCCTATGTTTTATTTCCCTTTCAGCAAAATATCCTCATGGCAGGTACCTTTATGTGGAGTTCCACGATTAGACGAACAATATACGAACAATATTACGAATTATTATTTAATGTCAAATTATATATTTATGAGCAATTTCTTTTTCGCCGTCATGGATATGAACCTCACTTTTCCATAAAAAAGAGCTTACTATTGATGCCAAAATGATCAAAGAAGATGTTATCAATCAGGCATGTAGCAGACCGTAAAGGCGGACTGTAAACGGAGCTGTTGTAACTTACACTTTGATAGAATTGGTTATTGTTTTCGTCAACCAACTATGGAGGCAATGTTTTGAAAAAAACGTTAATATATTCCGATTGAAACAATATATGAGATGTAACGTATTAGCGAAGTGCAATAAAAATGTGGAAAAAGTATGAAAATGGTGAATTCAAAATATCTGGTGAGAATATCGAAGAATGAGGAAGTAGGCGCCGGAAAGGAAGAGAGGGACGGTAGAGAAAGATGAAGAGAGAGAGAGAGAGGGAGTCGAAAGAAAGAAAGGGGATGCATGGGGTTAAATGACGCTCTTTCCACCAGAGGGGAGGACTGTAGTTTGGGGTGATAAGAATTCCTTTTGATGGTCTCCAAGAGAATCCGTGGATATTAAAAGTGGCGCGCGTCGAGCGAAGGGACTAACTTGAAAGAGGAGGAATCGCTAGAAAACGTAATAACGTTCTTTCCACCCTATCTTACCTCTTCCTTTTTTAAATATCTTCGAGACTCTGAAAAAGGAAAACTGTTTTCTGAGGATCATTACTTAATGATTCTTGCTCCTTTCGATTCACTCTGGGTCTCATCTTTTAGGAGGAATTTCTCTAAGAATAACGTAATAAAATACATTAAATTACCACGTAAAGGTTACCATTATAATGGGTCAATTTTTATGAGAAAGGTATATCAGTCTTTGGATAAACCTTAGAAACTGAACAAAAAAAAATGAATACTAAGAGAGAGTACCAGAGCGATGGAAATAGTCAGATTTCTCCATAGAAAAGGGAAAGGAAGCAAATGCAATCTTAACAAGGGGTAGTATTTGGACTAGTGGACTGTAAGGGATGAAATTTCAAAAGATGGAGGAGTGGTTGAGATTTTGGCAGGATAAGGAGTAAATCCATTTAGAGAGAAGGAAGTGAACCGATAACTTCTCTGTGGTCAACTATTGGAAAAGGGATTACTTGATTGATCCGTTAACGCTTTTGCACAAGCGATGGCTTGAGGATTATACTAGTTCTCCATTATTGGAATCCCATGGTTTTCGTCGATAGGGAGAACCCACGCTCTAAGACTCACAACTTCTACAAAAATGTCGGAAATATCTTCACAGACTTCCATAACTTTCATGAGAACTTTTCATAGTTTTTTTAAGAAGGAAAGAGTTTTGTATTAAATCCACTACCACTCGATTTAATGTCAGTCAGTGTTTATAAAATCATCGATATAAGTTATATCAATTTTCATAAAAGTTGCGAGTTAGTAAAGAATTCGACGTCTACTGTTAAATTTGTCGTCCAAACGCTGTCTTTGAAAATGATGAATTTTGACGAAATTTGTGTTGACTTTATCCGAATTTGCGTTTTTTGAACCCAAATTCGATAATCGACGATAAAATAATTATTCTTTAGGAATTTTCATATCTTATCTCGACTCCGTACAATGAGTCTTATTTCAACCTTTTAAAAGAAATCAACCCTGAAGCCATAAAAAAAGTACTTTGTATCTACTTCTTATCGTAAATATTTGACACCCCTGGAATCGAACCAAAGATTATAAGATACATGAAAAATAGCCTATTATCTGCGCTGGGAAGAGGTTTAATTATGTGCCAATCTTAAAATTGGAAAAGGTTTTGTTGTAGAGTTATATGGGAAAATGCTGGTGCCAGCTTTCCTACTACTCTCCACGCCTACTGCATATTACTGAACGCAATGGTCCATTTATCCATTGAAATATGTAACTTATCCGGATAGAAAGCCTCCTAAATCTAACTCTATGACGTACATTATTCATTCGTCCTCAAATTTCATCAAAAATCGTTGAATAATTTGTGAATGATGATGTAATAGACCTGCAGACAGACAAAGATTTTTAAAATGGGTGTTTTGGACTCAATGTCACTTCTAATTACCAAATATGCCACTTCTTCAAAAATTCCTTCAATTTACATACACGGACTTGTTGCAGATTTATTATATTTATATTATATTTAGAGTAAGCTAATAGATAGCGAACAACATGCTAGAAAAGTAGGACATTGTAAAAATCAAAGGAGAGGAACAGACCACGGAAGGCATCCTCAGCTACCCTTCCTGATGGACCGTCCTTAACAATGGAAAAGGAATGGACCAATCACGAAGGATGTGAAGCTATCCAGGATTTGTAGGATTGAAGTAGATGGAATGGTGAAGGGAAGAAAACCGCCTTTATTACGGTTGAAGATCATGGAGTCCTTTATGCACCACCACTCTATGAGGGAGCCGAAATGCAAAGAGGTGAAGCTACAAAGAATACAAAGAGACTATTTTCAAGAAGTGGTGTAGAAGTTAAAGAGATATGCATGAGAACGGAAGAGATCATATTATAAGATATACGATTCTCGGAACCGAAAGCAATCAGTCAAATTGTGATAAAATTACACTTCACGATCTTACCCACCTTTCTTCCTGAGGCTCTGAAATGTGCGAGGAGACTTTTATCGCGAGATGAAAACAAAATTCTTCTCATTCTTCCGCGATGAGATTGTAGGGAAGCCTTGAAAGGATTAAATTCGTATTGAGTGTGCGCGGGCTTTCGAGAGGTGTAATCAAATAAAGCACTCAGGTCTTTGAAATCCTTTTGCGGACTACCTGAAATGGAGGAGGATCGGATCCGGTGACAATGATGCGAGAGATCAGCTGCGTGATTCACCGCGTAGTTTGAAAAGATGAGGTAATTTAATTTTCAGTTTATATTTCGCTAAGAGAAAGCTTTATCGATTTGACAGGAGAGTCTAATTAGCTGGAACAAAGCAGATACTTTTATTTGTATCACCCGAGTTTATTTCCGCTAATTTGTGTCCTTTATGTATTTATTTCTTATATGTCAAAAAGAATAAGTTTTTCTGCTTTTTTTTAAGGGAATAAGCCTCTTCTCTCCTAATTAAAGGTCTCTTCTTTCGCATAAATTCATCTCTTACCTCCGAAATAAATGTAATAGCTTTCCTCTTCCAAATCTACAGATTTCAATTTTTATCCTCCTTAATTAATACTCTCCATCTTCTTAATAATTTTAATTATTTTCTCTCTTAGAACTGTAATTCAAACCTTTCCTAAATTCAGACAGAAAAGCTCTATTTTCATCCTTACCTCATCAAAAAAACACTTTCCTGATTCCATTAGAAAGAGAGCAATGGTACGAGGTTTTACTTTGAGCATTCTTTTTAAATCATACGATGTACAGTGAGATCGCTCATTTGTCTCTGCAACTTAATGAATTTTTCATGGGAAAACATTTAAATAGATCAGACAGATCAGAAATTATTTGTTTACAATGAACTCGTCATTTAGATGAATTAAAATTAAATATATTACGGTTTTAAATCAATTAAAATTAAAATCACAGTAAAAAACATTTTGTTTGATTTGATAGTTGACCATATCAAATGGACGCTAAACATTATGGCTTGCTACTAAAAAGAATTTTGTTACTTTTTGCGACTGCATTTACGAGTATTTAAGAATTAAGGGTAATCACTTTGCCTAACGCAATCGTCATTCTGTGTGATACTCGTCAGTCATATCGCAAACTGCTTTAAAATAATTTCTTTGATTCTCCGGTATTAATTTACTCCGGAAGAAATTCGTATCGAACTGGCATCGAACCCAAGACCATATTGGAAGAAATCTTCCCATTTACGTTACAAAATCACGTATACTAACAATATTTCAATTAAGGGAAAATTCGAGAATTCTGGAATTGACACTATGATAGTTAGGATCGAAATATTATTATTCCTGGGGTTTTCCGATAGGTTCCATACGTCATAAAAAAGGCCAAGTCAATTACACATGTAGTTCACGCTGATAATGTATTGCATATAGCTGAGAATAGTCTGTATAGAATAAATTCTGAAGTACCTAGTTGACATATACTTGAAGAACTGTAGAGGAAAAAAAGGGAAAAAAATCTGGAAGGATAGAAATTGAAAATTAATAACACGCTATTTGTAAAGTAATGGGAGAAAATATTTTCCTTCATGGAACATTTCATGAACAAAAGGATAATACGCGTGCATTGTGCAGTTGCCAAACTCATATATTCAGATGCAATTTTTTCACAAACACAGGGTTGTAGGTGTCAATAGTGTGTCATTTTTTGGTTATTTAAAAGCAACGAACATGCCTTGAAAAATCAAGCAAATCCGTGTTACTCACGTGTGTCCCCTTTGGATTCAAGTTTTTTCATACCACTTCATATTAACAAAAAGAAACTTTTCCTTCTTCTTTGACCATAAATCAACATTCATTTCCAATTCTTCCAAAGATTATCTCGTTAAATCTAGGATACTGCTATAACTTCCAATGCAGATATAATGTTGCATTCCAACTGACTGTAAGCTATAGATAGCTATAGATACAAATAGAAGGAAATGTACCTGAGGCTTCATATCAATCATACCATCGAAATATCGATCGACTGCAGGAATCTGAAGTGCTAAATTATCAGAAGTTGTACGGTTTCTATCGGACTTAAACATCTCCCATTTCTTGTCTCAAGCCCTTCAATCTATCAAATAACCATCTAAAAAATCCTCGACCCCCATCCCCTATTCCAGTTTCCGCCGCCACAAACAATTTCTCCTCCCAGTTTCCTCTTCGTGAGAGAAAGAACCCCCACTCCTTCCCCTCTTGCAATGCTCGTGTGCCCCTCCATTCCTCCTTCCGCTAAACGCCCTCACCGCCGACGCTAACGAGCGGATGCTCGCGAGAGCGAGGCAGTTAATTGGGAGTTTGCTACTACTCCCTCCACCCGCACAACCTGCCCCCTAAAACCCCTCTTTTCCCATCCAGTCTTTCTAAATGTCTCAGAGTTTAATAGCGGAAGAAGTTTCGAACGTCTCCCCCTGCCCATCGAAGAGTTTGTTCGATTTGAGAAGTTTTTTCCCTCCTCCCCAAAATGAAGGGGAGATGACAATTGGATAGTCTGCAAGAAAATGAAGGTTCTGCTAAAAGGAGGAAAACAGTTCGATATAATTTTCTCTCGCTCGTCTCTTTCCTTTACTCTTTTTGTGGTTCAATTAAGGCTCATGAGCGGTACAAAAGGTATATTTCAATGCAGAATATTTTGGGAAGACTTACTATCTCAGGTTTTCGGACCTAAGTTACTTTCAGCTTACATATATTTTTCCCCTCTTTTCCTTGATTGATTTTCAATTACTTTCGCTAAATCAAGGATTGATATATTCATGTAATTTCAGCTTCAGCCGCACCATTTTCGGATAATTTTCTTATTTAAAATAGTATGTAAATGGCAGGCGGTCATGTAATTTAAATGCCTTACATTGGGTCACTGAATTTGGGAATGGTGTGAAATATTGAATGGTAGTTAAATGGATGTAAATAACTTGAATTTCCATTTGATTTCCATAAACCTTCGCATGCTAATGCTGACTTGAGTTTCATTATCCTTTTAGTAGAATATGACATCCGGGGCAGAATATATCATAAAGCGTACTATTAAGTCATTACAAAGAAAAAACATGAAAAATCGGAAAACAATAATTAATCATAAAATAACAATAATATTTAGGCATTAATAACGGTTCGCATTTATTTGTTTCTTAGGACGATTGCATAATGATTACATATCAAGTATTAGTTAAGTTTCTTCTTTCAAGGGAAAAAAATTAAGGATAAATGGCCAGCCGTGGCCGGGACTCTAACTCGGATCACCCAAAATGTTACCACGACGAAACAAACCTTCCTTCAATTTCTGAAGCTTTCCAGTATGATCCTAATATCTTCGGTTCTCTTTGACTTCATTGGTTTAGATCTCATCATATGATGAAACAGGTTTCCTTTTGATTTGAATTACGTATGCTTGAATAAGCGGTTACGTTGTAGCTTAATAAAATTATATATAAGGAAAAATGTCAGCTAATCAAGAATATACTAAATATTATGGAATAAAAAAGTAAACTTTGAATTATATGTTCACTCAACAACTGACAGAGTTAAATTAGACACGTTCCAAAAATATAGCTCCTTTCCCCATCTATTTAATTCGATTAAAAATATCGATTCGTTTCATGCATGGTTTACCTGCATGATTCAGAAATCTGTAGCTGGAAGGGATTCTTCCGTGGAAATATTAGTCATATCACAGCGACTCTAATACTTTCGCAATAACTTTGCGCGATTCCCATCTCCAAAAGCGGAATCCTTTTGATTTTTCGCCCTGTTTACGCCAAACCTTTGTCGCTGTCATTCCCTCCAACGATTCCCTCCCTCAACTAATCTGGTGAGAGCTGCTCTCCATTTCATAGGATATTTAAGAGGAAGAGATTTTCAGGATACAAAAAAGCCAGCAATCGAATCCTCGTGGTGTAAAAATATCAACATGTATCAAACGAACACGAGAGCGGCCCCAAAATACGCAATCGGTAAAACAGTTGCGAGGTCAAAATCCATCCATTGGAACATCTGGAAAATTTGATACTATGAATAATTTCCTCATTCATTTTCCAAAATAATTGAAAAAGCGAAATACTTTAAAAACTTTCTAGAAAAGGAAAATGGTTCGTTAAATGAATAAGCTCTTAACATTTCACTATGAAAACATCAAATGTTAGAGTGTAAAAGATACTGTTGTAATATACCCTATTTACTTATTTTTCTGAAAGCAATGGGTAAATATATCAGTTTCTCGCGCGCAATGGAATGTGCAACTATTCGGAAGAACCAATCCCAAATGACCAATCTCCTTTCTTTACAAGAAATCTCATCATCTCATTTAAACAGACCATTGTCTGTACTATGCAACGGATGCTATCCGTTAGGAAAGGAACTAGAAGATTTTTACGAGTTTTTTAACTTCACTTTAAAAATCCTTAGCCGCAACATGAGTAAAAAGAAACGGATGAATTGTGACATTATTTTTACTCCTCCAGAAATATCTTACGCGATTTCTTTAAAAAGATGTCCATCATCAACAATACATTAATTTAAGGCATTCATTCGTGTGATGTAATCTTACAACACAAGCCTGTTTTGAAAATAACATCAAGATAATCAATGCAAGGGAAAATAATCTAAAAATAAAACGTTCTAGCTTTTAACGATCATTGATTATTATACGTCGTTCATTAAATTCTGAATTGAAAATATTGAAAGTTAAGTAGATTTTATACCGTTATAAACATTTATACTGTTACTGTTTTTATATCGTTAAGTAGATCTTATTTTGGGCTCCCTGGGAATTATTTGTAAGTCATTTGATAACTGTGTTACTTCGATATCTGTATTGATTTCAGTTGTATGAAAACAGTTACATATCGTGCTACGCAATTTGTCGAATCTAGTAATTTCTTTCTCAATCATATTAAAATCTGTCAGTGCGTAAATATTTAGCCATTAAACCTTCAGCGATCCACATGCAATTATTTTGCTAAATAACCTCAAGGAATCTCGTCCGCATCTATAACACTGACCTAATACAGAGATTTAGGTCATACACAGGAAATTATTAATTTCGTAGTAGGTTATATCTATTCTTTAACTATCCTAATTTTTGTACTTGTATACGCAAATATGAATTCATATGCATTTTTTTGCTGCACGGTAATCGCTGTTGAGAAGAGAGTAATTTTAAATATTGATTAATTAACGCTAAATGCCTGTGATATCAAATAATTACGCTAAAGGCGGTGTCTTAAACAGCTATAACTCGAGAGCCTATGGTCCTGTAAATAGCTGAATTCCGCTTAAAAAGAACAGAGAAATTGGATGTTAATGGTTTTTCTGTTGAATTCAGATGGTTACGTTTAAATTCCTTCATTGGGATTTACTAAGGAAAAATACTTGAAATTCTTCTAATAAAAGCTTCTAAAATTCCATCATCTCACATAACTTACTCTCATTCCAAACAACTAAGGCAAAACATGTTAGAAGCATAGTAATAAATAAGTATCTAAACAAAATGTGATGAACTTAAGGGACTTAGGCTCAGTAATCACGAAAGTTTATTTTTTGTATATATAATGATTGGAAAAAGACTTAGATATCGATTTTTCCTATACTGCTTTGATCGCTATACATGTATTTTCCCGCTGAACGACTCTATTTCCCTTTTGCCTCCTACTTTCTAACCGCCTTCTCCTAGGATATTTCACGTCTATATTCATTTCCAACGCGATTTTCACTCTCCTTCATTACCTTTTCCTCCTTGCTTTCCTCTCCATTATTTCTCCCTTAATTCGATAGCCTCCCCCGCATAATCTCACCGTAATATACCCTACTCATTCTCATCACCTCTTGCCCCTTGGATGCCCAACCCTTTCTCATTTCACCTTACTCTCTACCCTCCCCAAATGAGCGTGCCTCGCTCCACTGGGCGCCCAAGGGCCGGGGAGAAGCGCATTGGGCCGTTCTCGGTGGAGGAGACGCATGCCTCGGCGAGCACACATGCGAGAGAGAGCGGGTTCAAGGGAATGGCGAAAACAACGATAGGTAGATCGAAAGGCAAGGATGGGAGAAGGAAGAGATGGGTGACGGGTGATAAGTTAGGCAAAATGTAGATAGGAAAATCGGTGATAGTCGAAGGAGATGACCTATTCTCAAACTTTCAAAGCGATGGTTTTCTTAATACTGCTTCAAATGATGTAGCTGGTAACAATACCCGTGGGTCCATTTCCATTCCAAACGCATTCTGAAATTATCTTTGAGACCAATTGGTGGCTGTAACTGAATCCAAAATAGAACTGTTTAATTTAAATAGTGTAAATCTTTCTATTAGACATCATTTTTAATAACTATACAACGAACATAACATTTTTAATGGCAATGGTGACATTCAGAAATATACTGGCATGCTCTAGAAATCATCTACATTCAGATACAACGTATAAAACAATACTATTTTAAATTACAAATCATTAATCTGATAGAAAAAAGTAAACCTTATAATTTTACCATCCATCTTTTGGAATGAGAAACAATAGTCGTGAGACGAGGTTATTAGAATCATATAGTTAGAGCTGACATTTTCTCGGTGGAAACAGACATAAACCATACTTTTCCTTTAACTACTCCATCTTGTTCAAAACCCGATAAAAGATCAAAGGAATCGATTTCTCAAAAAAAGTGAGCTTTGTGTACTTCAACAGGAGGTTGAGTACTTTAATGATGCGAGCAACTATATTTAAGAAACTCCGGCTTTTCAGGTAAATCAGTAAGAAAGTCAAATATGCCATTCGAAACATTACCGTTTAATTTTAACTATTGTGAGTCGCCTTTATTTTTTGTGGTCGATCTTATCTTATCGCGGAACAAATAAAATTGTCGCTACTTTTACCTTAGTAATTATGAGAAAATTACTTTCACGAATTTGATGCGACGCTGCCTAATAAGTATTTAAATCACCGAACAAACAATGGTAAGTTATGTGATCAAACCAAATGTAAATAAATCTTCAGAACTAGTCTAATCTGATCTTCATCTGTTGTTTTTAATTATGGAACCACACCCTAATAATTCAAATCCGAATACAAATAATTTTACATCATCATAATTATGAAGTCTTCGGCTAAATTCATGGAAAGAATATAATAAGATATTCTATCTGAATTATTGATGGGGACACGTCTAGTGCTTCAAAACAACCTCCAGTTATAAGGATAATATCAGGTTTAGGCGGTTCTGTAATATAAACGGAAGAAAACGACAGATAGTCTCTCCTACCAAATATGCCACTATCCAGTCCGATTCCTTTTTCTCCAAAACGAGATATCCCGAAAGTTTTCGGTTTATTTCATCGAACAGAGCTTCTATTCGACATCTCCACACACACATGCCCTCCAGCTCATATTCCAAACAACAACAACCCTCCCTACTTTCCCTTCCCTTCATCTTCGTTCGAAGACCTCCGCCATTTCTTCCACATCCCACTCCATCAGGTAAATCACGTGACACGGAACGCCTTCCGAGCGACCGACTTTCGTTGCCCTGCGGCGATATCAACAAGGCCTCCTCTCCCTCTGCACAAGTCATTGCGTCTCTCCCTTCATTTTCCTGCCCCCTCCTCGCCTATCAGTTACTCAATATCACCTCCGTAAAATCGCGCGTAATATTTCGTAAGAGCGTCTCTCTGCACTCTTTCAGCTATTGATTCATAAAGTAAATTGTATTTTGCTGTAGGTTTTCCCGTATGTCAATACTGCTGCCAGATTTCACTGTTTAAATGTTTCCTCTGAAAATGCGAATCATATTCCTAAACATCTTCCATGAAAAGAATAAAATGGTTTCCTTTAAATCACCTTAATATAAGGATTTATTATTTGAATGCATTATGTGTTCACCCATAACTCGGTACGTAAAAGTTACAAATCTTCAAAATATCTATCACTCAGGATAAAATTTTGACACCCTATAAAATTCCTTTTTCAATTTCAGTGCAGTCATAGATCCTCCATAAAAATTTCGCGTAAAGTTCGTCTCTCGCTTAAATATTTCTCGCTTTCGAGGAAGAAACGTATAAATCATAACGGAAGTGAGAAGATTTTGGATTCAAATCAATGTCGTAAGAGATCACATTTTGCAGAAAAAAAAACTTTTGCTGAAGAATCAATAACTTTTTGAACTTACAGGAAAGTTGTGAAATTGAATTCAACTCTGATTTATCAATAATATTAAGAAACGACCAAAGATATTTGGTCCGTAAGATATAAAAAATTAATGAAAACTGTATAGAAGAAAGAAATTCCTTTGAGGAATGCTTAAAAGACAAGTGATTTTTAAAATCCCTTAGCTATGTATAAATAAATGTTACTAACATGTACTATCCGAAGGATATATTTTAAAATGTTTTCTTCAGTGTGATTTGGGGAATATAATTTATTAGCATTTATTTCTACATCGATAGTAAGTTATTCTACTAAATATCTCTAGAGGAGATTAATTACATTCCCTTGGTTTTTCTAAACATATCAGTTATGTTTATGAACCTCAAATGAACCGAGATAATATATTTCCCCAATATTTTACCCAAATTTCTTATTAAATGGCAACGTTACACAGAAATTAAAGTAATTTAAACATACCTTTAACATGATTCAATGGAAGTTTCAAATGAAATTTTTGTATGTCCAAAGAAATGATACATTTCTATTTTGGGAAGTATAGATAATATTTAATTTATATGACTTTGATTCAATTCAAAGTATTGACATTTCATCATACAGATAATCCTACAATCATTTAAATTACGTCAACTTTTATTGTACAAAATTTTTAAGTTACGAACATGCAGATTTAACTCTGAATGGTGTAGCTTCTACCTTATTCATGTTTTTCTGGGTTTTTATTAATAAAATTTAGTGATAAACGGATCTTGTTTCCTTTTCTGCAAGGATATTTTAGTTATGCTTGTGTAATGGTCTAGTATAAATCATAATGAGCCGAGTGTTACAGCAACGTAAAAGTTGTGGTGGTATATCGGCGAGATAGGATGGCTGGATTTGGCTTTCGGCAGTCTTACATAGTCAATATTTGAAAAGTCACGCAAAAATTCACAAAGATTCTCTTTATCCAAAGTTTTTTTCTCAAATTTTCAACGCAGAAAAACTACATTAATGTGGTCTGATAAACAATTAAAACTGCATACATAACCGATGAGATTCATTTGAGTTACAGTGACATTACTTTGATGTTGCAATGGCAAACGGAGAGAGGAATACTTATAAAAGAGCAGAATGACTGTGAACGCAGATTTAAAGTAACGAAGATTCATTCAATTTTAATGCAGACGTACATATCTTTGGTTGGATGTTTTAATGTTATAGATAAAACAAAAAGTTGTGCATAAAAAGGGTAATGATTAAGTATAGCTAACGTTTAATGTCTACAATCTTGATAAGAATCAACAAAATGTCTATTATGCAACATTAATGGAACGATTTTCGTTCAAAACTATTTTCCAGTGAGCTTTTAACCAAATATCCCTTAGGCAACTTCTCTCGGCTAATCATGCAGGTAAATCTATCCTTCCATTCATCTCCCCTCGTTATCCTCAATAAAATTTTCTCTAAACTTCCGCTGTTTCCCCATAACCCTTTCTTTCCCAGGGCGATTTTGGCCTCTGAAGAAAGAAAAAGCTTCGATTTTCTTTTGGCCTCCTCTATATCCCTGCAAGTAGGTCGACTCACCTCAGCCATACTCTACCTCAACTCCTTTGTTTTGTTCCCTCCCTCTGGCTAGTTGTTTTTAAATATTTATTTGTTTACACATGTTTTTGTTTGGCTTGTCTTCCATACACTGTGATGTTTTCCTATGTCGTATTTTCCGATCCCAACCCCTAGGGCGTACTGCCAGCCTGCGTTATGCCAGGTTTTCTATTCTCCATCTCAATATTTTTCGTTCGGAGCCATTCGCGCCGGTGTAATTCTGCTTCGGATGTTTCTGAGGGGAATTAATCGAGCGCACACACGTCATTGCCTCCACTCATCACGAACGCCATCTCATTGAAGGTATAGGGCGAAAAATTTCTCTACGGAGTAGATACACGATACTTGACGTTAGAGTGGGCGATACCACGGTTACCTGAGTGGATTTGGATACCAGAGTACTCAGGAATAAACAAGAATCTCTGATGCTTCACTCCAATCCTTTTCGGTGTGACTATAATGATACTCTTCCTCGGATACTACCAAAACAAATAGCTGAATTTCATCCACGTATACTATGAGACGAACATGGATGCCTATGTTAAGTTAGTCAGTTAACGAAATCTATCGCTATTATGACTACTTGTTTATATCATCCAATAATACCCTCTATACAGGCGCATTCCTATTACGTAATCGAAAAGCTCGAGCTCGCGAGAACTTTAATTCAATATGGGAGGAAATTAGACATCGAAATTCAAAATTATAAAACGTTTTTATGGGTTTTCAAAAGCCTGAACTAGAGAAATGCATATTTGCTATCAGGCTTGTGGATGTATTTTAAAATTTAGACCATAGTTATTGGAAAATCACAAAGTCTAAGAAGTAAGCATATGCACAGATAATTTTGCTGATTGTGGTCTATAATTCTAAGTTTAATTATCCAACTAAACAGTTGTGAATGCATATAAAGCTCCTATGAGGCTTCTATGTATTATCAGAAAACATAAAATTATGTCAAGGTTTAGGAATGATTTTTATTTGAAGATCATAGTATAACTTTTAATAGCAAGAGCTGTTATAGGGTAGGCCTGAAGGACGTTATTAGAAAGATGACTGTTTTTGTATTTCAGGAAATCGTACCGTTTTCTGAATAAGTTTTGTAAGGAGGATTAAATATAAGTATGTTTCACACATCGCCTTCGAAAAAAGGGGAACTTATGATTATCTTCAGGTAAAACATTTATATTACGTAATTGAAAGGAACAAGATAATGGGAAAGAATTGCCTAGTTACTGAATGACTTATACCTCTAAAAACTAACGTTTAATTTCTGATATAATTTACCCGACCTTGAAGTGAAATATGGTTTTATAATACCTAAAAAATTAACTCATTCTTATCTCGTTGTTAATCTCATCTGCTATTCCTATGTAACATTAATAGTGAGACTTCTACTTTCGAGCATTCTCCGAATGTTCGTAGAATTTTCGGGTGCTTAAGGATTTTCAGTGACCCAATTCCACATTTTCCATCTAAAAAATTAAAACTCGTTAGATTGTGGTATAAAGAGTCTTGAAATCTTGGTATTTCCATCGTGTAAAGTGACAAGGTCTGAGCTACCGGAATTAATGCTCAAGTGCCTTTCTTTTAGAAAGATTTATCAAGCTGGTAATGCAAATGTTTTAAGGGAATGCCTATCTTTGCCCTATGAAGAAAGACGTTCATAAGTCAAACATTAATTACTCTGTAATTTTAGATAACCGTGACAGCGTTTAAGAGAGGACGGTATATATAGAGATGTAGGACCCGCAAAACGGGAATATTCGTCGTAGAGTGGCGGTCCCAAAATTGTCGGAGCAGAAAGATCGGCGAAGTCATTCGCAGTGAATCTTCGCGTTCCTGTTTGTCACCGGGACTATTATGGTCTAGATGAGAGTTGAGGATTGGCAGCCGCTACGTTCAATGGCAATGAAGTTCGGGTAAATCCCTCTTCCCACCGTCTCTCTCTCTCTCACCTAAGGCATCCAATTTCCCTGGATTGCCACTTGCGCCTTTCGTTTGGACTGCCCCATTCCACATCACCCTAATTGGCTTTCGATCAACTCACTACCAGGAAAAGATTCCATCACAACTTACGTACGAGACTTCCGCTATCAGTGTATTTATTCCCACATTTTTTAAAACTAAATATTTTTCCTCTCTAAGCCCGATAATATGATATGTAGTCAAAATGAGCTTTACACAATTTCTAATTATATATATAGTGTTAACTATAGTCTTCATTTTAACTCTAATATATTATCAAAATATCGAGCCCTAAAGTGAACATTAGTTTAGACATTAGACAAAAGTCCATTTAGCAGGCCCAAGTCTTTCAGCTAGTTTTAAAATGTGACACTATCTGAATTTTCTTCTCTTAATTCAATGATGGATTTTTGAATAAAAAATATAATGGTTATGTTGAAATTTCACTGAGTTTCCTGATCCAAAAAAACTGCGATAAGTCCTCGGGGAAAGAAAGATTTTCGACATAGATTTAGAGATTCTGAAAGTTAGTTTTGACGTTTCTCTTGTTATTCTAATTCTATAAATATTACAATTAATTTTTTTGGCACGATATATCTACTGTATTCCATTCCAGGCTTTTTTGAGTTTTCCAAATGTTGGTGATTGAGTATCAAGAGAATTATTTACGCAGACATAAGCTCAGTCTTACTGCTTTTTAGCTTTGTTTACTCGTTAGAAGATATAAAAGTTTTAATAGTACATAAATTATTACTTTAATAGTCAAAACACATGTATCAAATAGGAATGTATTTATTATTTTTCTATATTGTACTACTCACTTGCATAAATTGGAAAAACAAATGAATAAAAGATATGATTCGCTATCTCTTCAAAGATGTTTGTTGATTCAAAAGCATCATCCAGAAAGAGTTAGAAGAAGAGAACTTACAGACCATAACGCACATTGTCAATGCGATACTTCTGTTCACACAATCGCATCGTTAATATCTTAAAATAAATATCTTTGGAAGATTTAGAAAGTATCCTTTCTTTCTTTATTCATTGACATAATTAAAATATTAGGAATAGAGTATGAATCTTTATATCTTCACTAATTAGAACCCTACTTTCGAACATACTTCCAAACGGAATTAATTTGTTGATTTCAAATTATTTATAAAGAAACAAAATACCGGCATTTTTAGATGTGTAAACTAATACCGAAATACAATGAAATTATTTCGATGTTTTGCAAAAAGCTAGTGTATATCTTTGAGAATGTTACGTATTCTGCAGAAGATTATTCTTGGCCTTTCGCTTCGCCACGATAAAAAAAATTGTCCCTTCTTAAATTCGATAGTACAATTTTTTGTGAGGAGTGTTTATGTTTATTTTAAGTCTCGGTACAGAGATAAAAATGGAAATGACGCTGTCTATGAAAACAAGGTCCAATGGAGCGTAGCTGTAAAAGCTGACCAAGTGAGATTTGCAGAAACCAGACGAATGGAGAAGCAAGTTATTATTTATAGAGGTCTCAAAGAAAAAAGAAAAGTTAAATTTTTGCAGAATCGGCGGTTTCTTTGTAAATTATTGACGAAAAAAATTTTTCTAATACGTCCATTGCATCGGATTAAGTTTACTGAGTGTTTTTGGATGATTTTTGGTAATATTTTCATTGATGACTCCAAAGAAAGTCATATTTAAACTGAGAGTTTATTTCTTTAATTTGTTATGATAATTTTTTGTTTTTAAAATTGATAAAACGTTCGGAGAAGAAATACACCAAGTTTAGATTTTATTTAAAGATTAAATTTTAATTAAACAAAAACCTTTCTAAACCTAGAAACTGGCTTTCGTATTCAGATGAAACAAGGAAGTGAAATATCATACGCTTTTAAATCACTAAAACAGAAGGAAAAAAATTCTATGCCAAAATTAACTCTATATTTCCGATGACTACTTCGCTTAAATCTCTGGAATATTTTGTAAGAATTACTATCGTCAATGTTTCTTTTACTTGGATTTACATTTAACGTAGATCATTTAAGATAAATTACTTCGAAGCTTGAAGGCTTCACAGTGAGTACTTGAATTAATTATACTACACTAAAGGTGTCATAGCTTATAAAAAAATTATCAATGCAACTAATAATCCCTTTTATAGGGGTCTCGTTTACATAGCAGAACTGCTTTTGAGTTTCTTTCAATTGTAACTTATTCATATCGGGTAAATATTCTAAAGAGGCATTAGATATGATAAATTTGATCCTCTTTAAATGATACAGTGTAAAGTACTTTCCGAATGACCGCACTGTTATAAGAAAACAGTATTATTTAATACAGAATGTAGTTATATGCTATGTGATAAAAGTATTCAAATTTCACTTAACCTAAGAACTCTCGAAAAATGTAACATTACTGATCCATCCCTATATTTTTACATAGTGGCCTTTATGAAAATTTCAAAATTCTTAATCTTCGATTTCCTATTAGAAAATTTGCTTTATGTAAATATACAATTTATTTATCCTAATAAGTGGTAGTTTGGGTTGATTCAAACCACCATATTATCTGAATCCATGTGTATTATTATTACGCAAGTGTATTCCCTCGTCAAAAATGACGGGATTTAATTTAAATTATTTAAAAATGTATGTTTATATTATTGTTTATAGCTGATCCTTNGTGGTAGGAAGTACGTTAAGGTTAGCACATTTTAATGGATTTAAGAAAAACTGAGATGACGGTATCATAATTCATTATTTTTAATCTAAAAATCTATTCAATGAATAGAAATAATAATTTGATTCAACCGAAAACTGAGTTTATATTCGAAAATCTAATTGGTTGATAAAACAATTTTGCGTTTGTTTATATTGTTGCCTAAGATATCATTTCGGCGGAAAAATTTCTCCACGATTATTTCACGAATGAAAATATAAAATTTTCAAAATTTTCTTCATGAACTACAATTTTAAACCATATAAAACATAGAAAGTTATACTATTTGTAAAAATGTATTATTGAGATTCAATTTCCAAAGTTTACAAATTAACCTCTCCTAACCATAAAATGTTGAATATCTTTCCCCATGCATTTCTTATGGCCTATCTTTCCCATATGTTCGTATAAGAATCGTGTTCAACAATCTCCTTGATCGTCAAGGGGACGTGTTTCTTATAACCACAAAATTCTACAAACTTTTCGTATTTCTTGTTTTAATTCACGCGATTTCGAATCTAAATTTATATTCTGTGACCAATTTCAATTCAATTGTTCAATTTCCCTTCTTTTAGTACTTGTCTCGATTTTGTAGGGCCATTATTTCTAATTTAATTTTGCAAAAGAATAAAAGGCTGCAATCGATCAAAATGAAACTTACGTGCATTTCTTACGCGAGGGTATCGAGTCATCTGGAGTCGAACCAAGGATACTTTTGATATGAAAATTTGGGTATAAAACGGTTATTAAAATGTCTAATGAGTTCTCAAATTTTTAATTTCTATCTAATTGGGAAGTGTGTGAAATTAATTAGTAAAAATTACTCCATGGGATTATGGGAGTTACCGGCATCGGATAGATAAATATATAAAGATATAAATATATACATATATGCACGACGGTGATTATTATATAGGATAAGATTATTTGATTTATTATATTGTGCCATCGCTGCTTCTATTATCGCGGAACGTTCTCAAAAATCAAATTCATTTCCATCCTTGAAAGTGGAAGAAATAATGAGACGAAAAACTCATCTTGTTAACCCATTTCAAGCGAATGAGTCCCAAAAGAATTATCATGTAATCGGCTTATCCAAATGACGTCTCATACGTCTCAATTCATGACGTGGAGTTAGATAAAGAAAACTTATCATCTTATTCCAGGGATTCGACGAACGGCGGAACACTCTGCTCGGGATTAGGAGAGGGTCTGGAGAGACGTGGGAAAAGCGGCGGTGAGAAGATGAGTGGCGGGAGAGACACGATCCTCGGATGATGGACTTCTCTCCTGCGTCGCCGCCGCCACTAAAAGCCGCGCGGACACCGCTTCCCTTTCTCCTCCGACGATTCCTCCGAAGGGCAATTCTCGATTGAGACTAAACCGAGCACTCCGATCAGGAAAGAATCTCCCAGCGAAACTTGTCGACCCCGTGTCCGAGACATTCCCTATCGGTCGGCCATCTGCATCGGTGCCGGATTCCGTCCAAAGAAGAGGTCGGTGATTTTAACGACAGGATAAAAAAGGAATGGTCATGACGCTGGGGCGGCGGAAAAGCTGAAAGGGTTGGGCAGGGGGTGCCTTGCGAAGTCTACCACCTTTGTTTCTGCGGAGAAGAGGAGGTTAGGGCAGGGTTTTATTAGATCGCGGTCACGGAGCGCTCCAGATAGAGGGGGAGGGAAAGCTTCGCTGGGAAGACTCCTTGTGGGCCAGCATGGAGTCTTCTCCGGATGGAGACGTGGTGGTTGAAGCTGTGGACCTATGGGAAGGGGAGGACGAAGATGAGGAGGATGAAGATGTGGAGGACAGTGTAGAGGTGGAGGATGGGGGAGTGCAGTTCGGCATCGAAGGAGAGCTCGGGAGCCAGGAGGGTAATGACACAGAGGACGGGAACCGAACCGCACCAATATACTCCATCGGACCCGACTTCATCTCTCAATGGTGAGTAATTTAGCATCGATGAAAGATTTTGTATCAATAACGTAACAATTTTTTTTTCTTAGCGCCTACTTTTGCTAATGGATGGAAACCATAATTTTTGGAAGCAATCACTCAGATAATCATTAAAGCTTTGCGGATCGATTCTCAAGCGACATCCATTATCATTATGTTAAATTTTGCAGAAAAATGTCTGAGTGGTAATAGTGCATGAGTCCTCATTCGTAATAATGTGAAGTACTTAAATATGTTAAGTTTTCACGATAATATTTTGATAAGAATTACTTATTTTAAGGAATGCCTCCGCATATCAAACGTGTACCAAGGCAACATACAAATCTTGTGTGCTCTAGCTCTGAAACAGTCGTGTTTGGGTGAGATGATCCACAGTGTTAACGTGCAATTGAATTTTTGAGGAACACAGCTGTTGAATTGAAACACAGGAAAGTTGAATTCTTAAGGGCGCGATGATCAGATTCTAAAAGGTATTCATTTTATCATCGTAGTCCCATAATACGAGTATTCCATGAATTCGTATTACATGAAGGGGCGCCCCAATTCTCCGACGAAATTTCACGAAAAGTGGGATTTTGGTTAAGAAGAGTTATTTTCTTATACATTTGTAAACATGCTTTTCTAAATATTTATAAATATTCTTCAACTTCTGCATCTAAATTTGCAGAAATGAGAGGATAGTGGGCGTTTTATACCTCAAGTGTCAATCAAAATTCCCCAAGAGATAATTTAAACAAGGTTTACAAAGTTGTATTGTTATAATTTGAAAGTGTCATTCTGTTTTTTTTTCGTGATTTATGCGAAATTTATTCCGCTTCAAAGTATTTCTCGTGAGAGAATTGATTTTCAAACATCAAAGAAAAAAGCTAGAGAAAAATGTTTACTTTCGTCCCATTGATCGATGATGTGATTGGTCGGATATTTCTTTCACGTTTTACCTGACTTCCTTTTCAAATAGAAAATAGTGCGCTGTATTTATCGTGTCCTAAAATAGCGGAGTTTGAAATGTATATACCTAATTCTTATTTACCTAAACAATTCTGCTTTTTTATGTACTGAACGCCTTTACAACTTGTTGCGCTGGGAGGCAAGAGACTAAAATAATCTCAAAAACTAAACTGATATATAAATTAGCGAAGTTAAATTCTCGTTCGAGCATTTACCTTTAAGTTTTTCATTGGAGTTTTCAGCCATAAGACAGGTTATACTGTCAACCTCTCATCTATTAGTGATCAAAAGCTTCAAAAAGAGAATGAAGCACGTAAGATGAGTAAAGATGTTGTAAGCTTACCTCTCTGAACAAGAATACCACTAGTTGAATGATTCAACTTATCTTCAGCACAAATTACCCTTTGAATACTATTTTTTCTAACGTCCAATAAGAAGTGACCAAGATAAATGCCGGCATTAATTATACCTCGCTAACTTTCATATTATCACAACTATGAGGAAGACTTGGACGAAAGTAAAGGTTTGATGATGTTGCTCCTCTTTTCTGAAGCAAAATCATATTCATCAACAGTTGTTAACAGTGGTAGGAAGTACGTTAAGGTTAGCACATTTTAATGGATTTAAGAAAAACTGAGATGACGGTATCATAATTCATTATTTTTAATCTAAAAATCTATTCAATGAATAGAAATAATAATTTGATTCAACCGAAAACTGAGTTTATATTCGAAAATCTGTCACTGTGAACGGTGAATAATCAGTATTCCTTCCCTTTTTCATTGGGTTGATATTCCTCCCCTTGGGCTCGCTGAATTCCTCCCCTCCTTCACTTCTCTGTGCAGCCCTCAAACCTTTGACAACAGGCCCCGTCGGCTTTCACACTCACTTCCCATCTTCATTAATCACCGTCCTCATCATAAGTCACTCTTATCTCATTAGAATATCCGAAAGCGTCAGAGGAAGAAGATTTTCCGAGCAAAACTGAAGATGTGAGAGGCGAATACATATTTATGTATTCATGGAGAGATTAAAAAGAGAATTAAAAGAGATACAAGAAGAAAGAGGAGAACAATTCATAGAGACTGTTTTGCGACTTCATTAAAAGCTTGCATATTTGCACCCAGTGAAGGGTGGCAATATGGCGTGTGATTCTTTTAGCTGTTCGTTGCATCACATTTGACCTTCAGTGCGCAAATCTCTTTCCTCTCTGATTAGGAAGAAGTTGGAATAAAAATGCGGTAAATCTTTTCATCTAGCCACTGCCTAATTATAAGGGCTCTCTCATTTGATCGTTTATATTTCTTTACCGAAGTCTACGAATGTTTGGTTGCGTATACATTACAAATAACGATTTTGTTGTGAAACACTACGACGAACTAGGGACCATTTCTTAAGAGCTGTTATTTTAGTATGGAGAATGGAGGAATTCATCGATAAATTATTACCATTATAGATATAGTTGGCTTATGTCGTGATGACATTCATCAAAACGATTTTAACGTTTTATTATTGGTGAAAAGGGATCGGCGACGTAATTATACAGGGGTGACTGCCATTTTACAGCAACAGGAACAAGAACACACCGTAAGATCCTACGGCATATGTGAATGAATTTCTTCAGCATAATGGTTTAATTCTGGTTAGGAGGAGCTCTTTACTCTCGAAAAAGAAGATCGCAGCCGTGGTCCTGGTTACAATTTCATAGCATCATCTCCAAAATGTACATCTTTTAACCAATTTCTAAATCACTTTCCTCTCCCTACTGCTCATTGAGGTATCATAACCGTTCGCAAGACCAAAACAACGACTTATACGCAATTTTCCGCAACTTAGGATAATCTGATCAGGGATATCCTCGAGAGCCACTAACTCCGTTCTATGATATACTTCCATATGTTGCGTACTCACAGCTTTATTGATACATTTTTAGAAAGAGTCATAATAGTAAGTAATATTGGAATGGCTATATTCGACAGGTCATACTAATCATCGTGTATCCCTTGGCCACGAACACTCTTACTTGTGGTAATACTTAGCTTATCTGGCTTGAGAGTAACTTGGCTTGTTCTCAGGTCTTGAATTTTAGAGTTTATATTAGACGCACCAATTTCCAAGATGTAAATTGGACGAAAGTCGAGTCGAGAACTACTGCTTTACTTGTTAATTACCTGTTCACGCCTTTAAAGTTCCTATTAATGATGTCTTACGGCGCGCTATTCACCAAGCTCACCAAAAGAGAAAAACAAAGTCGAAATATGAAACCCAAGGCAGCTTGAAAGTCGCGATTTTTTTCCAGAGACATCGGGGACAATAGAGGTTTGCGCACCAACTTTCACCATAAGACGGGAGGTAAAAAACTTAAAATCAATTCATCTCTTATGCAGTGAGACCTTTAGGGATGGAGAAACCTCTTTTCTTTTGCATCGGTGGTCAAAGACGTCGATAGGTATCGGCTGAAAAGGAAGCCGTAATTTTTCAACAGACTATCGCTCTTTTGCTTGCACGATCCACCCAACGTGGCCCACTCTCCCCATCCAATTTACCCTATTTGACTCCTCTTTCATTTTTCATCAATGCCCACGCAAGGAACTTCTCTTTCCATCACCATTCCTTTTGATGTATTATTATGGGGAGGCGTCAGACTAGAAGGGCATGGGATCGAGGCCTGGGGAAGTCAAGAAGAGAGGGATTCCCGGGAGTGTATGGAAGGAAGGTAAGATGGTAGAGGAAAAGGAAATTAAGTGAAAAGAGAGAGGAAAGAGAGGAATCAAAAGATTGAGGATTTCCTTGGAAAGATCGGACATTCAGAGGGATTACGAGAGAAAATTATACCAACTAAGAGAACGAATGCCTGCGTGGTTTCTGAGGGGCGATTAGCGGCGATTTGAGAAGGATCTCTTCTGTAATCACCATTGACCGTAGTGTGGTTTCCTATTCTGGACGTTTCCTTTCGAGAGTTGTAAGACTAAGTTCCACATCCCATTTCCAATCCTTCTCTCAAATTAACTCCGATTGCGTCCCGGTGCCGATATAAATCGCTATTCTTAACGTGTAGTTCGGAATCAAGCAGCAGTGGGAAAATAAATTTCCTTTAAAATCAAACGTTATATCTCGAAGAAAAAAATCTGAAAAAAATCAGTCATAGCAGTTATTTCAGTTATCAGTATATGAGGGAGTTACAAGGCGAAATGGAAATACGGATGGGAGTGAAATATTAATTTCACATATTTTTTTTGGTAGTTGAGCTGCATTAATTAATTTATCAATATTTACTCTCACAATTCCAATTTTAATCTTAATTATATTTTATAATGAAATCAAGTTCCATTTTTTTATAAATTCAGTCAGCATATAAAACTGACAATAATTATCTTAGTGTGGTATCATGAAACGCAGACCGAAATAAATAGTATAATGGTCCTAAATAACGAATTTTCTTCAGAATAGGTTGAAAGGGAGATAAGACGGATAGAGAAAATATTTTGTAATCTGAATAAAGATAGTTTCACTATGAGATGAATTAAAGGGATATATGTCCACGCGTAGGCCTACCATTTGATTACCAAGATTTAATCTATCATTAGGTTTCTTTTTTATCGCATAAAATGCTTAAGAGTAATAAAAAAGGAGGTTTTCATATATCAATGTAGGTATGCCTCTGTCATTATTCATTCTTTACTTCCCGGTGGGGACCTATGTGCGAAATGACCTAAGCTGTCGAAGCACTTTTAACAATACTACTAGCATTCTTTACTACTTGTACTTGGCAACTTCTTGTCAACAACTTGTTAAACTAAATTATGCTCCGACCAAACAAGTCTCTAACACATAATTTTAGCCTTATTATTAACACTAAATTATTTACAAATCATCATATTTTTTAACTTCAGAGACAATTTTATTTTCGATTTAAATTTGTGCGTAAAGCACTCTCCTTATGAATCAACCAAATCCAATGAAACCCTCTAAGTCCTCACTGGTTGTGATTCTCTTTTAACATCATTCCAATCTCAACTTTTTTGCATTAGCGCTATTTGCATAACATCCCACTGCCAATGTACCAGGGGAATAACCTTCTACTTAAATTATCTGACTTCCAAACTCGTCGAGATCTTTTCCTCATTACTTCTGTTTAATACCACAGCATGACTTCATTATTCATTCTTCGAGTCGTTCCTTCTCTAAATTCTCTGTCACTGTGTTCTTAAAACTTTTCTTGTAAGTCTTGGTGGAGAAGGTTCTGAGGATCGGGGAAGTTAAATATTTTCCTCCATTTTGGTGAATAATGAGCTCCGGTGATGCAGGTTGAGAATCCAACGCTACGCCTTTGAAAAAGACTTACTCCGCACTACAAAGATCTCGCTCTGAACTCTTTCAGTTTTATGTTAAAAAATCGTCTTGTTCCTTCAGTAGCGCTACTACGGAAGAGGAAACAAGAAAGTTCGTCGGAGTTTTTTATGCAGACAATCCTTTATGAATATTATAAATAACAGATTTAGTATGGTAACGGTTTTATTGAAGAGGATTAAGAAAAGTCATCGGTATCGAATCCAAATTTGTTTCTCAAGCCATTTTCAAATTCTTTATATTCATTGATTTCCATTCTAATGTTATTTAATATATTAATCTTCGATTTTATTGTCTAACATTTTTGAAACGCTTATTATGGCTTGTTAATCACCGCTATAATTAGGATAAGTTAATTATAAACGCGATTAAGATTTTGTCTGATGATGACAGTTTAGGGATGTAATTGGTTGTAAATATTTATCAGAATAATAATATATAAACTAAGTTTTCTGAAAATGAGATGACGTCTTCGTTTTAATTCTGCAAAAATATATAATGAATGCACATTTTCAACCAATTACGGGGCAGATACTGCGAATAGAAAACTCCGTGAGTGTTTCAAACAAACCGTATGCGCATATGTTATTCAGGGCTCCTAAAAGATTTCGTGTTGGGGCTGGAAAGATTAAAGAGAAGCTTTATACATATTTACAGCGGTCCAAAATTCAACATGTTATGGTTTGGAGCAAAGCTCTCTCTAATACTCGACTTAAAGGTAAACATACGTTAATATGCCATAGCTATCACATGGTGCAATTTATTATTCAATACTTTAATATCAGGATTTATATGGTCAAGCGTGACTTAGCGAAACTTCACAGACATTTTAAACACTTAGTTTCGCCAACGAGTTGAAGGAAATTACAAAGTGTTCTTCCTTTTAATACCGACTTTAAAATCAATTGAATATTATGCCATGTTCATCGAGCGTACTGAATACAACCCTCATAAAATTTAATATCCCATACTTATTAGAGTTATATGATCATGAAATAAAACCTGCTAATGTCAATTCTGTTGTCATTGCTTCAATTAGGTCATATTTTATTTTAGAATCCTAACAAAATACATCATATTTGAAACAGCGAGAGAGAATTTTATCGCAGGAGAGTGTATCATGAAAACAGTTCTGAAATTCGGAAATTTAGATTGTTAAGCAATCGCTTCGTATGGATTAGTGATCTCAAGTATAAAGCAAGGTAGTTATCATGGATTGGTAAGAAATCTTATCCCTGAACACCGAGTAAGACTGAGAGAGAATCGATGTTGCTTTTTTCTTTTCGTTTTGAAAAGGCGACATTTAATTTTGGATCCCACGGAACGTTCTGCGGGCAAGAGGAACTGAAGTGGATAAATACGCGGAGACCTAGATTGGGAAGAGAACTCCTCTTTCAAAGGTTGCGTGATCCGTTGGGAATAGACCAGCGGGAAAGCAAAAGGAGATGAAGTTAAGGGGAAGATTGTTGGTGGGGGGATAAGGAGAGAGGCTGAGGGGAAGCAACAAATTACAGGAAAGGGGGAATTTGATTGAAGAGAGAGAGAGAGAGAGAGAGAGAGAGAGAGAGAGAGAGAGAGAAAGTAGAGGAAAATGAGGAAAATATGAAATCCGGAGGAAAAGAAACTGGATTTACTTAATCAGAGGAAATGATGGCCAATTTCAAAGTTTAGTCTCTTATTAACATTTTTAAGCAGAGAGATAAAATAGATGTATGCTCACAATATAATAGATGTTGGTTTTTCTTAATGGGGGAGATTTTCATTTTCCGATGAAAAAAACTGCTATTTGCATCGTGATAGAGAACACTTCATACGAAAGAAAATTTAATAGCTACACTTCAAATGTGAATTAGTTGGCTCTAAGTTTTCCGTGTATTAAGTTCATTTAAGGAATGAGTGAATACCTCAGACTATATACTTCAATCAACGAAGGTTTTGGAGATATAAAAATTTCGGTGATTTGGAGGCCTTCATAGATTCGATTATACAATTATACTTGTTAAAGATTTCCTTTCAACGAAAATGGGGAAAGAAGATTGCACGATGATGTAAAGCATTTGTACGTAATAAATTCGTCAGCTTCACACTATGTTCGAGTATTCCCGGTAAGATAAAAACAGCGGAAATAGATTGAGGAACACTTTAAACAGTAAGATGAAACAAAAACATTGTTTCCTGCCGACGAATCATAGATTAAGCAAAATTAAATACGTCATGCATAAACATACGTGAACATAAGAATTAATCAGTAGACAGTTTTTGCATCAAGAAAGTTAATCTTGGAAACATGCCTCTTATTTTGAATCGGCCAAAACGGTTTTTTATGAAAAGTGAGCAAGCACGACTCCGAGTGCAGAGAAAGATTTTGAGCTATACTCATACCGTAATCAATTCCACTTTCTCCTGCAGATCCGGTTACATATTATATATCAATTCCAATTTTAATCTTAATTATATTTTATAATGAAATCAAGTTCCATTTTTTTATAAATTCAGTCAGCATATAAAACTGACAATAATTATCTTAGTGTGGTATCATGAAACGCAGACCGAAATAAATAGTATAATGGTCCTAAATAACGAATTTTCTTCAGAATAGGTTGAAAGGGAGATAAGACGGATAGAGAAAATATTTTGTAATCTGAATAAAGATAGTTTCACTATGAGATGAATTAAAGGGATATATGTCCACGCGTAGGCCTACCATTTGATTACCAAGATTTAATCTATCATTAGGTTTCTTTTTTATCGCATAAAATGCTTAAGAGTAATAAAAAAGGAGGTTTTCATATATCAATGTAGGTATGCCTCTGTCATTATTCATTCTTTACTTCCCGGTGGGGACCTATGTGCGAAATGACCTAAGCTGTCGAAGCACTTTTAACAATACTACTAGCATTCTTTACTACTTGTACTTGGCAACTTCTTGTCAACAACTTGTTAAACTAAATTATGCTCCGACCAAACAAGTCTCTAACACATAATTTTAGCCTTATTATTAACACTAAATTATTTACAAATCATCATATTTTTTAACTTCAGAGACAATTTTATTTTCGATTTAAATTTGTGCGTAAAGCACTCTCCTTATGAATCAACCAAATCCAATGAAACCCTCTAAGTCCTCACTGGTTGTGATTCTCTTTTAACATCATTCCAATCTCAACTTTTTTGCATTAGCGCTATTTGCATAACATCCCACTGCCAATGTACCAGGGGAATAACCTTCTACTTAAATTATCTGACTTCCAAACTCGTCGAGATCTTTTCCTCATTACTTCTGTTTAATACCACAGCATGACTTCATTATTCATTCTTCGAGTCGTTCCTTCTCTAAATTCTCTGTCACTGTGTTCTTAAAACTTTTCTTGTAAGTCTTGGTGGAGAAGGTTCTGAGGATCGGGGAAGTTAAATATTTTCCTCCATTTTGGTGAATAATGAGCTCCGGTGATGCAGGTTGAGAATCCAACGCTACGCCTTTGAAAAAGACTTACTCCGCACTACAAAGATCTCGCTCTGAACTCTTTCAGTTTTATGTTAAAAAATCGTCTTGTTCCTTCAGTAGCGCTACTACGGAAGAGGAAACAAGAAAGTTCGTCGGAGTTTTTTATGCAGACAATCCTTTATGAATATTATAAATAACAGATTTAGTATGGTAACGGTTTTATTGAAGAGGATTAAGAAAAGTCATCGGTATCGAATCCAAATTTGTTTCTCAAGCCATTTTCAAATTCTTTATATTCATTGATTTCCATTCTAATGTTATTTAATATATTAATCTTCGATTTTATTGTCTTTTGAATAAAAAATATAATGGTTATGTTGAAATTTCACTGAGTTTCCTGATCCAAAAAAACTGCGATAAGTCCTCGGGGAAAGAAAGATTTTCGACATAGATTTAGAGATTCTGAAAGTTAGTTTTGACGTTTCTCTTGTTATTCTAATTCTATAAATATTACAATTAATTTTTTTNTTACATGATAAGAAATATATTGAGTTATTATGATCTTACGGCATCATGGCATGATCTTTTTTGTGCTTAGGAGGACCAGATGTATACGATAATAGATATATTTAAAACTAAATTAAGTCCCGTCATGCTTGACGGGGGCGTTTACTAGTTATGAATAATACGCGTTAAGTGACAAACAATTCGCAAGGGTAATAATTATTCAAAATATTTGCAAAATGAAATCATACGGTTTATAACATTAAAGATTATCGAGTTTTCACCCAGGTAGGACCTGGAGACATAGATACATAGTCTGTCATCTTTCTCAGGGCTAGGGTGTATCATAGAAACGTTGGCGACAGTAATGCCTCCAGATCTTATCTGGGTGGAAACCAGATGATCTTTTATAAGATCGATACACCAGGAAAGCTTAAAATCCTTACATAGTACTAATATTTAAGAACTATAAATGCTTGATGGCTTTCATTATTTCACATTGAAACTGAATCCTCGTCCCACTTTTTATGACTTGAAATTCTAAGCTAATTCATTGCTTATTTGTAACACTAACGTTTTTATCTTTAAAGGTAATTTTTTGCATTTTTATGGCAAAACACATTTTTATGGTTCCCATTCAATGCTATTTTACCTTTTTCTTAGAACGACTTTATCATTTCTTGCGCTAATATTTGAGATGTACAGGCGAAATCTTGTATCTAAGATATATTAAGCAGTATGCTTGTGACCAATAGCATGTTAATGTAGAATCATTTGTATGACAATTTAGACAGCATATTGAAGACAACAGCAACGATATGAGATACGCAAATACAGCGTTACTACATTCAAAGCTACGTCTTTCTATATATTTTTTGACTAGTCGAGAAATTGACACTTATTGGAGAGCTTTACTGACGCGGAGAAAGCACTGGAGGTGATTTAGTAAATGGTAAGGAACGAGAGATTGGTTCCCTTGGAGAAAGAAGCATTAGTTGTATGCGGAGGACGGATTTCGCATCCCCATGGAAACAGAGATGAGTCGACCAATGGAAGTGAAGAAAGCTGAGATCTCAGGAAGGCACCTGGGGCTAAGGATGGGGGAGAGTCGGCGACCTGAGTGGGAGAATGATCTAAAAGGCGAGACGCCGCAGAGGTGATTACGAGAGGGAGGGAAATATGGGGGACCAGGGTTCGAGGCGCGAGGCGGATAAGGGTTCGGATATTGGATGACTCGGAGGAGAGCGGGAGAAGGTTAAAACTGATCAGATGGTCGATGAGTGTAGCATTGCGTTTGATAATTGGGAAGGGCTTGAATTCTCAACAGTTTAGTATTAAGATCTTGCGGAAGTGGGGAAATGGTGCCAAGCTGTATTGTCGAACGCCGGTCGAAGGCAGGCCCTGGAGTCAAAATGAAGGCGGCCGATGGAAGACCGCGGGAGGCTAAATCCGATGGCTTTTGTGGGTGAAAAAGTAAGGAAGTCGGGTATGTGAAGTTTCTCGTGTTTGTGCGGCGGGTTTTAGCGCAGCTGGCAGAAGGGGGAGTTCCTGGAGGAGGGATGAGGGGGAAATATGTAAACAGTCACGGATGCGAGAGGATGTGTTTGTAAGGGATGGGGAGATTTTCGAGAAAAAAAGGGAGGGTAGGCAAAAGTAAGCTGGATGAGGGATCTAAAGGTTGAATATCGGAAACACCTGGAGACTGGAATTATGTCGAATCTAAAAGGAAGAGGAGGAATAGATGGATATGGATTTCAGTGCTTTCGGATAGGGAAGCAGAAGAGCGGCGCTTGAAAATAAAAGATATGGGTCGGATTTTGCACGAAATACTGCTGAGGCGGAGAATTTGGAGGGAATGGAAGTTGCGGGTCGAGTTGGAATCAGGTCGAGGAAGTAAGCATAACAAACGAGGAGAGACGGGCGGAGTGAGGCGAATGGAAGGTGGAACAAGGTTGCGCAGCAAGAATAAGGGGCAAAATTAAGAGGAAACGGTATAAATGGGAACTTTCGGGGGTAACGCAAGCAGAATTCGAGCAGAAAGACTGTTCGGTCATGTTTTCCACGGAGCGTGCCCAAGAGAGAAGGACATGCAGTCGTAACTTTTGCCCAGAATGGATTCAAACAGGATCATGGGGGTGGAAATAACAGTTCAACCACTCCTCAACAAGTTATATCTTCCTCATTACGATGGTAAATATAATTTTATAATAATCACTCCGAAGGTAGATACGATCTTGGTATAGTTACAAGGGCTAAAACGCTACAAATAAATGAAGCCAAAATAAAGCAAAAGCTTTATCAGGGAAACATAATTATACGAAATAAATTAGCTGTTAGCATATTCCAACATTCTTTTATAAACTCATTACATTGGCGATAAAAAATTTACCAAGAAAATCAGTAGTATTTCGAACTTTTCCATCTTGAAATGCATTTTTCTCACATTCTTGATGAACTCACGCGTACTATAAACGATACTATTCTGTAATGAATTAAAAACGAATAGCATCTCACGTATCCTTATAATACAACTACCAAATGTTAAGCACCACAAAGGACTTTATTCAACTAAATCTTATAAAAAAAATCGAAAGAATATTCACATATCCTCGATAAAGGTTACTACCGTTGTTATCACTTATTAGTTTCTTTGAAATGGCCCGTATCAATAGATTTTTTACAATTCTAGTAATAATAGTAATTTAAAAGCGCTACGACAACTAAGGTCATTTCGCACGTGATCACCCGCAAGGAATTGAGGACGGAACCGCTTTCACCGGAGTCAAATGCGTTACCGACATGGATATCCGGAAGACATCATGGGAACAACCGATCGCCGCGGAAACCTACCAACTTACTCCGGAGGTTTAAAAATCTATTGCTATTATTATATATTATTAAGTTCGTATTCGAAAGTTTTCTGAAAAGGTTAATGATATAAGTAAAAATATGGTTTAAAAATTAACAGTTTTTAATTATTTGGTAACGAGGAAGAAAGGCCCACGGTAACATCAATTATTTTTTCTTCTCGATGTATACACATACTCTGAACTAACAGTTCCTAAAAAACACAATCATATAGAACATCTCCTAAATTGTTTTTCAACGCTGTCTTTTTACATTCATTATCTCTAGCGATTTCTTATCCAAGTTTCACTTCGTCTTCAACTTTTTCTTAATGCCTACCTCTCAGAGCCATGCTCTCTCTTGTCGGCTCCCATATCTCGTTTTCCTCTGCTGCACGATTCATTTTCCCAACTTCTTTTCCACTGGAAGAAGCGATGACTGGAGGCAATCAAATTGGGATCATGGTGCTGTTGGCGGCTGAGATTTGCGATATTTCTCCCTTTTTCATAAAAATTCTTCATTACCAGTCCAAGATGCATCAAGGTCACAGAAAGAGATTTTCCTCTCGTGGCAGACAATAATTAAATGCTACTTCAATTTCTCTGTTTCTCCCTGCATCTTATCCTATTGCCACAACTGTTGTATTCGCATTGCCGCTTTCTAATTAAAAAATGTAAATTTTAAGATCATCTTGGAAATACAGAACATAATAGTTCCTGACTATAACACAAATATCATTACAAACGGGAATATACACGCAAAATATATAGTCGAGGAAACTGTATAATTAATATGAGAAAATAATAAAAAATAGTGATTTTAAATAATATTTTCAATATGCTAATATATTTATACCTATGTTAATATACAATAGATAATAAAAAATGAGTGTTATGGTTATCATTATTAATTTTCTGTAGAAATCGACCGATCCTTATTGATAAATTCGTGAACTATATCGCACAAAGTAATATAAACTACTAGTTCTAGGACTGCCATTTATTGACGCCACCAAGAAAGCTATCCTTTTAATTAGGTCATCATTATCAAACAGAAAAATAAATCTATCTCTGAGATTTCAAAAATCGACAATGAAACAAGGACATGGGAAAATTCAAACCCTTTCCTGGATGATATATTTTCGTCATTTTCATATCGCTTTGGTGGAATGTAATCTTTTTATATCCATGTAATTACCCAGTCAGTACTCTAACATTGCTAATACAATACTTACAGTGGATCTCCGATTAGGAGGAAAGAGAAGGGAGTAACGCATTAGCGGAATGAGTTTGAAACAGGATGAATTGAAAGTAGCAATGGGAGCTGAAATGATTCGAAGGAAAGCACGTCGTATAACGATTTGGTTAGATGAAAAAGAATCGTATTGACTGCTCGTAATCGCTGGGTAAGAGATGAAGTTTGAGGAGAGGCGCAGTTGGCTGGATTCAACATCAATTCTTGAACATTGTCGCGTAGCAATTGAACGATAAAAAAATTTCAGCAACGTTACATCGAGAATTTACAATTACCTGTAATATTCATGCAGAGGTTAAAAGACATTTGTAATTTCGAGTAAGTTCAATAAAAGGAGAACAACAAAAGGATAGGATTTTAACAGGAATTGAAAAACGCTGTAATTATACTAATAACACTTTTTTAAACATCTTTAATTTCGCCTCGAAGTATCAATCAGAAGAGTCATACTATAGATTATCGCATTTTAGTCGTTAAGAAATGCATTTTGAATTTCACTTAAACCCAGTATTATGATGTATAGTTAATTCTCTTAGAGTTTTTAAACTGACGGTTAGGTTGCTACCAATTTAGCTATAATTGATGATTAACTTTGTCCAAGAATAGTTTGCATTCCCATTGCCGAGGAGTTTGTTTGAGCAATAACACATCGCTATATTTAGAGTAGTGAGAATGAAGTAAAACATTCTTAATTTTAGCCAACAGGATTGGAATCTGTTTACTTTTTTTTCATTGTATGCTACAAGAAAATTAAAGATTTGGAGGTTTTCGTTATGGTTATGGTGTATGTGGTTATCCGTCTCTTTGTTTGTATGCAATGAATTACTTTTCTAGATGTATATTAATTGTCCAATTGAAACTAACTTATAGAAAATAAGTCTCGATTCTTAATCAGTCAGCTGGAATTGTTTTCATAGTTTATAATAATCATGTAATAACTTCAGAGGTTAGGTGAAAGGCCATCCTGGCCTAACTTCTTCATTAGCGAACAGTAATAAATTAGGAAGTTATTCATCGCTCAAATTTAAAGTGTCAAACTTAAAAACACATACACTCATCTCAAAGTAACGGATGTAATTGATAAAAGAAAATTATTGATGATTAACAACAACAAGAAATTCTATCACGCCATAAAAAATTAAATCCTTATTGTATTACAAGTATCCTTTATAGTATGACATATTCATTCGGAGATTTTATTTTTAAACTAGCTTTTTCAGTGTCATAGGCAGTAATTTACTATTTCTTTCAGTACTGCTCGGTAATATACATCATTTAAGTCACGCAAACCCTAATATAGTAAGTCATCTTCGATCTTTGTCATCAAATCATCAAAGATACTATAAATGAAATAGTAGTCATAACCCCGAGGAAGAATGGACTTGAAAAAAGTCTGACGGGACCGGGAATCGAACCCGGGTCTCCCAATTGCCGATCGGGTGCTCTGTTCGTTGAGCTATCCCGGTAGAACAAAGTCACCCTTACCCGTTTTCCTTAGTAGTCATAACATTTTGACTGAAAAACTACAGTTTAACCGATCTTTGAGAATACATAATTGATTTTATCCCATATTAGCTACGCTCAAAGATTTCTATTCATATTTAAGCTAATGTAATTTATTGCTAGAGACCACTAGTAGACGCCAGCATCATCCATCCATGAGTGTTTGTATGCCAGTCCTCGTTATGCGTCCAGAGCCATCGTAACTTAAACACAGAACTAATTTACTTCAGAACGCGAAATAAACCACCAACTTGAACAGCGCGTGGTGCTTTAATTTCATGCGATATTGCGCCAAGAAGAGAGGGCTACACACCGCAATTTTATAAGAACAGCACACGAGATTAAATCAGCCAGCTGACGGGTGAAAAGCACGGCGAAGAATGAAAAGAAGAATCGAGCAAACAGGAAAAATGGCGAGAGGAGAATAGAGTAATGGTGGAAAACGTGGTAAATGGAAAATAAAAGATTAAATTCAGCGGAAGGAAAAAAAACGCATGAAATAACAGCCTTAAAAAAGACTGGATTTCTCGCGTGAGCTAGAGATTGGCACATAGGTCTTTGACAGGAGGAGAGGAATAAGCGACGGGGAATATAAGGGATGGTAGAGAATTGGTGGATATTGGAAAGAGGTTGCGAAGAGGACATCGTAGGTCGAATAGAAAGCCACGATTGAAAAAAAAAAGAATCTGGTGAAAAGGGAGGGAAATTGCGGGAATAAGCGTGCATTTTAAAGGATTGGCGAAGAGTTGAATGTAATGGGCAAAATAAATGGCATGAAGGAAAGGAAAGATCCTTGAACGTGAGTTTGTTTGAGAGAGAGAAAGAGAGTGGGTTGGCGGAGATCGATCTGAGGAAATAATCAATGGTTAAGATGGGGAGGGAGGATGGCAGAGTTTAGGGGTGAGACAGGCAGAAGAGCAGGGGCACTTAAAAACGTAGGTGGATTACCGCCACGCTTCTTTCAAACGGAACCTTTAAAGCAGAAAATTGGTAAGAAATGTATGCGCCGTAAAAAAGCTATATTTTGGGTTATTAATTCCACTAGAATAATATTCGTACTGGATTATGGTAGGATTTAATTCATGGCACATATTTCCTTCCGTTTCGCCAAAGAACTATGTTAATATATTTCGTGACTCAGAAAAACGTCCAAGCGATGAATATGGTGGAGAGATAGCTACAATATAATAAATGAAAGAGTACGTGCTCGTGAAAAACCAACTTTGAACCCTGGACCAAGCGATTCTAGGTAAAGCTAGCTTCTACGAATTCCTAGACCTATAATAAAGAGCAGATTGGTGAAAATTTATTTGTAAGATGGTAGCAAGATAGTTGTTGTGCGAAAGGAATGGGACAAGAAGTAAATGACACATAAATCTCACTAAGATTTCCATATGTATATTTTGAATGAAAAATATAACTAAATTTCTGATGAAATTATGAAATATCCGATAAATTTCTCTCCTAGGATAATTAAAATGGCAGTAAACTTTGTCCAAAGCCACAGATTCCCCATCCCACAGCTTGCACCACTCTCGTGAACGTCAACATGATTTCACCATTCCGCAATTTACTTCTAAGATCACATGACTGTTTAAAAGTTTCAACTTTCTGAACGACTTTCTCTGCAGAAAACTAGAGGATGCACACAGTAATAATCCCTGAAGATAAGGAATACTGCTGTTATGTATTCGATCGAAGTCGTCCGTACAGCCAGGAATACCGCATTGAGTGACCTTGGAATCCCGATCGCGCCAGGTCTACTCCACAAGTGTAAAAGAGTGATCAACAGTGTGTCGCAACAGTTTGTCGGAATTCTCTGTTTAAATTCTCATAGTTTTTATTGTAGTTCACTTCGTAACTTATAGATAACGCTGGAACCCACCGGAAAAATATTTGTAGTTAGTTATGTATCAATTTATGAGAAACTGAAATTATTCATTAAAAGCCTTCAATTAAGTTTTAATTCATATGTAGAAAACTTACTGGGTGGGAAATTATTATCAATTAAAAACAATCAGTCAACGTTTAAATTGGGAACATTTGGCAAGGAAAAACGGACATGAAAAAAGTCTAGACAAAAGAAAAGACCAAGGGCGTTACCACGTAAGCGTCGTATTCGAATTTTAGGCTTCGAATTTGGCAGTATGACTTGAAATGACGTCACATTCTAAGGGATATTCTATCTATGCGGCCACGTAAGCAATCACTCCAAAAGTCTATGGTATACATTTTTCGGCAGGACTTCAGATAGGGGATCGAATTCGAATCCGAATCTGGTTTCGAATTTACATAATATCCCCCCAGGACTCGAATGTTTAGACTCGTTAGCTTAATTGGTTAAAGCATCCGCCCGGAAAGCGGAATATTCCTGGTTTGAGTCCTGGTCCTGTCCGACTTTTTTCATGTCCGTTATTCCTTGGGATTTTTGCACTCATTCACGTGCAAAGTTACCTCTACACTTTTCCGTATGGGTACGCTTAATTCCTTTAATTCGATCCATAATCTAGTAAAACCACAATATCACCCATCACATACACCAAACACCATCAAAAGAAGAAAACGAGTACAATGTACATTTCGATGTCAGGAACATCATCTTCAACGGTACAAATGTGACTCGCAGACAAACAGAGTCACATTTGTACCGTTGAAGATGATGTTCCTGACATCGAAATGTACATTGTACTCGTTTTGTTCTTTTGATGGTGTTTGGTGTATGTGATGGGTGATATTATCTATAGCCATCAGCGGTTTTCCCTTGATAGTAAAACTACAGAAAAATGTTAAACGAAAAATATTTGAAGGAGGGGGGGTGGTAAAACAGATAAATTATCCCTATCAATCGCCATTTTCATGCTGTGATTTTGTGATTAAATTTACTGTGAATAAAGAACATTACTTTATATAAGTAAGAAATCATTCTGGAGATGAGCCGAAACACCAATCAAAAAACGAATTCAGCATCCAGTGCTATAAAAGAGTAATGATTCAGCAAACTGAAAAACACGAAGGTTATGTGTTTCACAATAAAGTGGAAAGGAAAAAGGTAAAAAAATATTTTCTAATTGGAGCGCCATCTCTCGGGATAATGCTGCTTCGCCATTCCATTCGTCCCAAAATTCCGTTGTTCACATCCATTTCACAATGCAACATTTGCTCGTTAATGAACCGCTTTGTTACCAAAGCTACACTCGTAGGCATCGGCTATCCTTCGGAATTCATTCATTGCGCATCTGGGAGAGAGCAGAAGAGCAGAAAATGATGACTAAGGCTGTTGATGGAAGATAGTGGGGGAAATGTAATTGCGAAGGAAAAAGGAGATAGAGATATAAAGAGAGAAATGGGTGGTATCTTTCATAATGACAAGAGATGAAATTTTGTCTAGCAAAATCATATTTTCTGCTGACAAGATACTCTGATGGTAAACTTTTCTGTTGGCCTGTCCGAAAAATTCGGTTTACAATGAGCCATTTCCGTTCAAAGCTACATAATATTCTCGATTAATTCCAAGATGGCTTTGATTCTTATATACGATGTAGTTCTTTATACTCGTATGCTTAAGATTTCTGATTGACTATGTTGTTACGATACTAAACTTGCACTCCATATTTCTTTTTAACAAATTACATCATCTATGTCTGAGGTACTAGTAGAATTGATCAATTATGAACAGAACATAGCCTTGATTATCAATAAATTTGCCAGGAACAAAATTATCAATAGGATATTAAGAGAAATGATTCCTTAAAATTGTAGTTATTTAAGTTACAAATTATCATTAACAAAAAATAAAATTCAACGACAATATCTAAAAGAAGTATCGTTCAAAATATTAGCACAAAAAAATGGCAGAAAAATGGACGGAAGATCAGAATACCCTTCGAAAAGTTTTTTGGTGAACTTGAGAATCGATGGTAAGTTCTGAAAAGGAGGGTGAAAATGAGTCGTTCGGATCGAATCCCATATCGTTTTTGGAATAGATATTCTAGACATAACATAGAAAGGTACGACAGAAATAGAAATATAAGTCGAAAAACATCCATTTGAAAACCGCAACAGGTATTGTTATTGCTGTATTAATAGTGATGAAAAAACAATTAGGAGGAGCTTGTAAATATTCTAAAGGAAAATCTATCTTAGCATAATATTATGGAAATATCAAATTATAATAAAAGGTATACTTTAGCCCAAACTTCACAATTTCAAAGAGTGCAAAAAGTTTTAGGCATATCAAACACGAGGTAGAATAATCAGAAAAGATAATAAGATATATATATTTTCATAAAACACAAATGACGTTTGAATACGAATATGTAGTGAAGGAAAATGAAAAGTCATCAGAGTGCGACTAAATCTAAATTCGTGTTCAAAAAATGTAGTCTAGAATTCTCTGTTTTATATCTTGAAAACTCTTGGAGAAATTAAAAAACAACCATGCAGTAAAATATTTTCTGTCATTTCACGAAGAATTTATTAATAATTAACTGAATAAAAGAAGAATATTAACAAGAGCACGATACTATCTTTTCTGGTTATGTAATGGGTGTAACTCTATAAATGGAAACTAGCATAAGTGAAAAGGAAGTGAAGTATTTTAGTTTGAAAACAAATTATGGTTTTACAGGTACTAATTACTTAAAGTAATACGTATTTAACTTTTCGTGAATATGTATTTCATTTCACCGAAAGTACTCAGTTGAGACACTGTTAAGGGATCCCCAGAGGCAAGAATCATTCTCGATTACATTGTTCTTCATAAAATTTGGGCGATCAATTAATTTTGCTCTGAGCAAAACGATGCTATTAATTACTCGTGTTAACTCGAAATGCAAATAGAGACCGTTTATCCGGATTTTCGCAAGATCTGCGAATGAGTGACAATAGTTTGTAGTGACATCAGAATTCGGGGGAACCGTTCGGTTGGGAATCGGCGGTGATACCTCTTTCTGCAAACGATTGTAAGAGACCGAAATGGCAACGAGGGGTACTTCGCCAATTGGCGGAGAAGTGGCACTCAGAAACGATTGGAAGGATCGATGCACCATCAATGCTTACTGCGGCGCCGTCCGCTGATGCGCACCCCGTGGTGTTCGCTTAGAGTACACTGCGTCTAACGGAGGTATAGAATATGAGAGGCTATGTGTACCTATCCAATCAATTAGTGGTTCGATAACCATCCCGTTGTCTCTCTTTAACTCCATAATGTTTATTCTCTCACTCTCTCCATTTCCCTGTAGAGAAATACTGACACGTTCTTATTATTTATTGCCTGCTTCGTCCAATCGTACCTATTTGTTTATGCTCCGCAGGGATTTCGTGCAATTATTCGATTTTCTGCGGCGATTGCGAAAGTAGGAAAAATTTCTCTCGAAAGACTTCAGAAATGCTTCCGGTCGTATTTTACTCTCTCAATTGACGATGGCGCGCTAGAGAAATGATGTTATCAATCGCAATGCAGTCTTTAGACGTTTAATATTAGTACAAGTCTACGGACTACCTATAAAACTTGCTAGCACTTACTACCCATAAAGTAAGTCCACTTCCCTATTTTGTCCGCAAAAAGTTGACTTTAGGAAGAAAGTTCTTCAACACATGTGCTGTCAAAAAAAGAAAACTTTCACAGACTCGATATCTTATGCCTTAATGCTACCGCCAATTCCTTGATAATATTTCTGAAAATATTTTTCATTTTAGTTAGAATATGTCTTTTGAGTTGCTGCGAAATTTGTGTTTTTTCTCCTCCTTGAAGAATTTTTTCTTAAACTTTCTCAAATATTTGAAATAGCTAAGTAATTTTAGTACCTATGTGTGTTGATTTGATAAAGATTATGCTCCACATTGATGAAAATAGCAGCAAAAATTAATCTGTTTATTAACCGAGAGAACAGCATTTGAAAGCTTTAAATATCTCAATATGTCTGAACGGTTGAATCTCCTAAGGGAGTGGATGGATTTTTCGAGCTTGTAATCGAATTTTCAATATTGCATTAGTGAAGTTAGTCTTAAAATATATAATCATCATCTTAAACAATTATATTATTCAATTTCATCCAAAAATAGTACCGAAAAGACGACAATGTTTAAGAATAATTTTTCTTAATCAATTAATTAATTCGCATAATCAAATCAAATAAACTCATATTCATTAATATGATTAATATTTTACATATTAGGTTCTGTGACATTAATCCTTTATTCTTCTATGCCTAATATTTTTCTAGACTACACCTTTACACTTGATATACCAGGAAAAGGCTTAATATTGGTAACGCTATGACTTTTCTCCGATAATATACATTCAGAATAATTACGGAGTGCCTCGGAAGAAATATCTCTTTTGTAAATATATTTTCTGGAGACTAAATACTGTTTATAATATCGTAATGATTCCTTGATTATCTCTACTATTTCTCTGTTAAATTAAATTAATTTTTATTAAAGGATCGCACTTATAAATTTCACTTGAATTGAAAAAGTATCAATATATAAGATAGGATACATAAAACGCTTGAAACAACTATATCACCAAAGCAGAATATGCATGTAGATACACTTCACACGACGCAATATAAAACATTCCCTCTCGTTTTTCATTAATTCATAGCACATATGTGGAACGAAAGGAGCGTCAAGATAGAAAGTGGAGAGGCTTTCACTTGACTCTCCTCTCTTCCTTCCTTTCCTTCTCGTTTTCTTATTCCTCTAACATACTACTCCGGGGAAGACATGTGGAACGCGGAGGAATTTTAAGTAGACTCCTGTGAAGGGATAAAGAGAAAAAGGATAGGTTAAAAAAACAAAGGTGGAAATGAAATGTTATAAAAAGTAAAAATGGGTGTACTATAGATAAAAATGTAGTGCGCTCTGCTTTTCAGATTTTAGTTGATGAAAGGGGTAAAAAAATATATTTACATTAAATTTCAATAGAAACGAAAGGTCCCTAATGGAATATCGAAATTGAATTTCACTCGAAATAAATGGACTTTGATATGGTGAATGCATTGGGTACTTAGTAGAAAATTAGAAAATTTAATTTATTATATTCAATATTATATCTGGAGATTTTATTTAGAATCAAAGATTTAAGTCAGAGAGATGGATGCTTAAACGAATCGATTCAAAAGTTCTTTTTTTCCGCGACCAATACGCGAAAGTAATAGATTAGGGGTGTAGAGCCTTGGTTCATGCCCCATACCATACCCGAAAGGCGGCTCGCAGGGTACATTTGTAGATGTAGAAGTCTAAAATCACAAAAAATCGGATTGAATAACTCACACTTCTACTATCCTTGAATTTCCTTTCTTTCTAAAGATGATAACTTACTATTTAAAATATTAAAATATATCGCATTTATACTGCTGATAATGGTAAACATTATAAGCAACATTAAGAGGGATAAATGGAACAGAGTTCTTTTGATGTATATAATATTACGCTTTTAAACTTAATTTCTCCAAAGGATTACGGTCAGAATCTCCCAAAGTCGAGAAAAGCTATGAATTATAATCTACATTTACAGATTTTTCTCGTTTATTGCAAGATATGTAGTAGCTTGGTATGTTTGAGCTTCGAATACGTATGCTAAAATAAGGCTACATTAAAAGGAAAATGAGAAAAGGAATTTTTCCTTAAACGAGGGTAGGAAAATAAGAAGCAAGATATAAAGTATAAGAGGAGATTAAAATAGGAACTAAGCATAGAAGATAGAATTAAGAGGAGCAGAAAAAAGGAATATGTTTAGTACAAGACTTCACGAGAGGCCATTTTCCCCTCTCAGAAGCTCGGACGAGTCTCTGCTCTCTGAAAGAAAATCTTCCTTCGAGATGAAGAAGACGAGGGTCTGTCCGAGTGGTCCAACTCAGGAAAACGGCTCATTCTGAATCTTTTTGGTTGCGAAAAAATATAAAAGAATACAGACTGACGAGAAAAGGAAGCTGAGGCATGTCTTCTCTGCAAAAAAACTCTTTATGGGATGGATGCTTAAACAATTCAACGCTCGTCACCTAAAATGTTTTATTGTCTGAAATGGATATCGGACTGTATTGTATCATTCAAGAGTGTAATAAGAACATCCCTTTTCTTATTAAAATTGGATTAACTTAAAGAACAATGAAATGCGCGTTTTTATTTCTAAAGAAATGCTGTATTATAGATATTTTCTTTGAGAGATCGGTTTTGTCCAAATAACTGCGAGGCTCATCATTTTAATGGGATATTTCTGAGGTTAGTGCGGGTTTCTGAGTTATCGAAACTTATTTAGCGCATAGCATTGCTTCCTAGCCGCAATATAAAAATAATTAATACGTTACGTTAGTTATAAGCCAAAAAATATTTACACCTCATTTAGGCCACTTTATAAACAGTCAGTGTGTATTATCACCAGATAATACTGAACTTCCTTTATTTTTTTTACTCACAAAATATCCTGTTCTTCCATCTCTTGTATGTACCACATCTAAATTTAATGAAATTTATCTTGTGGCTATCATAAAATCTTCATTTTATATTAATTAAAAGTCAATATTTTGGCTACTCTGTGGTGGTTGTAGTAAAGATCTATGCCTATTAGCTAATTAAGTTAAGCTACTTACTATTTTTATAATTTACAAATCAGCTTTCCCTTTGCCCTAGATATAACCAGTTTTTCCACACTCTATTTATTTTTACTGTCTGACTCGAATTAATGTATAATAAATCAAATAATATTTTCCTTATATTTACTAATTAAACCGAAAGAGCAATTCCATTTATAATGCCATATTTCATTATCTTTGAAATTGTATTTAGTAATTTGTATTTATAGTATCAAAAAATACTCTCTATCTTGGTACAGTTTACTGGCTTAATCGATTGAAAACGGGCTTTTCTGTTTATAAACCTGAACAATACGCCTTTGTTTTCGTCCATAATTGCGCGTGAAACTGAAAAAACAACTTTACACGCTCGTACTCAATAATAATCTATCTTAATAGCTGTACTCCGTAATTATTATACTATTAACTTAATTTCTAATTATCTAGTTTTCCTCTCAAATTACCTTTATTCTTTCGCAAATCAGAAAATTTCTACAGTGTCTTGGCTCAATATATGTCCCATAAACTAGTGACATGTAATGTATAAAATTTCGTTACAACTTAGCCCATTTCTATTACACATCAGCAGTTACATACTTTTCCCTTCTTTATCGTATTTTTAGGACAAAAGACACATTCACAGAGTTTAATTTAAGGACAAGGAATTAACAACATTTCCGTTTCCCAGGAATATTCATTATTTTATCAGGAATGTTTATCGTGATCTGAAATTTTAAATGACACACGTGTCTTAACGGAGCATGATTATTAATTAGAAAAGAGAACCGAGAAAAATAACATTCACTAAACATATTTTCAGGAGTTGCAATCGAATTTCACGGATAAGGTTATACTAAGGTTATATAGAATTTAAGTAGATATAATAATTCTTTTGCTAACCATATTGAAAATATATTACTGGTTATTTTATATTATTCCGGGTCAAAACCCAATGCAAAATTAATGCAAAACCTTCCATCACTCTCTTTGAAAACGAGAGGTTTCTTTTAAGGACATTCCCATCAATCATTTCGGATTCTCATCACATCCATCTTTACTTGTTTCCATTGTGAATTCTTTAAGAGCAGCTCCTCTTCAGTTTTCGAATGGTACGCATCGACCGTTGTACTGCATAATCCCTTTCACATCCAATTCATTAGTAAAGGCTACGCACAATCCCGGTGCTTATAGCTTTTGGACTATCCCGGAAATAAGATCCTTGTAAATGTGAGCGGAGGGAGAGATAGCAACGGAAAACGAGACAAAAATATAAAAACGACACAAGAACGAAATAATGGAATCCTCTCGGTCGTTGAAATTTCCATGGATCCAATCCCAAAGGCGTAATTTCCCTTTTTCCAGGTATTCGCTGCGGCCATACTTTCGCGGAAAGGGGCTTTAATTGGTCGTTGAGGCGTAAATGCACGTGCGCACCAGTAGAACATCTAAACCGACAGTGCGAGAGTATGATGTGCTAACGTTTTCACGGTTCGTCGCACGTCGATTCGTCCTCCTCTCGCGAATTGGTCCACTCAGGAAAGCAAGTTCCCCCTCTTTCCTTCCCACTCTTTCCGGATCTCCCTTTCACATCTCGTTTTCCTCAAAGTATCGACCACGCGACCAGCCGACAAAAAATCGAACTTGAGCAAAAATCGACGGGCGATTGATATTCACGCCTTCACTGAGAGAAGGAGGAAACTCGAACCTGTACTTTGGAACCAATATAATCATAAATTAAATCTTGCGTATCATAGGTTAATATTACAGTCTAGTATTTTAAAGTATGTAGTTGGATTAAATAAGGAGTAGATGGTAAATCAATACTTTTAAAAAAATCAGAGATTCTTGCAGTTTAAGATCGTGAAATTAGCGATACCTTCAATTATAAGGAAATTCTATAAAACTATAATATACAATGGGGCAACGCTAGGTTCTCGCTATATAATTTTCACATTAATACGAAAAGAGAGTATGGAATATATTTTAAATATTTTCTCCTTTTGAAATGGTTCTAAATTTTGAGGATAATTTAACCATACCTATCTCTGCATTTATCAAAACAAAATGTATAGAATAGTCTGGGTTTTTCGTGATAAATAAGGAGAACATGTATTTTAGGTATGATAATATTTTGAAATCTACTCACATGAAAAAATGTGACTATGAGTGCAAAAAAATCTTTTCTGATGAAGAGGGATTAGGTCAAAAGTTTGGATAACACTAACTGAATCTATCTTACAGGACAAATTGCCCCGTGTCACAACGCTTACGATGTAATTTTCACGGAATTATGGAATTATTAATGGCTCTTTAAAAGTTTGATCAAAGGTAAATGACAGATTAGAGATCACTTTCACGTGAGAATTCATAGTTATAGTAATAGGAAGGCGTATGCGTATAGACTCATAGTACATCTATTTTCAAAATTTTAGGAAAGGATAACTGATTGACCTTAAAAATAAAAAGTGGTTTACTCCTACAGCGTAGGCAACCCAATTAGCACCTGCCCTGAGCGGATGCAACCCACACAATTGGAATTCATTCTTTGCAAAAAGTTTTCATTACTAGTCGTTGTTATTATTCATCATGAAAAGTTTAACAAACACTTCCGCGGAATTGTCGTACTATATTATACACTACATAACACTCACACAACAACAATCCATTGTTAAAGTACCTTACTGAATGTTTTATCTGATGTTTCTGTTTTATCAATTATTTCCTCATGGTTTATTATTGCAGTTTTTCCTGTTTATGATTTTATTTTAGTATTAATTTGTAATTTTGTTATATTACTATTGATTTTGTAATTTCCTTCTTATACACAGCTTTCTTAAACATCTTTTAGCATGAACTATCAGTAGGTTTGCGCAGGTTTTTCACACCCCCCTTCTCTGAGGGTGTTATCCTGCTGTGGATATTTTTTTCCTAAGATATCACCTTAGGTTTTTTTTTACATCCACTCCTCCTAAAGTTCTCCTCTATATTTCTTTTCACCTACACACAAGTCTTCATGTACATAAAATCATTGACGCAAGGTTAGATGGAAGAAGAGACTTTTCAGTCTCAATCTCGCCTTTAATAAAGACCTTATTATTATTATTATTACTCACCTACTCTACCAACATTTCGTCAACGGTAGGTTCTTTCGAACAGCCAAATTCTAGTTTCTCTTCTGAACCTACATGCAGGTTATCAAGAAAGAACTCAAATTTCCTTTTAGGTAAACAATTCAAACTTAAATCGGTGGGATCTAAAGATGAGAATTAATGGATATATCTTCTTCGTCTATGCTCTATTGGCCTAACCATAACTCAGGTTTTTTTAGCTTTTGCTCAAAATTATTTGAAACAGTTTACTCCGCATAATTTATAAAAATAACTCAAAATGTTTCTACGTTTTTCTAAGCTCTTAAGTTTCCCAACCTAATTCTTGAATATTATACGTAACGCTATCGAGTTTATTGTACACCTAAACGATTCAAAACCTCCCATCTTTATTCCTGTTTTCTTTAACTTCTAATCTTTTCCGAGTAGATCTCATAGGCATCTCTTGTTTACTAACATTAGCCTAAGTCATAGGCAGTGTGTTTAAATTTCTCATCTTATTTCTCATGTGTTCACATTACAAGGTTGAATACTTACAAAATCATTCGCTTTATGACCACTCGTATAAATTTTCAATTTATTTCAATAAACCAACTAACTTAAGGCAGCAAGACCCTTTAAAGCTCTATGCAAATATCCGCGCTTTTTTATTATATCATGCTTACGGTCTCTGTGTTAAATATGAAGAAAATGTTGGCATGCGAACTATTACAATTTATATAAGCTACATTGAGCGTTCGGAGCATTAAACTTCACTGAAGTTAAGTTGACGTTATGGAAACGCAGTTTTGGAAATACTATTCCGTCTCCCCGAGCTTGTTCTCCTTTCCTCTGTCTTGGACGCGATAGATTCCATTAGCATGAGCATAAAGCGATGGCTCTCTTTTATATCAAAGCCATCCCGGGGAATCATAGGTGAGTATCTGGCATTAAAGCGCAACATAGTTCTATCTTAATATTGCCATGAACGTCCTTAATAATAAACAGTACACGTTTATTAAATCGTATACCTTCAGTAGCATGAAACGTGATGGAAAACAAACCATTAATGTAGAGATTATTGCCTAACTGCCTGATCTTACAGTAAAGGAAACTCATTTTTTCTTAATCTATACATGCACTTGAGTAGAGAGATGAAGAAACTCGATTTCAATCCCTTTCTAAGCCTCTTATAAAAGCTCTTGCGACACTTTTACGCCATTTATTACAAATACCACCCTCGATATTTTTTGAACGATACCAATTCATAATTCCTTTTTAAAACCACACGGGCTGAACATCGCAGTTTTAATGTTTTGGAACGAAGTGATTGAGACATTTTTTTCAGTAATTTTCCCAAAACATTGCTTAGTATTACTCCAATACTCTTAGAAACTAATTTTATATTTCTTGTAAATTATAATTTCGATTTGCTTGCCATTGTCATCTTCAATGGTAATCGCAGACTGTTTGAAGCAAAGACAGAGAGGAAAAGAGAAATGGTTTTCTTTTTTGCCACACATTATGGTGGTGCTGTCGTTTCCGCCGCGTACGACCGCAGCGAATTGCGGACGAGCAGTTTTCAGGGAGTCGTCCCGTGTTCTGGGATAAAGGGAGCGTGTGGCGTCCCCTAAATGGATGTCCGAAAAGAACAATTGAAGAGCGCTATCACGCCAGAAACAGTCGGGTCCTCGCATGAAGCTGACGGGAAAGGAATACCGTGTGAAAGGTATACTGACGGAGAAAAAGGAGGAAATGGAAGATAGGCGAAAGGAAAAAGAATGGATGAAATAAAGCAAAATGCTGGAAAGTATATAAAAATGGCCATAGAGAAGAGAGTTGATGTACTCTCAATGGAAAAATTAAGAAGATTAGATAATTATTTTCGTCGAATTTGGTAGAATTTGTAAGAAAAATGTATAATTGGGGCTTCCGTAGATACACAAACACGACTTGTTCACGAAGGTTCATATTAATTTACATCTCGTGATGAAAGAATAGATATTTATGCTCACGAATATTTCTGTGTCCATAAAAAAGATAACGAATAGGATTGGAATATATGCAGTAAATTACATGCCTTTCTGAAACAATCGACATGTTCTACGAATAAAAATAGCAGAAATTGCCGTAGGTCCTTTTCCATAGTACATTATTACTGTTATTAGAATAATTACAAAGGTAAAATATGAATGTTTATAGTATTTACCTAATACTGTGATGAAGATGGGGATATTGGTCAAGAGATGAGAAGTATTTAACATAAATACTTTTTTTTAATTCCCCAATAGGAATTAAAATATAGAAATGAATTATCGTTCTTTCACTGTAATTAGTCATGTAAACTCAAGAAATTAATCATACGGAACATTTGATACAGCACGGTATACGAAAAATGTGGGGAAAAGGCTTCTGATGTATACATATTCTACCAAGGGCTACATTTCGCGCTTTCCATTACCATAAAATATCCCAGTAAAGCTTCTTAATACATTCAAAGTTATAAATATGCTGGAGCTGTCATCACCGAGCCGAAGCTTCATTTTCTTCTTTGTGAATTCTCACCCAATTCAATGGAGAGAATAAGCCGTGAAAAAAGAATTGAACAGTTATCTAAATAAAATATTTTCGCATATTTCAGCTAAATCCATAATTGTACCGATTGTTAGGAATTCTCAGCAAGGATTTTTGATTTAATAAACGAAAAATGAAAGAGTATGGACACGATCCTTTTCAAAGTAACAACAAAGATAAATGGAAATCATAGTGAAAGAATTGAGATGATACTCTTGAAAGGAATAGTGTTTATTATGACTGCAGAAAAGTATCGGATAAAATTGGGGTTGTAAATAGAAGAGAATGATCAAAGACGAGACTCATATTTCAAAGATGAGCGGAGTTTCTGTTATGAAGAGACAAAGAAAACAGCAAAGAGAGAGGACGGAAAAGTCGGCAACGATAAGAGACCTATATTTTTGGGGGAAGGGAAGCGAAGCGGCAGAATGCTATCATGGACTACAGTCGCAAGGCGGCCATGTTTGGAACGTCGTTTTCATCTTCCGCCTCCATTTTTGTATGATTAAAAAAAGAAGAAGGGCGAAGAGACTGTAGCTCAAATGCAAGACTTTGGAGCCTCGAGAGCTGAGTTCATAAAAAGGGCGGAAAAAGTCTGCGGATCAAATGACGCATTGTCTCTTCGATAACAGAGAGGAACACGTGCCGGAATGTGACATGAATTACTCGACCTGAGGTAAAATCGTGGATTTATGAGACTTTTTTGGAAATGGGTAAAAAACCCGATGGAAGGCGTTTCGTCACATGCGTTTGCTGGAGAAGGTTCGAGGCTAGCAGTATTTGCCTTGACATTTGTCTATGGGGAATATATTGGGTTTATTTGCAGTTTTCCGAAAACACTTGGGTAAACATTCGAAAAATACGTAAGTGTTGTGCTGTTAGGCGATTGATATATGTCTCACGAAAAAAAAACGTATGTTATAATTGGAGCGCCGAAATAAGTACAGCAGAAGTTTTAGAAACTAGTTTTACACGTTTGTACATACTGCATTAATACTGGATGTATGTGAACTAGAAATATAAAGCATGCATCTGGTTAAAACGCTATCCTGTTATGACATAGCAACCAGTCGGTCCGTTGAAAAGCGTTACAAGCTGTTTTTAGTGTATGTTGAACTGCAACTAAAAAATCTTTAAATTTTAAATAATGTTTACTCAGAATGCCCCTCGCACATCTACAGAGGATATTGATGCTTTATGATAAACCTTTACGGAAGTTTCTAATAATGATCATTAAGTATCTTTCGAAGTGTAAATGTACATAAGATAAGTAAATACCGGAAAAATTGAAAAGTGGCTAATATGTTAAAAATGTCATAAAAAATCCTTCAATCTTCACGTCCGTGTAAAAGGAAAACAAGAGACAGTTCAACAGGTGACTTATGTTGGAGTAATTTTTCAATTATTTCGTTCTTTTACATCTCATTTTCTAATAATTCATTGATCTTTAACTCCTCATACTCCTAAAAAATCAGGTTCATCGATTGATATATCCACTGATACTCTATATTCACTACAACTTTTTCAAAGTACTTTTTATACTCTGCCTTTAATGAAGTGTTTATGTCCTATTCAGGATGTAAATAATTCAGGACGATTATTAATTCTTAATTGATGTAAATGTTTTCTACTGTTTATGTATCTAATATTTTTCAGATATAAAGTAATGCGTACCTCTCCTTGATAACATATTTCCATATCTTANTTTTTCAAAGTACTTTTTATACTCTGCCTTTAATGAAGTGTTTATGTCCTATTCAGGATGTAAATAATTCAGGACGATTATTAATTCTTAATTGAAGTAAATGTTTTCTACTGTTTATGTATCTAATATTTTTCAGATATAAAGTAATGCGTACCTCTCCTTGATAACATATTTCCATATCTTATGATGTTTGATCTCATCATACTATGAACTGTGAGAGCTAAAAGTTACACCATATCCTATACAAATTCCGTTTCTCTGCGTTTTGCATTAAGAATGAAATACATACTACCACATTCTCACTCATACGTTTTCCTTCGTTTTTTCTCCTTCAATGCCGCACTTCCTTATCTTAAAGCAACCCAACAACTACTCGCACCATTCTGCTCGCGCGCAATCACAAACAACGTCCAATTTCCCAATTCATTGGTAAATAACTCAGCCTAACAATTAATCCCTTACTTCTGACGAAGTGTTTTCCTTTGGTTCCCCCTTTCTTTCGCTCATTTCTCCAGCTTTAATCGCCATCGAGTTTTTTCGGCTCGCACTCGTCATTGCGGTGGTTCCGCTCTTCAGCTGTTCTCGTCAGTCTGCACTCCCGCCATTTTAAGTTTATTTTTCACTTAAACGGAGAGAAGTACCTCTCCTTTCTCCCCTCGCGTTCCGCTCTTTACAAATTTTGACTTGCCCAAGGGCCGTCAGCGCATTTATTTAAAGGTGCGGGCGCATTTCTCAAGAGTAAATGAGCCTAGCATTTGCAGAAGAAAATTTAATGCCCCAGTATATGAAGAGTATTATGCATTTATGGCATTAATAAAATTCTTTAGAAATGCCTAGAGATATTTTCCATTGAAATCATAAGTATTACATAACTTTTTCATTTAATTACGGCGGTAAATACGTACACATAGATATACGCGATTTCCATAAAAGCTTATGTACATACGATACCTTAAAAATCACGGCATTTTCTCCTGATCGGATTAATACTTATCTTTAAGTTTTTCAAGGAATTTTTTTATGTTTATTGAAATAATTCTCAATTCAACTGCAACTTCTACGGATGGTGCATCAATGCTCTTACTTGAATATATTAAGGGAAGGTTCATTATTCCAGCATAGAGCAGTTCTGAGCCTAGGCTCAGAAACGATACATTATAATGCCCCATACTCAAAAAAGTTAAATCTTTCCCTAGTGTGGACGATTCAACCAACCAACATAAATACATATTCGGCACGATGCTGCAAACTTGTTACGTTATTAAGAGATATCCTGAGTCCGTTCACTTTCCACCCAAGCATTTTCTACTGGAAAATCAGATCGATGAAATGGCATCCTCATTTCTTGCCTCTCTTGAGTCTCTTCGTCTTACAGCTCCTTTCTAGATCCCCTTCTGTTCCTCCCTCTTTCCGCGTCCTTTGTTACGTTGTCAACCTACCTTTAGCTCCATATCAACGTCTATCACTTCCAATTCCTGTTACGCAACTAAGACATCCCTCTATTTTCTGTTCGACAACATCACCAGCCCTTCCCTCTCGTTCACCCCCTCCCCCCTCCTTCTCTCCCCTTCCCCAAATTTCTCTATTCTATCCTTTTCTCTGTGACACAACCCTCTGCTTCAATTTCTGACATTTCCGTGATGCTGCCATCACAAAACCACTTTCTTTATATCTCTGTCTAATGGTTACACGCTTGACTTTCTCAAGAAAGAAACGTTATTATGGGAGACAATGGACAATCTACCAAAATTATACAAGCATTGAGGAAAAACTATTCGCGTAACTGCTTCGATATTTACGCTAAATTTGATTGTTTAGATGGAACATTTCCAATGAAATTAATTCAAGGTAACCTCTTATATTCCCAAGATTCTAGACTATCCTCCCATTCAATGGAAATGTATTTAGCCAGGTCCACGAAGGCGTGCAGGAATAACATCGAGTAATTAAGGCTGATTAAACTTGGTCTATATCGCCATGCACAAGTGTCAATCAGCTTACAGAACACAATTACAGCATACATTCACAACTATTATTGCTGTTAATGGTTCCGCATCAATAAAAACAAACAGATGGAATAATAATAATATAAATAATGATATATGTCTCACGAAAAAAACGTATGTTATAATTGGAGCGCCGAAATAAGTACAGCAGAAGTTTTAGAAACTAGTGTTACACGTTTGTACATACTGCATTAATACTGGATGTATGTGAACTAGAAATATAAAGCATGCATCTGGTTAAAACGCTATCCTGTTATGACATAGCAACCAGTCGGTCCGTTGAAAAGCGTTACAAGCTGTTTTTAGTGTATGTTGAACTGCAACTAAAAAATCTTTAAATTTTAAATAATGTTTANAGTCATCTTTTTATGGAAGTCTTTCATCTTTCATATTCAAATAAAAATATTCATTGAAAGCATACATCTGGGAAAATTTATAATTTTTTACCCTGCATTCTAGGTACTCTTGCTGTTGTTTCCTCGTTCATACAGCCTCTACAACTCTTTGTCTTTGATCTCTTATCCTTCATGTGCTTATATTATTTGCTTTCGTCCCGCAACGTCCAAATACTAAAAACATATGCCATCTCAAACTCTTCTGAGACCTTCTTTTAAATTATTATCCAAGGCGTTTCTTGCATTTATTCTTATACTGCGAAGTGGAAAAACTTCCAAGCTGTCGAATCCAATTTTGAAGCTTTCTCGCATTCTCGAAACCCTTTTCACTATCGGAATCCAAATAACAAGAACTTGGCAAGTTTTTTGTGTCAGAAAGCTAGCATGTAACAATGGGATAACAAAGACCTCATGCGTCTCCTATAGGAGCTCTTGTATGTTCGAAATTGGACAGGAGAGTCTACATTTTCACACATTCAAAATTACATGTACAGTTAAAATTACATGTATATCACTACGTTCAATTTTTTATCTTCGATGTAAACAATAAAAAAACATTTTGCACTTTATTCTACGTTCTCTGGAAAAGAAAATCATAAATCAACCAAAATTCATAAGCATTCTTTACGGAGATGTCTGTCATTAATAGTTCATCTTTCCTTTGTTTAATCAATTACGTTAGAAGAAAAATATAGCTTTAGAATATCTACCACACCAAATTAATTTCTCATTAAAAATCAATTATATATTTAACAATGTTCGTAATATTAACATAATTTTATATCTTCTATAAGTATTTTTTATCATCTTGCAATGACGCTTTCTCTGAACATTCCGACAACGCGTCTACATATTCATACGTCTACAAATACAAATTTTACTCCTTTTTATTCGAGATACAGGAGCTTCTCTTAACTACGAAACAAGTTGTAGAGGGAAATAAGCTCCATGTGAATTAGTATAAAACCTTCCATTCAATGTTTCCCCCGTAATTCCATTCAAATCAGCCTCTGCCGTTTTCCTTCTTCGCCCCTAATTTTCATAATTTTCGATTCCCAACTTCAGTCCCTTACTCATTTCCTCAAGTTACCTTCATTTGCATCGTTAGCTTCGCCAGAGAGAGGAAGATCCAGTTCGGGCATTGCTGAATGATTATCAGAAAGTCCATGAGTTTTATTTTAAGGAAATGAAAATTTTTCTGTAAAGTCCAAAGTTGTATGCCATTTTGAAGAAAAGAGAGAAGAAAAATAATCATATATTACTAATTCTTGTAATGTTAACAAATGGGATGTCCTCCATTATTCTTAAAAACATTTAACATTTATGTTACCTATCTTCACATATATAGAAACATAACGCAAACATCCCTGTGAAATTTTCATCACTGGAAAAATAATTATTTCTAAAAAGGATCGATTTCTTCATGAATACTTACTCTTACTGACTACTTCGAGACGTTGCTCGTACCCAAAGCTAAAATACTTTCAATAGAGTGTCGAAGCGGTTGACCTTGCTGTCAAGTTCTCTTCAATCTCCCTTGCTATTCCCGTCCCTTTCCACGGTAAAGATTGTGCAACCGCGAAGAGCCGATTCTTTCCTTCGCTATCCTTCCTTTCCTTTTCTTTGGATGCTTGTTGAGGGATCGAGAGGAGGTGGTGAGATGAAGGGGTCTTTCGATTGGGAGTTATGGTTCAGTGGAGAATCATCTCTATCGCTCGTAAAAGGGAAGTAAGAAGAAAATCGTTCCCGAAGATCTCTACTTCCCTAAACCCGTCGATCGTAACAGAGGGGATCCTTGTTCCTTATCTTTTGAAATATTTCAGCAACTCATATATTTCCACCCACAATACACATTTCTTACGATCGAAATATACTAAGGCATTTTGAATGCTACATTTTCCACTACGAACGTATCCCTCAACGTAATATCTCTCATCCGATGGAACAACTCTTTTACGAAGGCTGTAAACCGAGTTGGCAATTTTTCGTAAGACACCTGTATGCTTAAAGATGTAATCAATCATGTTTTTTAGAATTATATCCGCCCATTTATTCCATTCCCCATTTTTCACCTCTCGACTCTTGGACAAAATTCATTGGGCATTTTACTCGAAAAAGTGTTTTGATAATTTCAAATGGTGTTGACATGGTTTTCACTGGAGGGACGCCTAACAAAAAGAATTTACTAAAACAGTATAATCATCATTAATCATTAATGTACGCTATGTGTCATATATTTATAAAATGACTCATAAATATAATTCCGCTTCTCTCACATTCGTTTGTAGGTGACGATGAATATAAGATCTTTATTTAATTCCTACAATATAACTCTGGAAAAAAACCAATTCATGAAGTCAATCTTTCTTTTGGTTATCTCTGTTAGTTTATCTTGATCGGTTATAATTTACTCTTCATATTCTCTGGCAATGCTGCAAAACTATAAAATCAAATTATTGTAGAATTCAAAAATATTGTAGAGAACGTAACGGATTTTCTCGATAATCACCTCCTACTACTAATACTAATTCGTATTTTCTCGGATTACTAATAAGGGAGAAAGAAGGAGAATAAAGGAAAACCTATTGAAACCGAATATGGAGACCGTAATGAGAGATCATGAAGATGAAAAGCGGAAGGAAGATTTCAATTTGGAAACTAAAGTGAGGTATGGGAAGAAAAGTTAGCGGCATCATTTGAAAGAGGGAAACCATAGGGACGGAAGGACATTCGGATTAGGTTCGAACGGAGTTTAGGTGCTTCAGTCCCACATATGGACGACCAGATTGGCTCGTATTGACTTGCGCGGGAGTTGATGAAGTGACCCCGCTCCCCATCCCTCGCATGACGACAGGGGTCTGGATCATATATGAATATCCTCCGCGCGACAGCTCTTCCCCAATTTATTGGCCTCTCTCCGCGACACCCTCACAGCTTCGCTCCTCCGATGACAAACATGGTGCGGCTACGCTAGCCATATGCCAATTTCGAGCTTCATTGATCACAACAGCGGATCAAACCGCCTCACCTGATCCACGGTGCAGAATTAGTATCCCTCACCCCGCAACTTAACCTACATGTCTCTGGTTCACGTTTTGGATTCACTCCTTACCTTCCGAATCCACTTTTTCTTGCATTCACTTTGTGGTTTTTGCACTCCCATTGATTATTCTCTGCCCGCTTGTGCATCTCCATAAATTCCTTACCCTTGCATTGGACCAAATTTTTCACTGTTAAGCAATATTTGTTTTCAATAATTTCCGTACAGTTCCCTTTTTGCGAAATAAGCACTCTGGTTGTGGATGTTTTTACAAACAAATGCATGAAAATAACAACAAATACCAGAATAGCAAATCAGATATTTCAAATTACATTTAGTGAAAAGTAGTGATGTTTTTGTTCCTTTGCCTTCTATAACATTCGCGACAGAAATAAATGGAGAATTTAAAAAGCGATTTTCTTACAGTATCTGGCAAATATCACAAGAGGTTCGGAATAAGCTACTACAACTCCGTTTTTATTTGAAGAACTACTACCTGAGTTAATGTAAAACATGTTCTGCAATGTTATAGTAAAACGAAAACATATGATTTGAAATACAGGCAATTCTTCAGATTATTGGATGCTCGGAAGCAATAAGTATATACATTCGCCACCATCATTGTGCATATAGAGTAATGTAGATGAGGTATCGAGTATTGCGGGAGTGATTCAGAGGTTAAAGAAAAACTAAATTCATAACAACTCGAATTTTAATCATATGCCAATTTGTATTTGCGTCTTTCATTTTGTATTTTTTTAGTTATTCTTTCTTTTAATTAGATTCAGTTTCTTCTTCCTCTTTCCATTTTAATTTCTGTAAGTATCATTGTAATCAGTACCATTGACCATAATCTTTGTATTAAGTCGTGCACGGTGACCTGCTTTGGAATCTATCCGAGGTTTTGGATGCATTAATAAAAAGAAGAACCTGCTAATGATTTTTTTAAGGAACTTATTTACTGAACCTTTAAGCAAAACAACTACATACTGTTCAAAATCGTTTTAAAAATTCATCAAATTTAAGAAGAATTTCTAAGTTCCCTTTAAGTCCCTCACTCGGAAGCAAATATTTCAATTACATCAGTTTGAAACAGGCCCTAATTAAATGCCATAACTGGAGAATTCTGCCGCAGTCTTTCATTGCGTATAATTCGCAACAATCCAACATCTTAATTTAATCATCGGTTTCTTTTCTTGTCTGCCAAAGTTAATGTCAAACCAGTCTTCAAACACAGAAGTAGGCCTCACTGAGAAACTAAGTTTCCGTGGCCATTAAGTTCGTTATTAGCGGATGCTACCTAACTGTTTCATCCGTGGATAGAAAATACGATTACATTTCCGGCCAACTCTCACCGCATCTGTCATCCCAAACCCCCAAAACCGCACGTTAGCTCGGACTTTAAAACGCGAATTTGTGAGTCGTGTAAATACTTTGGATCCGTTGAATAACGAAACACTTTGTGCGTACGTCGAGCGGTGAGTGACATCCCCAGATTTATGTTGGACGAGTCATCACGTTTGAGCGTCACGCTCTCACAAATTCCACGGGTGCCTCCTCGTTCATTTCATCGTGCTTTGAGTTTTCCATCGACTTTTGCATTTTGTTTCTCCCGCACGGTCGGCGCAATAATTAAGGGAATGACTGCAGCCGCTGATTTGATGCGGTACTGAGGCTGATAGGGAATCCATGCGCCCGATAAAAAGGCTTTTGATTAATTGAGGGGTTGCTGAGTTATGGGGAGGAGTAGCTTTTTCCGAAAGGGATAAATGAGGAAATGTGGGAAACTATCCCGCTCTATCCTACCCCTAGACACCAAATCTTTTATCGGAGATTATCGTTTGATGTACTCTGCCCAACAACAACCAACGGGATGAATGGTATTCATCAACGGTTGTTTACATCGATACAATCGATTACTCTCAAAGCAGGAAAATTGGAGCAAACATTAATTTAGGTGGATATAGAGACATAGAAGATACATATGCTCATGCATCAGGTGTAATTATTATTAAGAATAATTTGAGGCTGAATTCACGTTTATCCCATCCATATATGTGCCATAGCTTTGGAAGACGTTGGCATTAAAACGAAAATGATTTCCTTAAACGTTTAATTAATGACAATTTTGTAGAATTCATCGTTATCTCTCATTCGTGCACATAAAGCAAATCCTTGATAAATGTCTACCTGACTGAATGTGAAAAATTCAATCTTGCATGAACTCTAGGACACTCTAGAAGAGTGATGATCTATAAATGTCTTTCTTACTACACTTTCATAAAGGTTTATGGCAAGCTATCTATATGAAATCATTAAGTTTATGATACTGGACCTCTATCATTAAATTTCATATTTACATTCAGTCTTATTTCCATCTTTCACATTCGAAGTAACTTGAACGTCATTAGCTACCATTTGCTGCTATGTTTGGTACTTTTCTCTATGGGAGCTTTGTGTAAGAGATTGAACATCATCATATATTACTTACGGTTTTAATATAAAGTTCAAAATTTTCCCTCCTTCTTCAAGGAATGATCCGTATTATTGGCTGATTAATCGGAAATCGATTCAAACCCTAAAATTTAGCGCTTACTCTGACGATGCGATAATCTAACCCTATCCCGAAGCCTGGAAGTTGAAGATCAAAAGTTATTTAATAAACGGTTTTCTTCAATTTTGAATTTGAAAAAGTTTCACAATCTAACTCCGTCACAAAAACGATATTTCTCTCCATGTCAGAGGAGCCTGAAGTAGAGACTAGCCTTTAGTAGCCTAAATAAAAAAAAGAATGTATGAGCAAGATAATTTTAGGACAATCTTTATTCACGAAAAGTTTCCCCAGAATCTTTTTCACGTTAATGCGTTTTCGATTCAATCAGCTCCTCGCACACAAATGATGTTTCCTCAGCGTTGTAAGTATCGTAGTTTATAGTTAAGAATAATACTTCACTCGATGAAAAAAATAATAAAATATTCCGCGCTCTCAAGAAACGGAGAGTAGGTTACAATCACAAATTCACAATAGGAAAGGAAAAATTTGTGAAATTAACTCATCCAAGTTTACTGTTAATATAAGAAAGCGAGCCTACAATGATGATCCTACTATTTCAAAAAGAAATCCAAACTGAATACAATGGCAGAGGAACAATAGTTGAGAGGTAATCTCTTCACTGGTTATGGAATTTATGATATGTTTGTTTAAGAAACCGATAACAAGACAATTTATGCACGATATACCCCCAGACTCCTAGAAATTTAAGATTTTTTATAGAGTTTATATATATAATTGCTATAGAATTTTAACGAGCATGCATGAAGTTTCTTCATCATGATACCAGTTCCTCAAAAGAAGTTTCAATAACGCATAAAGAAGCATCATCACTATTTCTTGAATTTTCTAATTTGAAGCTGAGAAGCGAACGAAGTGGTAGTTCACCATTCACTTACATCGTAACATTTCAAGTAATGCACTCAATAGTGGAGTTAAAATAATGTGGAATATTTCACACTGCTTACTGATTCAGGAAGAGATCATATTAAAACTACCTGAAGAACTTACTTTAAAGAAAACGACAGCATTTCACATCTATTAGAGTAAATATTGAGAGACAGATATATGCGCTTCACTAATTGTAAGACTAAGGTATACGCAAATGCATAAACGCTTGTATTGAGTAATGTAAACTCCGCTTCTACAAAACTCGGACTGGACAAGGCTGGATGTACGATTAATATCGACGGTGCTTTAATGCATTTTATTTATCAAATTTACATGTATTAAATTTAGTTAATAGCTTTTTCATTTCTGGATATGATTCAATCAGAAATGAAAACGTAATTGTGCATACAATTAGTATTGATTTTGATGAGTATAGAAAAATGTTTATGTTTTAGACGAAGTGAGTGGGGTAGTTATTAAACTTGAAAATTATCATACTTAGTAAGAGAGTTTTTGGTATTAATAGAGAACGATATTTTGCTGGCAAATGTGAGAACTAAAGGAGTGCAATAAACTCGAGCGATCACGATACACTTTTAAATAATTTTCACGATTTCATCTTTGTTTAGTTGACGGAATTGTAAAACATTTCTGTATATTATTAATTTTAACTAAGGTATTGTACCGAAGCCGATGTGTCACAGAACCTCAGTCTGGCGACACATTAGTAGATGACTCGTGGTCAACTCATCAACTTCCACGCAGCCATCCATGGCCTTTCCATCCTTTTCTACCACGTAGATATCCAACATTTTCTCAAAGCTGGCTTAATATCGTGAACCCTTCCTTTGTGTTAAGGAAAAAATCCAAATATGCTTTACTGCAAGCGTTATTGTCCCATGTTTATTCAAATGTTTACAATGAAAAAGTTTTTCTAATACAAATTTTCTCATTTACTACTACCAAAATAAATGCTAATTGTCAACAAACAAAGAAGTTTATGTGAGCAAAAGAAAGGATTAAACGATGGTTAAAATTGTTGAATGACTTGATTTGTGTTAAAGAGTTAATGAAACAAAGAAAATAAACAATAGAAACGAGAGAAATATCCCGGAAAACAAGACCTCTCCACTTTTTCCAATCTACTTGTAAAGTTAAGAGAACGATGTTTAGTTTCATAACACATCAGCGATGAATTTACGGATGGATATCAACGCATATGTGTGATAAAATGGCTTTAATAGACTATTGATGATGTCAGTAAATTTTCCTCAAAGCATGCAAAAATACTGTTCCAACGAGCGGCTAATTGCTATATTTCTACTGGTGTTGCGCTATTGAAAATTCTTAGAAGAATGAATAAAATGAAATTTATCACGAAATATTCGAGCAATGCATATCTGAATTGCTTGATGATTTCTTCAGACAAAGGATTAGGCGATATATCACTAATATTCCTACCTGAATCTCCGAAAATTAGAATAATCTCTCGAAATTATGACACGGAAAAAGTTTGCAGTCGTTTCAACGTTACTTCACAAATTTTAGTTGTGCTAAACAGTAGTAGATCAGGAGTAAGAATTATACTTTCAAATAAAAGCGGTCCAGTTGTTAAAGCAGAATCCTATCGCTCAATGCGTGTAGAATAGAGGAGCCTTTTGCTTAGGTCGATGGAGGAAATACTATGAATTTTAAGCGGACACAATCAGCCGAGAATTCAAGGGGAGCTGGACACAGCACCTAAATCCGACTTCAGGAATGAAGGTCCGTTTCTGATGCGGGTAATTGCGATACGAGATTTTTCCGGTACTGAAAATAGGATTTTAGGTTTTAGGTAATAGGTTTCGTGAATAATTCACAGAATCGCAGTTTCGCAGAATCCTGCGAAAGCTGCACTTCCGATTCGATTGCTTCGCTGCATCCTGGACATCATCTTAAGGAGGAAATATAAAAGAAGAGTTAACTAAAAATCAAAATCGGATTGGCAAAATTCAGCATGTTTGATTGCATTAAAAATTATTGTCGGAGAAATCGCACATAGAAAATCCTAAATGTACCTGTTTATGTATGATAATATATAATATAACTCAATTAATTTTAAGGAAGGCCTAAATAATAATATTTCCAGCTCTATCCTAAGATGTTTTAAAATATATTTCATATCTACCTTCAACATATTCCGAAGGTTATGAGAAGGAAATCATAGAAATTTCCTAACAGTAGCACTAGGTGACAACTAATGTCAACGCGCAATGAGCAAGACATTTACAATAAAACTTCATAACTTGAAAGAATGATAATATTCAAGTGCAAATATAAAAGAGAATTTGAAATAAGTGACATTTTACTCACTTTTTACGAGCGTAGCATGGCTCCCTGGGTGACTTCCTGTCCGTCTTGCCCAGATCCTGGAAAATATTCCAGATTGTGTAATTTAGACAAGACAAGTTAGATTGCTTTGAAATTGCGGTCGAATTTTAATTCCATCCGTCTCTTTAGACAAAAAGAAAGGCAGAGCAGGTAGTCTGGTTATAGTATTGTTTTCAAGGGTTGTATATCTTGCTATAGAAATAAAATGCTTTCGATTTTTCTTCTGAATATTGCTTTCAGTTGATACAGTTCCGTGGAAGTTAGCATTCTTTATTCTCGTCCTCAGGAACACAGAAAATAGATTGACGCCATTTAACGGCATTGATCAGTATTACTACCTATTCAAAGGGAACCACTGGACATGGTATAGTCATGATAGCTAACTTCCAATGTTTAAAGTGTAAACAGTTTTCAATCAGCATTCAAATCAACAACAAAATCAGCCGCACCAACAATGTTATAATAATCCAGACTGAGTTCTTATTTACTTTACGAAATTACTATTCTATAAGGATAAAACTTAAATATATGGAAAGCAATTCCGAGATCGTCTATACGTGATGATTAATACACCTAACACATGTACAGTTCCCTTTGTAACGGAGAGCAATACTTATACATTAGATTATACAATTTTCGCAGATAAGGGAATAACTACTGAACCTAGGGATTCATCGTCTTTATGGAACTGGTGAAGTTTCAGAGCTGTAAGTAGCGAAGTCAAAGAGAATCTTATGTTTTAAAAATCTGCTATAAGAAAAGAGCGATCGTTGAAATAGGATGAAACGCAACAACAGTAATTTAGGAATTAAGAAAAAGCCTAGTTAGCTCTTATATACTTTAGTACATAATAAATGGAAAATAAGAATTCTCACATAATTAAAATTAAAATTTTATTNCAGCATTCAAATCAACAACAAAATCAGCCGCACCAACAATGTTATAATAATCCAGACTGAGTTCTTATTTACTTTACGAAATTACTATTCTATAAGGATAAAACTTAAATATATGGAAAGCAATTCCGAGATCGTCTATACGTGATGATTAATACACCTAACACATGTACAGTTCCCTTTGTAACGGAGAGCAAGTTTTTGGTATCAGCATATATGGTATTATATTAATCAACTGTTAATAGAAACACTTTAAGTTACCCGTTCCAAGATTAGTATTAATTTCCTATTACCTACACTATTTTCCAACGCTAAATGTTTTCTGGCGTGAAAACTTTGCCTCACCATTGTACGTTTTTTTTTCCTTTTATTGTCAATGTTTTCTTTTCAGATAACAGAAAATAATTTTCTTTGAATTTTGAAATTGAGCTATTGCTATCTGTAAGTTTCGCAGGTGTTTTACACCTCCCTTCCTGCGAGTGTTTTCCTGCAGTGCACATTTTTTCCTAAGTGCATACTGGGCAGGTTATTTTTAATCCATTGTAAAATTTCTTCCTTTTCTATTTGTTATTGCTATTTTTACTCTATCTTTACCTACTTCTAAAATGGCAAAGGGATAGATGTATGAGGAAGCGTTTTAATCTCAATCTTGCCCTGAATAAAGACGTAAGATGCAACGAACAATATTCTTACCGCAGATTCTGATTCCAAGTTTCATTATGAAAGTTTAGAAAATCTTTTTGATTTTTCATCGAGCTTCAAATCATATCCAGAATGGGAAGGTGATTTAAACTAGTTTATAAAATGTAGAGGTTGTTATTTCAAAATAGTTTTGAGAAATTTATGAAAATATAAGAAATGATTTCATTAAGAATGCTGCATAACATGAATGGCCTTGAAATGATAAAACCAGTACTTCTGGCGGAACTTCTTAGTTCACCGCAGATGCTTTTCCTCCACCCCTGTTTCTCATGATTGGCAACTCTTTCCCTCCAAACTCTTTTCACCTTGCGAAGACTAACATCGTCCAGCGCCACCGCTCGAAATCAATATGGCCGAACAAACTCGGCGTGCATACTTTGAACCAGAAATTTTAATAACTAAGGTCTCGTAAGGGCCGGCCCTTACTTCGAAGATGGTCTAGTCTAGTTTTCTCTCGCGTACGCACACGTTGGAACAGAAAGTACCATATTTTAAACTTAACAATAAAACCGGTTCCGTAGGACATTTTCATGCCCGTTTCTCCTTGGCAACTAATGTTATTTTGAATTTAATGGTAGATTAACTTATAAAGTCTAAAACCGAAGAGAAAGATGAAAACATATAGCTTGTTAATCAAACCTGTAAAGTAAATTTCTATCGTATGTAGAGATAAATATAAATAAATGTGAAAAGCAACACTATCACAGCAAACGATAAAATCAAACGCAGAGGCCATAGGATACTGACAAGGAATGTAAATGGATAATAGAATAAATGACTGGTATAATTTTCCATACTGTTCATTCAAAGCAATACCGGTTTCGGAGCAGATCGGTCATCATAAGGTGACCTGATCGAATAGATGAGCCGGTTTAAGCCTATGAACAATCCCTAATCGAAATATCAGTCATAAATAGCTTTACGCTCTGCGATCTTACATTAATATTCACGACAAAACAAAGGGTCGAAAATCGTCTTAAAAACAAAATCGCCTTTCTAAGGAAATAAATTCCATATTCTATGAATGTAAGCCAACATTTCTTGCCCTGTTCGTTTTCTACTGAAGAGCGACGACTATCTACTTAGGAACGTAAAACAAGTTATCAAAGAGTCAAACGAAGTACTCAAACTTGACGGAAAAAGGCTTTTGAAAATCAAAATGTTTCGCGGCTTAGTTTTTGCTCAAAGAGCAACGTTGAAAGGAGAACGTGACACAGAGAAAAAAATAAGGAAAAAGGGTTGTTTGGGGGATTATTTGTATCACCACAAGAGAGGATGGGAGGAAAATGACTTTTATCGGCTAGAAAGAAGGAAGGTGAAAAGGGGAATAAACTCGAGACGGAAGACGTGTTTAGAACTCGTTTAGGAAAACAACGTTATCTGAATAGGAGGAAATGCTCGAGGACAGCACCGGGGGTTGGAAAGGAAGAGTAAGAAGTGGATGGGAAAAGAGACAAGAGGGGGAGAGGCGGCGTTTGTAACGTCGATACTAAGAACAAAGGGAGTAAAAAAACTTGGGATGGGAACTGAGTTCGATAATCGGCTTTTTCCGACAAGCAGAATGGCTCAGCTTCGGTCGGTAGGGCCTACATTTTTCAAACGGTTAACCGCTGCTCTGGAAAACGACGCCGTGTGATCAGAGTCCCCTTTCTCTCTTCATTTCCCTGGAAAAATAAAAAAGGGACCGAAGGAGAATTCGGGGGAGGAGAAAATAAATCGGCAGATGGAATGGAAAGAATCATTGAGCACGCTCAACAAAATCCACGATAATAATAAATAAAGATACATGACATAGGTTTCCACGGTCCGCAGCGATGAAGAATTATTGCGAAATTACGAGGTTACAATGTTTCCTCAAATCCGTCTTTCGTCGCTGTTATTGCTTCGACTTGGTAAATAGGGGTTGAAAGATTTTCTTTTCCCGTGAGTGCGCAGAGAAAGGTTGAATCAGTCGATCCTCAACACAAAGCGATGATTTATCAGCATCAATCTCCTTCAATTCGCTACGAAAATATCAAAAGTAAGGATTTTAAACTTAAACAATAATAATCTGTATATTTCGACTTCTTAAGAGGCATCGTTGTGCAAGCCACACAATATTCTACACATCTTTTAGCTTTTACTATCAGTAGGTTTGCGCAGGTTTTTCACGCCCCCATTCTCTGCGCATGTTTTCCTGCTGTGGAGACTTTTTTTTTCTAAGTTACTACTTAGGTTTTTACATCCACAAATTCTTCTTAAGTTTTTCTCTCTTTTTCTATTTACAAATTTATTCACGTTTTAATAATAACATTGACAACAGGTGAGATGGAAGAAGAGACTTTTTGCTCTCAATCTCGCCTTAATGAAGACTCTAAGACTAAGACCTTATTAGGAGAGGCTATTCGACATTTTCAGTGACCTGAGTTACAGTAACTCTTCAGCCATAATAAAACACAAACAAAACCACCTTTATAAGGAATTAAAATACGAATTCTATGAAAGTAAGCCCCCACTCCTTGCCCTCTTCGTTTTCTACTGAAGAGCAACGGCTGTCTACTTAGGAACATGAAACAAGTGAACAAAGAGTCAAACAAAGTACTCAAACTTCTAAATACAGTACAGATGTTTATGTATATCATCATCAGACATTTTCAATCCGAAGTTGGCCTCCTCTAGCGTTCTCCGATTTCCTCTTCTCTGAGCTTCTCTTTGCCACGTTGCCCCATTGGGGTAACAGGCGACGTTACGTATTAAAAGGCTAAGATGAGATGTCTGCTGAGCTTTACTTATTTAGATTTAACGATGAGCTTAGCATTTATCATAAAAGTTTCGAAAATAAAATATTTTGGCAATATACAATGCATGCAAATGATGAAGCTGAAACGGTGATGAAATTTGGAAACTAAAAAATTATTGAAAACATCTGATAACAGGAATGGTAGCTTGGAAAGTATTCCGAATAATATTGTGAACAGCGTCCGAAAGCAAAAGAAAACCAGTTGGTCGATAGCCACCTAAAGGAGACGTCCCTCTAAATGCTCGAATGATCGATTGAAAGAATTCAACATAATGAATATGTTCTGTTCCTGGTGCTGGTCGAAACTTGATGAGATTGCGTCCTTGGGACGTAAAGAAAGACCTTTTCAACTTTTAGTCAATACGAAATTATGTGTCATCTCCACAATCATATGCACAATTTTCATGAATGTTTTTGTGTCTAAATGTATTTTTTATTTTGGCTGAAAACCTTTTTTTGTACTGCGAAAAGTATTATTTCTTTGCATATTATTAACAAAACCCTAACTGTGAAATTAAGAGCCCGATTAATAATTAAAATTAACTTCTGAGCTAGAATATCTAAATTATATCTTCAGGTAGGATAATGTCTTCAGATCAGTTTCACTTTATAGCAAAGGTAATTCATTGCCACTTATGTCGACAACATAATTTCTTCGAGTAAAACTAGCTAAAATGTTGCCATATTCCTCCCCATGCACCATTAGTACCGCGATTTGCGAGATATTGAGATGTTAAATACGTTATAGGAAGAATTGGCATCTTTTTATCATAAGAAATTTGCATGTAAAACCGCAAATCCACTCCTTAGTCCTGTAGCTTGAATTTCAGTATTCAAACATTTTAATCATATGAAGTAAAACGATTGTCATCGCTAATTGAAGTAAATGAGCATAGGTTATCTTTAATTTTTACTTGAAGTGATATATAAAATTTAGAGAGAAACTTTAGAGCCTAAAACGAGAAAACTATAAAACTTTTCCTTGAGTATTGCTGTGCGATTTGGGATCCTCACGAAGTAGGATTAACATCCCATCTTGAGATGGTTCACCTTAGGGCAGCTAGGTTCGTTAAGGGAGATTTCAGATTTGACAGCAGTGTTTCGGCTATGATAGAATCCCTCGGATGGAACTCGCTTAGTGATAGAAGACTTGAATACCGTAACAGAAGTCACAAAATCCAGAAAACCACCAAAAAACGGGAAAGTTGAGCCTGAGGCGTGATAGTGACTCACTCGAGTCACTATCACGCCTCTGAAGATGCACTCTGGGAGTGCGAAACGCGCGTTAGGCTCAACTTACCCGTTTTTGGTGGTTTTCTGGATTTTGTGACTTCTGTTACACTTTGCCACCAGCGGCACTCCATTTATTCACTTTTGGGTTATTCCAACCTCTGCCGCTTATCTCTTTGGTTTGTATGTTGTATTTTAGAGTCACTATCACGCCTCTGAAGATGCATTCTGGGAGTGCGAAACGCGCGTTAGGTTCAACTTTCCCGTTTTTGGTGGTTTTCTGGATTTTTTGACTTCTGTTACACTTTGCCACCAGCGGCACTCCATTTATTTGAATACCGTAGGAAGCTTTTCGATAAGTTTGTCACTACGGATCTCGGGAAGGAGATAGTTGATTTTCTCATCCCAGCAAGTAACGCACGCAATCTTTGAAATAAAACGAAAAAGCGATATAGGGAAATAGTCGCCAGGACGGATAGATATTTTGGTCATTTTTCCCGCGAAGTATTAGAGAAGCTAATAGCTATCCAGGATAGTTAGGGATATAGGTGTTTTACACCACCTGCCACACGCCATTGGCGGTTTGCAGTGCTTAAATGTAAATGTAAATGTAAACTACGGAAAACTACTACTACTTTTCCACCAAATATATTATGCGGCAAAGACTATTGGTAGTTTCATTGTTTCTGTGACGGATTTCCACGACACCTCTTCTGACACTGTGAAGTTTATTTAGAGCCTAAGTTATTTTAAGAGGGACGTCCGCATTTAACACCGGAGATGGGCGCATGCTGTCTGATGGGAGCCTTCGTGCTACCCCTGCCTTAAATAAAACCCACGCATCTCAGTGGAATTTTGCTATGACACCCGCCGAATACGGTATTCTGAGGACAAGCCAAACAGATGACTGGAATTCCGAAGTTGAAAGGGTGAGACCTGGAGAATGTCAAGCCGAAAATTTTCGATCACTTGACTTAAAAAATAAAGTGACTGCCCATTTTTCAGTTCTGTTATCTATTTTTCTTCCGCCCAAAAATCTACGAATTTCAGTCCAATAAATTATTTAGTGTTAATCAAACGAGAATAGACGAATATTTTTGGTATAGCTGGAATTGGCGCACCTTTCAACGTTACGGAGAATGCGAAAATTCGGTAATCGTTGGAGCAGTGGCCCCCGAATATTCCTATCCAACACGAAACCTAATCAATGCAATTTTAACTTAAGATATATTAGCAATAATTTTTCAGGAATTATTCATAAAATGTAAGCCTTAAAGCTGTAGTGCGTATAATACGCTGTTAAATATACTAGGAGATCTATTACTGCCAATTCTTTAATTCCTTTACGTCTAAGCATTTTAAATATACAACGAATGGTAACTTGATAAATGTTCCTTTCATTAGTCCTTCACAACTTACTACTTTCAATTCCAAAGCTAACATCGCATTGCATCAATAATGAAAAAAACTGTGCGTTCTCACATTCTAAGAGTAAGGGAGCACTCGCATGATGAAATCTCGAAATTACAAAATCTCTCTCGAATGCTGTTTCATCTCCTGATATTAACCCTCCGACCCAACTTCCGCCGTCATTCCTTCTTTATCCACCACCACATCGTCTCGATCTTACCCTCAATGCCTCTCCTTCAGCTCCTCACCTTTGCCTTTCCTCCCCCATCTCCGCTGATTTCCTTCGCTTTGTAAGACGAAATCGTTTGCGAGGTGCGAGTAGGCAAAGGGGTCGCCATGGAGAGAGGGACGGATATCATCGCGCTAAAGAGATCTCCCTTAACAGTCGGAGGGCAGTGAATTACACTTTCGGAGTCGGGAGCGGAATTGAAGGAAATCGTCCTGCGAGATGCGAGGTTTCCGTCTTTTATGAAAGCGGCTGAGGCAGATGACGTCCGCTTCATTTGTTTTCGCTTCAGCAAATGAGGAGCTCCCTCGTAAAGATAAAACGTTGGTCGTCTGGTTTCCTTTTGGCTGCCCCTTCTCGAGTCGATGGAGTTGGAAATTTTTCAATCAAGCCGGTCGTCGTCGGGAGATGATGCAGTGGATTGGGGCTGTACGGAGATAGAGAATGCGGTGGTTTTATGAAGTTTTGAATGTGCAGAAGAAAGGGATTGCCGCTGTTTTGTGGGACGGCGACCTAGAAGGCATGAGAAGTCGTTGCGTGATGAGGAATTCAGTGAAATAGAAAAGGATCCTTGAGCATGGAGATGGTTTCCCGAGGAGGTCAATTAAGTTTCTCGGTCCTACAATCGCAAACATTCTCTATTTCTGCGAAGTCCGAGTTTTCTCAAGATGTATACCGGTCACATATTCACGCATTAGGGAGTTCCGTAAACTCTCACCGCACTCCATGCGCAGCTTTCAGTTGTCTATGTCTATGTCTATGTGTATACCCTGCTAGCCACCTTTCGGCGTGTGGCAGGGGGTGCATGCACCAAGACTCTATTTACCTAGTCGATTACTTTCGCGTATCGTTCGCGGAAAAAACGAATTCTTGAATCGGTTCGTTTTCGCATCTATTTCTCTTATTTTCCTCGCTGTATCGGAGCGGCCTATATAGCAGGGAGGGCGCATTATGTCCGCGACGTCTTCCGAGAACGTGGTTTCTCTGAACTTATTTAATAAATTTATCCTTAGTGTTAATCTTCTTTTTTCTAATGATTCCCATCCCGCGTTCTTGAGCATCTCAGTAACGCTTACTGATTTATCATAGCAATTCTTCACGAAACGTATCGCTTTTCGTTGCACCTTTTCTATTTCTCGAATACAGCACTTGTCGGCTGGGTCCCATATACTACATGCATACTCAAGGTGAGGCCTGACTAACGCGAAGTAACAACGCTCGCGGACTTTTTCTTCGCTTCTTCCGACTATTCTCTTAACAAAACCGAGTTTCTTAAAAGCCTTTCCACATATGTTATGGATGTGGGCACTCCATGATAAGTTATTAGTAAGGGTCACTCCTAGATATTTCACCGATTCTTCCGTTATTAAGTTTTTCCCTTGGAGGCTATACGAGTAATCTTTAGTTATCGATTTTCTTTCAAAGAAGTTAATTACTGAACATTTATCTACATTTAGCTCCAATTGCCAATCATATATCTATATATCTATATATATCCGGAGAAGCGTCTATATAAAGAGATATCCTCTTAGAGAGAAAATGATCTAAGGAAAATCCTTCCCTCATTATGAGGGTAGTCTAATATTTCAGCATTTGAGTGGTGCAGGCTGTTTGGTGAAATTTTTCATGGTGACGATTTTAATGTAAAAGAAAATTAGGTCGAGGAAAATGAGGAGTGAAATACCTGAGAGCTTCTTTGCTCTATTTCCAGAGGGTATGAAATAATGAATTAAAGAAAAGACACACAGTGGCAATCTTTTATTTTATAAGCGGCTCACGTCCTCTCCTTCACCTTGATCTAGATTTAGACTCTCTATACCTCTTGGGACACATTCTCTATCACCATTTCTCTCACAGTTTAAGCCGATTTCACTAAACGAATGCCTTTCCCTGTTCTCTAGAACTGGCTGTCAAAATAATCCCCAAGAATTACCTTAACTTATGACCAGAAACACTGGAATAAACGAATTTAAATAAGGGAGAAGTTGAAATTGGCTGTTTAAGTCACCAAATAAATCTGTTACGAATTAGTGATACAGGAAAAATTGTGGCACGTAATCGCAGTTTCTAATATTTCGCAAATGTATTATTTCAAAGGAGTAAGGCGGTATCTTAAGTACTCTTCTTAATGCCTTTTGTTAATACACATTCTGTGTTTTACTAGTTTCTTACATTACTCATTTGATGACGAAATAATACAAATTAAGTTCTTTTTTATTTGAGGTTTTCTTTTAGAGGCCTTTTAAAGAAGAAATCAAAAATTTCAATCTCCTCCGTAAATGAAAATAAAAATGCCGTTGAAATTTCCATCCTCTATCTTAGCTCATTCCTTAATAGTCTCTTTATTATTGCCATTGGAAGTGTCTTCTTCCAGATAATAAATCCCCGTAATTTAAGAGGACGTTTTGATGAAATTCAATGTGTTATAGCTTCGTCTTCTTTAAACCAATCATTTTTTTCTCCAGATAAAAATCTCCCTCGATTCTTTTTATCCCTCCCTCGTAAGGGATAAAAATAACCTCCCAGAATGTACGGATCATCCTTCAGCATCCCTTTCCTCTCCCCCGTGAACTATGACCTTAACGAAGTTTAAATTAACCAATCCGCCCTTTCCAATAGCGGGTCGAATCTTTAAAAAGTGGAGAGTGCGACATGAAAAAATCTCGGATGATGATTAACAATTTTCTAAGTGGGGTGAAGGAACGAAGGGAAGTGCTCGTAAAGAACCTATCACTTTTGGCTTAAATCCCCAGCTTAAAAATGCAAACGGATAAGAGCAGATCACTCAAATTATGCGTACTCTCCGACAACATTGGGGGAAAGTGGTTTAATCTCTCCCAAAAAAGGTTAATTGTCGCTGCAAAAGGAAAAAGTAAATCATGGAGAAGATAGGGAGGAGAAAAGGGAAATACGAGTAGTAAATACGGGGTACAGGATGGATTGAGTAGAAACTAAAAAAAGGAAACAGAAATGGTCAGAAAGATAATTCTTATGCAGAACGAACAGGACACCCTACAACACCTCATATTTAATGCATAACTTTATTTTTTTATCTTTTAGATACGTTAACTTCAACAATTATTTATTTTGTCAAGTACAATTTCCGTTATAGCTTAAAGAGGAATATTTTATGACTAATATAGTCTAAGAAAAGGGATTAAGAGAATAGTTGCTAAAATCTGAATAAAAAGAAATTGAAGAAAATACTACTAAGATATTATATGTGAAAAAGTAAGATATATAGTTCCAAAAATAAAGAATGTAACAGTAAGATAAAATACAAGCAAGATTAAGAAAGACGGCTACTAACCGAGTAATGGGAAATGAGAAAATCAGGCGGAAATTCTATGGAAGAAAAATAATGAGTGCTGAAAATCATAGGGAGATAGCGAAAGAAAGGGATTAGGGAAGACTAAGTGAAACAAATGGAAAAGGGAGATATAGATAGTGATTGAATTCTGCAGTGTATGCGACAAGATGGGTAAAATGTATAACTAACTTGGCAAAGAAAAGATTATAGATACAAAACGAAAGGAAAGAAAAACCGTGTAAAAAAAGGAGGCAAGTGTTAAGACGAGATAAAGTTCTAAAGGAGAGAAGGGCAGAAGGGGAGACGCGTCCTCTCTCTAATGGGTAAAGACTCATGCTGAGAAAAGAAATAGGGGTGGCGATGAGTAAATTGGACAAGCGTAAAGAGAACAGAGGAAAATTGGACGAAGGAAGAAAAACAAAAATAAAGAAAATGCTCACCCTCGTGTGGAAGAGTAAAAAGGTAATTGAAAACGTTAGAGGACTGCAGCGGGGTTTCGCACGCGGAATAAAAGAGTAAATGGTGTGAAAAATAATAAAATACATGTGGGAGAGAAGGCGAAAGAATATAAAACTGACGAGAGGCAAAAAGAGGGGAGAGCAAAGAGGAAGGAATTGGCGTGAATGTCTAGGCGGTGTGATGCCTGAAATGAAGTGCTCGGGGCTGTGAAACGGAGATGGAGGGAAAGAAAGGAGAAAGGGGCTTCTAAAGGTCCAATCCTTTTTTATTTGCGAAGGAAAGGAGTTATAGGAGAGGAGAAAATAGACGGTATGAGGTGCTGGAAAAGGAGATTTTTTCAGATCTTATGCTGATGAAAACAGGTTCTGCCTCAGGGTAAAGGAACAACCGTAGAAAGGAGCGAGCCACGTTTAAATACCTGAAGGTTGGTGTCAAAGAAAGGGATGATAAAGTAAAAGGTATAAGATGAGAAGACGTAGAGAGAGCAATAGAGCGGAAGGCAATATAGAAGTTCAAGGAAACAGGAAAGGGGTGAGAGAAAACATAAATTTCATTTTAAAAGATTTAGATGTTATACAACCGCAGCGATTCTGCATCGCAGAGTAACTTTATCTCTTTCCCAGAAATCTTTGCAAAACCTGGATATTAAAATGGCCGTTAAGAGAAGCTATATAATGCTTAGACAGGATATATTTGCTGTCGCAGCGAAACAGCACGTAAAATAGGGTGGAATTCATATATTTGTCACCTAGAAAGAAGTACAATTGTTTATGTAAATGGCATTTATGTGTGTGCCTTTAGAGAAGGAACAGTTACGATAATAAACGGTGACACTGATATTTTCTTTCTTTTCCTAATACCTGTACCGGTTTAACAGTTTTCTTTGGCTTTAACCCAGACATTAAAGATACATTTCCCTAAAGGATATTGAAAAGTAATTATAATATTTAAGTTAGAGAAAGGAAATGGAGAGATGCAGTTTCAGAAAGTGAAATATTCTGGCAATGATACCACACCATAGGAACGTAAATACGAGATTCATCTGTTACTTTAGCTGTACTGTATACAAATCAGATCTTTTTGAAGATATATATGGAGAAATGGGACAAATAAAACTACCCAGCGATGTTGAGTAATTCATTCGAAATTTTTGCACGGCTTTTAAGAGCAGAATCAAGCATACGAGCATCGATTATTATGAGCATTTGTTGAGTTTTATGCATCATAAAGACTCAAAAGTCTCCGTAAAAAGTATTTTTCACATCAACGAGTTAAGATGTATCATCTTTTTTAAGTATTAGATAGTATCGTAGAGCTCTAAATCACCAGAAATAATGCACGAAAGATGATAGATGCTTAAAACAACGTATTTGCGGTTTTAAAATCATTTTACACCCTTGGAATCAAAAAGATTCTAATATAGGGCTCAATAAGGCATGAGATTATTGCTTAATCGAAACATATTTATTCTATATTGCAATAAATATTTCATTACGGAGAAGTTAGTGATATATAACTTTACAGGTAACATCTTATCTTTATAATAAAATGGGGTACAATCAAGGAGTAGACGCGCCCACTTTGTAAGGTACTCAAAAAAGTAAAACTTGAAAAAACCATTGAAAACTTCAATGTCCCCTCCAAGGTATCAAAACAACATTATCACCTCTTGAACAACAAGTTTCCAGTAAAATCGGGCACTCTCCACCGAAACTCTCATTTAAAAGCGGTATCTTTGATTCTATCAAACCTTTTTACGACATCCTAGGAGCACCCGCCGAGATTTACCTTATTTTGAAGAGGCATTCAAAAGGAGGGAAAGAGAAGGCCTTGAATTATAGCTCGATCAAGCGGTGTTTATATTTGCGCCATCGATTCACTCTCCGGGATGGACCGTCGTAAAAAGAGAGTGCTCTGAAGCACTTTGGCGTCTTTACAGCCTTAGAAAGTCTTCCTGGGCCAAGGGGGATAATGGGCAGTTTCTTTAAAAATTCATGAACAGCAAATTCGGGGCCTCCCGGAGAACGTGTGCTCACCTGTATTTGAAAATTTCATTCCTACCGATAAAATTCAATTTTTGCGCCAGATTTACCCAAACCTTTCCTCATTCTCGCGATGATTTAGGAAAAGGAGCTTAGGTGACTTGGCACGATAAGGTGTGAACCTAGGAAAATTCCCAAGGTGTAACGGACATGAAAAAAGTCTGACGGGACCAGAGGTCGAACCCGGGTCTCCCAATCGCCCGGTTGGTTGCTCTATTCATTGAGCTATCACATCAGAACATTTTTCCATGTCGTTTGGAAGACTGTTGGCAAGGGCACGCTAGTTCGTCCGACTAAGCGGCAACGTTCACAGTCACGGCCTTATAGAGGCACCGACCATGCAAAGTGGTGGAACGAGAACCCCATTTAAGGATAACACACAAGAAAAAGGGCTTACGTGACTTGGCACGATAAGGCGTGCCAAAATGAAATTTAATTTCCACAATATCTTGTCCTCCATGCATTTTAATAGTGTCATACGCCTAACTAAAAATAAAACCGAAAAAAACAAAAATGTTCAAACTTTTAACTGCAAAATGATTTCACCATTTTAAAAAGAGAGAGAGAAAGAACAATACGCACTATTATGTATTCTACGACAGTAAACCTTGGTTACCCCAGTACATTAACCTAGTTTCGACGCGTCATCTTTAGGTGGAGGTGAGGTTGACCGAAAAATGAAAGCCGAAAAACTAATCTGCGAGAAATGTTATTTACTCGTGCTAAATATTTCCACTTTATTTAATAACTACAACGTGCATAGTTGCAAGTACTTCTTTGTTATCAGGCTTCACTATTAATGCCCTCTATATAATGTCACGAGGTTGCTTTTGTATTCTTATTGGAATAATGCTATAGCATTTGGTTGGGAAATTAGGAATTTTTCTCTATTTAACTTGCATAGGCATCTCTTAAGCTAATTTTAAGTATGAGAAGAAGTATTCCATTAATTTTGTCACGTTAACCAACGGATTAAGAGTTTTTCTACGGCGTTCATGATCACTGAATTAACAATGTCTCACCTTTCTGTGCTCGGTGGTTTATGAATTTACATATACGATCTTATATCATCCATGAATTGCTAGACAAAATGTTTCATCAAATACGTTACGCTGCAAATAAATCCAACGTGTAAAAATGTGTGCTGTTCTGCTTTTTCTACTATTTTGTTATTTACTTCGCATATCATCTCCCAGGAGAAAATACTAAACTACGTTGTATTATTCGGCAGATATCATTTATTGAGAAACAGAAGAACAAAGGTGCTCACGGGAAGTGAAAAGGATAAAGGAGCGAATAGGGACGCTAACCTTTATCCTCAGGAGAACCATATATATTTTACACTCCTCGACACTCCGATCGCCGACAGATTCCGCTGAATCTCGTATGTCCTCGTCTATTTAATTTGCTGAAGAAGGGAAAACATGCTACCGTTGGTCCCGCTGTGACTTGCAAATTAAAGCATCGTGGCGTTATTATCGATGTGCCTCGGTAAATTCCACTTTCTAGTGCTTAATCCCGCAGGTCCTAAAGTTTTACCTTCCATAGAATCCGGATTAAACCAGATGTGTTACCCAAAGATGCTTTTCTTCATCTTGGGAAATATTTATCCTTACTTGCGTACCTGTCAGTGATAATTAATTACACTAATAAGGGACTGATACTGTGCTATGGCACATAATAGCTATGGTATTATGGCTTGAAGTGAATAAGAATTAATGCTTTGCGGATAATCATAGTTTTCGAAAGTTTTAACTCGAGCAAGAAATGAAAAACATTTTTACACTCTTTAGTATTCTGAGCACATTTCTAAACAAAATTGATATTCACAACGTTCCTCAGGTTATCTTATTCATAATCATAAATTATCATAAATTCCACTTCAAAATACAGTACGTACCCTTGGTGTAAACTTTGACAATAACCTCTCTTGGCATCCTCAACTCTCTGACATATCAAACAAAGTAAACAAGGTTCTTTACAAATTGAGATTACTACGTAGCAACCTTCACTACAAACCTGGAAAATGCGCATCTCGTCTCTCATTTTTCCAGCATTTGAATATTCTTGTCTAAAATTCAGTCTCAGGAGAAGTCCATCACGTAGAAATAAATATCATTTGTACTTTTACCACAAAAAATATATTTAAAAAATAAACACACGACGAGGTTTCGACGAGTAATTGTCATCATCAGGTGACCGATCGTCATCATCATCAATAACCTAATGATGACGATTACTCGTCGAAACCTCGTCGTGTGTTTATTTTTTTAAATATATTGACTTAACGAATGATCAAGAACTCAAACTCCTCTTGCTCTTCCTCTCCTACTCCTCTCCTCCTCCTCCTCTAACTCTTGCTTTAGATTCGTTTTAAACCTTCGTAAAGTTGATCCCGTTTCTAACTCCTGTTGCCAATTGTCGTGGCTAATTCCAAATATTAGAAGGAAGTTCATACTCGGATCGTTTTTTTTTCTTTGTCCTTAATAACTCCGAGCCCAGCTACATCTATGACCTTTTTAACTACAAAAGGCAGCCTCATACCAGACCAACTCGTAGCGGGCCCAATCAGCTAATATATCCTACACCTAGGTCAAAAAATTCATAATTCCTTCAAGATCGCTGGTTCTCAATTCTGGAACTGCCTACCCGACTTTATCATTTTCGACTGAAACATTTTAGCTCGGTTAGAGTACCGTAAACCGGGGTTACTTGGACCCAAAATTTCTAATTTTTTGGACTTTCCTAACAAAACAATACCTAAATTCCATAACCTGTGCTGATAACAATTTTTTTACTATGTTTTAGATATTTTTCGATGATTTATAAGCTTTTTAAACAAAATTTTTCGCTGATTGTAATAAAATTTTTGTTTTTTAAATTGAGTCATAGAAACCCCGAGGATGGGGCTTATTGGACCCAAGCTCCTTTTTCCATTGACTAAACAATGTAAATATGTAGTGGGCCTAAGTAAAACATAGGGTCTGGAAATATAACTCTTTAGAGACATTCTGAGGCCATGAAATGATCATTTAATTGCAAAAACTCAATGAATAAATCGAAAACACTATATGGAATCATATGTGAAATAATGATGTCTTGGAATTTGTATAATTTTTTGCAAACAAATTTTGAGAAGTATCTATAAGGCGATAAAAATCACCCCCTTTTAATAAGTTTCGGTGGAACGATTTTCTTGTCTATATGACACCACTTGTACCACAAAATGTCTTTCTTTTGGCCATTTCCAGCCTTTTTTTGCTTTGGGTCCAAGTAAGGTCTCAAGTAAGGTATACGGTATTTAAAGTAAACTGCAAATGTCTAAAATAATTGCTTTATTTGTATTTCACACTCACGTTTATTTATCCGTCTATATTTTAAAGTGATGCATATTTCTTTTGAGCAATTAGGCATTTTTTTCGTATTATTTTTGTATTTTTTTCTGCTCCATAGGAAGATCAAAGAGCAAATTATATTATTTGTGGTGAACTGTGATCTCCTTTCCTTACTTATCTAAAGTTAAACAACGATTAATTTTTCTCTCTGTATATCTCTTTCATAATACATTCTATATTCGACCTACCCATACCCAGAGAAAATAATCCTCTGAGTTTTATTTTTCACGAAAATAAAGTTCGACCAATCAAGTGTCGAAAGGCGGCTTGCAGAGTATATATTCAAATACACAGTAAACTCATAAAGGTCCTTATGATATTATTATTATCTTTTAACACTGTTACTTTTACTAGTGTTTTACCAACGTTAATGACGAGAATGTAAAAAAATATTTTGAAGGGACAGTTTTAGTTTGTTAGTCATTGGAATTGAAGAAACTAGACGTAAGTAAAGCAATTTTCGCGGGCTGGTATCGTTAGATATGTCCTGTTTAAGTACAGAAAGAGTAGAATGTAGAAATAGTAGAGAATTAATAACATTGCGAAGCAAAATAAACAACTAATATCAAATACAATCTATTAACTTAGGCTTCCCTTGGTGGAATTCCATCACATAAGAAATATTTTTATATTTTCAAATAAAAACACGTAAACAGATACACTCCAACAATTAATTGAAGAAGTCTATCTGTTTACGTATGTTTACTTGTAAGAATAAAAATATTTCCTAACTAATTTCAAAGTTTAATGGATTAAGTTTTAGCAACGAGAATTCTTACGTGAAGAAATGGAGTGAGAAATGTCTTAAAAGTTTATTACCGTGAAAACAAACCTTGAAGTTTATTTTGAAGGGCCTTGTTTTCAGTAAGGAAGTAGGTTTTCTTGCGAAAACTTTTCCAGTTATTTCTCGCAGAAAATTTTTATTATGGGATTCGAGTATCCCAAAAGAATTTTTTCCCTTCAATAATTCGTATATCTCTTACATTCTAATAAACGATATTTATCTACGACTATAAAATATTTTGGTCAATCCCTATCCTATTCTATGTTATATTCTTCTATCTTTGTTCTATGTTTCATTATTGTTCTATTCTTGATAGCATAGATGCGTCTCCGTGGTGTAAGACCATTTTTATATCGATTTCTCTGAAATATTTACGAATGCTTCAGAAGGTAATATCAGTGTATAGATAAATAAGTTACTTTTTCTTTGCTAGATTTCGTTCATAAATAGGTAGAGTATTCTAACCCAAGCAGAGCATGAATTCATAGTGTTCGACTCTTCCTCTCTCTACAACTCCTCGTTTCCAATTCTTATATACATGTTTTATCGCTCATTTTCTGAGAAAATCAATCAATCGATCTCAATCAATGTAAATTAATGTTATATCAATATAAATTAAGCCTATTGAAAGCAAAATACAAATTCAGTGGCTCATTTTCAGTCCAGAAAGAGTTGATACATTTCGGATTGGCAGAAAAACCACATTAGACGTCAAGCAATCCGCTGCTATCACATTTAATCCCTGACCGCAACTTAAAGAAGGCAACTTGGAGCGGTTTCGTACGCGAGAGACCATTATTGACATCAAATTGGGAAAATCTCTTAGCGTGGTGAACCCACAAGAGGTTTAAATAAGTTTTTCACGAAAAATGCTTCCGAGTTGTGGTTTACAATTTCCCTGAAAGCAAGTAATAACCAATCGCAGCGAATCGCCAGGAGCCCCTTCCACTACGAGCACTTTCACCGCGGAACAAAAAACCTTCCACTCGACACTTCACCTCGACCACGCCCCTGAGCACACAAACCCCCCAAGCAACTTCCACAACCTCGTTCTCCACCGAGCCACCTTTAAAGAACACCGAAAATTCTACGTGAAGCATCAATCTCCTTCCTAATTCTACGACCCGCACGTCCTTTTGGTGACCCGCGTCCGATCCGCGTCGCGAAACTGCCGCAAGCGACCGTATACCGATTTATATCACCTCTTTCAGCAGTCGACTATCCTCGACCATTTACCCTTTATCCATTTCGCCTCCGCCACATACCACTTATTCACCCTCTTTCTTTTAACTAGAGATTTAATACAAGTTTTTCGGCCGACTAATTTGCGAAAGAAATCCCTAAGAAGTAGAGAGTGGAACTGGGCATAAAGGGGAAAAATTGGAGAAAAGGGAAGGTTTAAGTTACGATGGGCAAGAGAAGGGATTGGAAATGAAGAGGAAAGAAGGGAAGGATATTTGGGGAACCGAAGCGAGGGATAAAAACTCCCCTATTAACTTGAGGAAGAATAGGGTGGTTTACGAGAGATTTGGTCCGCAACAGATCCGTAGAGAGACGGGAACGCGGGGTGTACGATCGCAGAAATTACGAGGTAGAAAGTGGACACCGTCGTCGGAAATCTCATTGTGGAAGAAATATCACGAGTCTGTGGCTTATGAAGGCAGGTCTTTGTCTAAAAAATATAAATAATTGACGATAACACTCTCCTAACAAGGTGAGGGACTGAGAGTGCGAGAGAGGTAGAAAGTACAACAAATTCATAACAAATTAACAACTGCTTTATGTATTCTATGATCTTCCAAGACTGGATATTTGTTCCAATATTTTTATTCAGCACTGGTGTTTTACGTGACAATGAAACCTACGTATATGTTTCCTGTTTTGTGCTTCGTCGTCAAATTTTAATATTTGTACGGATAAAATTACGATGAATGGCTTACGATGGAAGACTTCAGCTCCAAAATTCAGCTTCCATACCGAATAGAAGAACTGCAACGTGATGTACAAAACGCGTGCTTTTGCTTCGTTGAAATCGCTCTTCTCCGTTTGGTGGGTTAAAAAGATAATCCAAAAGCTTATCTGCCGGAATTGCTTTTCGTCGTCAACGCTCACGTTAAAAAGAGACAAGTAAACTCAGCGACAATCACTCCGTATCAACACTTCTAACCGCGAGACACGTATAAGCTGTTCCGATGAAAGGAAGATAAACAGCCAAAAAAAAAGCAGCTGGGAATATGGTTCTACTATGGGACTTGATAGAAAGTTACGAAACGTCCTAATTTAATAATTAAAATTTACAAATAGTTACAGCTCGAAAAGCAGCCGTAAATACAAATTTTGTATCGTGCCTCGGGTAGCAGAATTTAGAAGATATTTGAAAGGATACTTGAAAAAAGTATCTTCTAAATAATCCCCACAGTCTTAAATGATACCTTCACAAATTTCATTTCTTAATTTTTTTCTTTAAGCTCTTACACTAGTAATTGATAAAATGTAGTGAATTTTGATATTCCTATGCCCTTAATGGTTTGATATCACAGGAATGGAAAGGGAAACTAAATACTAAAAATAGTTTAGCGATGTAATTTTATTTTTAACTATTAACATTTAATTTGAACGGCACTATTTCATAGAATCAAAATCTCTTTCCATTCATCAAATTCAATGCATCCCTGATTCAATTCAATAGTCAAAAAAATTTTCCAAGTGATTTTTGAGAGTGCTTCATTACCCTGTATCGCTGATGACGGGCGAAATTAAACGTTGAGAGGCCCATTCATTCGGTCAAGCGATAAAAATTGGATAAGAGTTGTGCGATTTAAATGAATGGTAATGGAAAATGCGTCGCAAAAATAATTACCTCAAATTCGTTTTCTCGTGAAGAATTTTTTTCGAATCTCAACAATTCCTCCCGTTCAAACTTAAAGTTTTAGTGAATCATACTCACCCCTAACTTGATAACTTTCGCGAATTTTTTTTTACACCGGTATGCATCAACCATAAAATGAACTTGCGAAACGTTTTGCTTCATTAGGAGGTTTTAAATTTTATCGATAGCTAACTCACTAAAAATACCATTACTCTATACGAAACACTCCGACGACAGACAAAGACGAACTTTACAGCGCAGAAAGGGATCATTATTCAAAACCACAACTGGTGATTCAATTTTAATTACCTCTACCGAGATGTTTGAGATAGAGAGAGCATCACTTGTGAAAGAGACGGCAAGGGAAAAAGATAAAGAATCCGAATGGAGCTTTTGCGTGCTTAGAGATTGGAATGACGAGAATAAGGGTTTCTCGTGGGAACAGAAATCGTAGAGGGGCGAGAGAGGGCAGGTGGTTGGCCCCAGGGCCCAACTAACGAATCCTCATTCATCTCTCGTGGTTTGCTGCCTAAGAAACGACGACAGAGAGGCAGAAAAGGGCATGCTGACGAAGTTGGGAGATGGGGATGTGACCGAAGATGGCGGAAGAAAAAGGACGAGAAGGGGAGGTGATAAGGAAGGCGAGGGCTGGGAAGACATTATGGGTGAATGGAGATTATGTGGGAGTGGTTCGGAAAACGAACACAGAGAACGGAAGAGCAGTTAGCGGAGAGGGGCGTAAAAAGAAAGAACAGATTATCCATAGTTTTTGGTGGAAAAGGGGTAAAGTAATTAGGATTGGAGAATAAAGCTAGAAGATCTTATGGTGAATAAGAGAGATGGATTAAGAGAAGGAAGTTATCCAAAAAAATAAACGATGAGAGAGAAAATAACGAGGGAAGATGAAAAATTGGTAACAAAAAGATGCAAGGACATGAAATAAAGGTCTTTCAGAAAGATCAAAGCTTACAGTATAATATTTCTAACAAACGGACATTGAGCATAATCTTTATATTTCCGAGCTATTCTGCATATCTATCGTTAAGTAATAATTAAAACTACCTTGTACTCATTTAATTAATTCCACTATATATTGTATTAGATAAATCTTTAATAGTCGTACAATTTTCAGAAAATCTTAACATGAATAGAAACTACTGCCACGGCCCAATATATCAAAATTGGAAAGGGGTCTTTAAGCAATTCAACAATTTGGAATTAAACTGTTTTATCGGTGCGAATTCGGCTAAATTAAGCTGGTTTTGCATACCACGATTACATGATCCATGTAGCTTCATAATATGTGATGTAATTCCGTAAATATATTCGTGATAATCGGCTTCCCTGAAATTAAAGCCAATCCTGACTCTTGTTACCCAGGAGATAACAGCCACTAAGATAAAAGTTCCAATCACGTAATTGATTTCTACTGTTGAAAACAAACCACGTATGATATATTTTATGTTACTATTGAGAGAAAAAGATTTTTCAAGGAAAAAATCAAAAGAGTTCCATGTATCTGTGTCACGTCTGTTTCATCGCTAGGATTGGAGGAGAGAGAAGCCCTTTTGCTTCCGATTGTGATGCAGCAATCAAAATAATTGGGTTTCCGGAGAAATTGAAGCTGACTGAAATAGAATCAAAAAGTAAATACCGCACCGACTGCTTCAGAGGGAGACGTTTTGAGATGCCGAAAGCAAACTCAGTCATCTCGTTAAGCGAGTTTGTATAAACGATACCTATTCCTTCCATGAAACAATCTGTTTGGTGTAAAAGTGATTTCCTTGACTAGAGGCCTCGTAGTTTGTTTTGAATGCAAGCGCGAATGACAGCGGAAAAAGAGGGCGCTTGAAGATCTCCAAGCGATGTTTCAAAAATCTTTCTTAACAAGATCCGTTTTTCTGTTTGCGACGAAATGTGGACACGTGCGATGAATAATTGAATGAAAATTTTAAGATAAACTTGAACGGAGTAATTACCACTAACCTCAAAGTTTGGTAGAAGTCGGAAACAATATCGTCCGTCTATCCTCCAAAGAAAAATACTACGGTATCAGATTTAACGACTTTACTTCTACACAAGAAATTTTCTCTAATTATGGAAGAGCTGAATAAGAATATGCATTAAACAGGTTTCAAGCAATTTCCAATCATTAGAACAAGAAGTTTCAATACAGTTACGTTAATAAGCCCCAAGCTTTAGGAAAGTTGGCTTACCTTGCTCCAAAACTATTAGATTTACTACTCACTTAAAGGCACCTTAAGGCTGTTCGGTATATTCAACTCCAGAGAGTCAGTTGAGTGTCAGTGTCTTACGATGCAAATGCTCTTGCCTTAATGGACACCTTCTCCCTCCATTCCAACTTCACCATCTCTCACATCTATTTCTATCTATTAACATTCTTTTTCAGGTAAGCTCAAGTATAACCGCAAATAAAATTACAGCATCTGTACTACTGAGAAATGTATTCAGTCCAAGGGTTTGCTAATTATGAGCTAATGAAGTAATGTCTTCCTCAAAGGTTCTGTAAATACGTGAATGAAATTAGGAGTAATATTTTAAACCTCATTTCACAGGAAGTAAATATTTGGTCATGCCAATGAAGCGCGTATATCGTTAGAAGTTTGACTGACAAAAATCATCACTTTTGCGGCGTTTTAATTCGCGCGTAGGAATAGTAAAGCTAGACTTTATTAACAGGTAAATACTACACTTTCGATGTTTAATATATTTAGCGACATAGAGCCATCAAAACATTCGGTCGAGTGATTTTTTAACTTCGCCTCCGGCGGGTATTTTGGAGTACCATCAAAGCTTCAATTAGTATCCAACCGAGTTCGGGCAAAATTTATTTATTGGTCTTCTTTTTCTTTCCTGCGAGAGTTGCAAAGCCAAATAGCCGCGGAAAGAGAGCTGTATGTAGTGGAATTGGCCGAGAGAGAGAGAGGGTAATAGCTCTGTATTTGGTTCGCGCAAAAACTCCGCGTTCCCTCTATAACCTTTGAAGTTAGATAAACTCCGACGAATGCAGGTCATCAACGCACGAGCCCCCTCCCCCTCGCTGAGGATTGTCGGCTTATCCAATTAGACTCTCCCGCAGCCCTTTCTGAATCCTTCCGTCTCTAACTAACAACCCCATCGGTCTCCAAATCCTCCCCCATCCCACCCATTTAAACTCCCTCTTTCCACCCCCTCGACCCCCTCTTTTCTCCATACTGTCATTCCGTACACCTGCCCCAAGGCTTTCAATATGGCGAGTACGCGTGTAGATTCAGGACATGGCGTTCTATCAGCCGGATAGAAGTGGATGAAGGAGATGATTGGAGTGATATTTATCGCAAAACAGGAATTTATATTTAGCGAATAGAGATTAGATGATTTCTATAGTCAACGCGATAAAGAAAACCTGAAATTGAAGGAGTGTCCTCGAACGCAACATTCAAAAATGAAAATGTAAATGAGAAAAGAGATGCATGGATAGGCAACAAAGTAAAAGGGAGTAGAATAGAATACGACTTTATTTAGGGTGAGATTAAGACTACAAAGCAACCCCTTAGATATAACCCTTTATCATTTTAGAAGTGAGTTAAGTAATGGGGGGTAAAGGGTAGAGTAACGGGGACAAAGGAAGATGTATATGATGGAAGAAATTGGTAGATTAACGGATACATAGTCGATGGTAATAATACTAATAAAATGTTGTAATTACTTAAGGGAGAAAATTGCGGCAAGTGAAGGAGTAGTATTGTTAAAAGTGCTTCTACAGGTTAGTCATTTCGCACGTAGGCTCCCACCGTGAATCGAACCAGGGACCGCTTTCACCGAAGTCGAACACCAGGCCTGGGGGGGGCAAGAAATGGATTAAGATAGAATTATATCAATATCCTGAAGGCATAGGGTACGTAGTAGGGCATGATTTCGGCACAAAGGATAAGAACTGTAATCGAAAGAATAGTTTCAAGAAGAAGTCAGGGAGAAAGCAAAAATTACGTTTTTTTTGTTATCAAATTTAACGGCAGAGTGACATAATTTTAAAAGGAACATTCTTTAACTAACTATCATAACCCAGAAACTACATTACGAAGGAAGATATTTCAATCATACTTAAGTAATTTCTTCTGAAATGGGAGAGGTAACAGGCAGGAGCCCTCTTAGCTGCGCGCCTGGGCCACCGCTATATTAAGTGCCACCCAACTATGTTGCCAAGCGACCACTGTTTATTCAAAATTTCGTAATACTTTAGATTTTAGAATTTTATGAATTTTCTAGTGGGATTACATGGTTCATTTCGGCGTTTTAATTAAAGAAGAGTTTTCAACTTAAAATTCTTCCTTGGCAATAGTGGCCCCCAGCTCCGGAAACTAAGCACTGGCAGCATTTTTCTTGCCCTCAAAATGAGAACAAACTTTTAGAGATTTATGGTAAGAGAACGAACACGCAAAATTATTTCCGCCTATTTTTTGAAATATGCGTATTTTTATCTTCTTTTTATTTTCCAAATAATTTTGCTAGAAAATAGCCCATGAGAAAGATTTAATCTTTCACCTTATTTTAGAACAAATTGAACGGAAGAGAACGGTAAATTTGAGTGATTCAGACAAAAAGAGAGGTTTAGAGTTGTGCGTGACCTCCAGTCCATGGCTTTCCAACCAAAGTTTCCCAAACTCGAAGAAGTACGGTGGATGTGGCTGGAGCGGTCAACCGGCGTCACAGAGTGATTGTTTCAAGTCCCCAAAAGGAAGACTTTTTCCCATCGTCCAGTGCTCGAATTCTGGCCAAGTGGAATTGGACTAATAGGAGAGGATCGTTTAGGTAAACGAGTTTACTTTCTAAACAGAAGGGTGAGAATTAAGAGAAGTAAATGAAGGGAACTCGTTAACGGTCTCTAAACAATTACAACGATTCCATGATAAAGGATTAAGCTTAAATAAAATTCAGGAAATTTTTTCTGTTCTTGTATTTTTTTCTAAACATGAGGCTGAAAATCTTTGAATTGATTGGAGATCGAATTTTGGATTCTTTCGATGAAATTAAGCGTATGAAAGGTTTCTTTCATCAATGGAGAATTTCTTCGAACTTATTTTTAGAATACATCCCCGGATAAAAAATTGAATTACACACTTTGACAGCAGACTGTTCTTTTAAGGATTTAAATGGCATTTTTTATTTAAGAAAATAATAATCGATCAAATCAATCAAAAAGCGATAAATCTTGTAAGGTAAAGTATTTAACCGAAAATCAGTTATCGTAATTTAAATTGTATTATGAGTTCCATGTAACGACTTTCCGAGATGAAAAGTAAGAAAAATAAAGCACTTTCGGGATGATTAAGACTTAACAAAAACAGCTCCAATTACATTTGCAAAAACATTAAAAGTGAAATATGACTAAAGTTTCTCGAGGTATATAAGCCACATTTATCATCATAAAGTAATTTTAAACATTAAAGTCACAATTATTTAACTACCGCTGCATAAATAACCTACTCAGCCTGAAATTCTGCCACCGCTTTCAGAATCACCTGCGTCGTTTGGAATCAGCGGCAGATTCGAGAAAGGGATAATTACCATATATTTTTTCAATAACACTAAGTCAACCTTTCTCTAAAATTATAGCTGATTTACATGTAATATCAAGGCATTTGTCACATCTCCACCAAAACTTGAGCATCGCTTCCTCGTTTCTGTTTTGCCTAGCAAAGTATTCTTCCGCTCCTCTATCCGAAAAAGTAGCTAAAAAATCATGAAAGGCACCTTTTTATCTTTGTGACAATATTCGAATTCAACTCATCCACAATGTATTTTTATTTTATACAGATCAAAACCTTTAATTTTTAAGAATCAAGCATGAATTAGTTCATGTAGATTAAGCAGTTGATGGCAGTATTAACCTATTGTATCATATCAGCTACAATGCAATAAGCAAGCACAATGCTAAACTTTAGGCCTAATTGTATTATAGAATTTATAATAGTCTTACTTTACTTTTATAACGAATTCATGCCCATGTTATGATCAGGTAAATATTTTTGTTTCTATTCGACGGAAGAGCGGCGTATCAAAGATCCTGAGATTTCATTTATTTACGAAATGGTTATCAGAGAACCATCGAGTTCAGTGGCAATAGCTGAATTTGGTTAATTTAATACATAGGATGGATGCAAATATGCTGCACGGGACAGTAGAGAAAGGCTTCATTTTAAGAGTGCGTGAGGACAAAAATAGTAAGGGGGCAGTCACGTCGATGGACGTGAAAACGCAACAAAAGCCAAAAAGAATGGAAAAAGGGAACGTACGGGGAATGCAAAGGGGCAGTACCCATAGAGGCATACTCACGCCCACACTCATGTACATTCGCGCGACCCTTTGACTGTAAAAGGACTCTTTGACGGAGAGGGGAGTGGTGGAAGCGGTAGGATTTGAAGGGAGGGGGTATGAGGAGGAAGAGGCATGTCGGAGGGGATAACACAATATGAGAGCTTCCCGCGGGAAAGTCAGGGAAGAGATGGGAGAAGTGAAAAGGGGGACGCGGCCAAATCGCAAAGGTACGCGCTGGCCGTTGGAAGGCCCATGCGACGGCCGAAGAATGCTGGACGGTGGTGATACCGATTCAAGCAGAACTGCTCTGTTTTCACTTTAGACAAACAACGGAAGCCTGCTGAGAGTGTAAGATTGCTTTTGCATGGCTCAAAAAGCTAAATAGGATGGCTTTCCCTCCAAAATATTTTTATCTTTATCTTTAAAGTTTTGCTAACAAGGAGATAACATCAAGCTACCAAGTCTAGAGCGATTGGAATGGTGTAATAACAACTTGTTTATGCCTAATGAATTAAAGTTATGAGTGTAGCATAACTTAGGTAATTTGATACATTTCTTGCAGGTTGTTTTAATAAAAACATCCGTGAAAGCAACTGAAGGTATATACCACTTATAAGGCATTAAAGTTTATTCGACAAGGTTGTGCTCCCGTTCGACTTCGGTGAAAGAGGTCCCGGGTTCGACTCCCGGTAGGAGCCTAAAAAGCGAAATGACTTCAGCTGCTGAAGCACTTTTAACAATACTGCTACTACTATTTATTCTTGGCAAGGCTTTCTCGCTGATTGTACGTTGTACATTCGACCAGCACAAATAATAAGTATCGGAATTTAATTATGTAACCTAAGAGTTTCTATTGCACAAAAATCGGAGGAAATCTGAGACAGAAGTTAAGAGAAATGCCTTAAAGAATACCAAACTACCCATGTCCTGAAAAATGCAATGCAAAGATGACCGGCGAAAATCGTTTTCAGCGTTTGAAGCAGTTTTAATGAAATGCGGATATAACTAAGTTTACGGGTATAAGAGAGTTAAGTGTTGAAAATAATTATTAAAGATAGATGAGGAAAAAACTATGACGTGATGCAACATTATATCTAATTTAGAGAATTAGTTATCGCGTTAAATACTAAAAACATACATACGCGGTGCATAAAATAATAATTAGGATAAACGCAATATCCCTTACAGAGATATTTACTATTATATCCATCGCAAGAAAAAGGATAAGGTATTAAATGTACTTTTCCAAGTACTTGCATGACTTTAGTTCCTGAAAAGTACAATTACTTTTCTGAACAACGCGTGACCGATTTACCTTAAGTCAAAATTCACTGAAATTGGAGGTAAATAAATTTAATCTACGTATACTATCTAATGTGTCATTGAAAACAACAACAACCGTGCTTAGTCAAAAATTGTCTGTACTTATACAACATTCGGGGTGAAATCTATCCGATGAACAGTTGTTTCATTTTCATATTCATTTTCAATTCAGTTGTATTTTCTTCTATTTGAAAATATTACACTCTTTTCGCTTTTTGACGATATTGTTACATGATTTTCTTATATATCAACCATTTCAATATAAAGAATATTTTAATATAATTACATACTAAATTAGTATCAGGATATGAGTAATCATACGATAATTACGTGATTAAGGTATTCATTTCCATGTAATACAGATACCTTTAGATAAGCGATGAATCGAAGAGAAGCAGAAGAGAGCAGATATGCATTTACGCCACTAAAATATGATTACCTCAATCATCATCTTGACAAATCGGGAAAGAAGCTGACTCGGAATTATGACAGCCGTATGTAATGAAAGACGTCGAAGAATGTTCTTCTGAAGACGTTTTCTCTTTCTTCTGGGAAAGTGACAGAAGTTCTCCAACTTAAAATGACGTTTGTACCCTCTTAAACTCCCTTTCAAAGAAGGTTCTCCAAAAGTTAATGAAGAAAAGAGAAGATGTTCCATCCCCGTCCACATCTGTAGAAATCTTGTAGCTTCGATCAATATTTCATAGGACGAACTCGTTTGTTCAGAGGATCTTTCTGCTATTTACAAACTCTTTACAAATTATCGAGAAACTGCAAACTGTTTCGTCACCCTTTTTACGCGAGAACTGATCCGAATGGAAAGCCAAACAAGCAAGTGATGTTTCGGGTTAAAACTAAAACTACTAAGAAATTAGGCACTATATAAGGATGAAAGGCGTAGATTAAAATTCGAAGTAAATAAAATGAAAGATTTGAATGCGGAAAACTCAAAGAAAGAAAGAGAATACATTTGTAGAAGAAAATTCTTTCAAACATAAGAATATCTAATGCAAATAAAACTGTAAAAGGTGACTATGATCGGTAATGAAAAATACAAAGGAAGAACGGGTTATCTGTTAGAGTGGTTCCGATTTTTTCAACTGACTTCCCTACATGTATATTCAATCCTTTAATATTGTAATGAAAATGGAATTCTAACGCAATTGTTTCTTTTCGAAGAAATTTAGATTAGAAACAGAGAATTTACATATTTAAAGAACGATTTTCCATTTTTTGCGCCTCCTTTGAATATTAACTAAATCTTTTGATAGTGAATGGGATCCTCATCGTTTGCTGTTTCTCTATCCTCGCAAATAAAGGGTCTATCTATCTATATATTACAGAATCGACCGAAAATACCCTCAAATTGCCTTTAACCTCGTCGTTCAGGTCATCGATATATATCAGGAAGATTAGAGGTCCGGTTACGCTGCCTTGCGGTACGCCTGAGGTAAATTTGACTTTATCCAAAGTAACATCGTCAAGTTATACTTCCTTCCTTTCTACTTATTGTTCTTATTGTTTTCATAGTGGAAACCCTTGACCCAGTCAATTATTTTCTAACCTGTTAATGTTAATTCCTAATAAATTTGTAGTGAGAAACTCTGTCGAAACAGTCGAAAGTGTTGTATGATTTGAAAACCGTAGAGGTTCTTACTGAGGAAACGTTTACTTCATGTGTGAGATAACACTGACAATAACAATGACATGCTCCTTTAATTTACCGGACAGTGAAGTGAATAAGATAGGACTTTATTTTCCTGAGTTCTTCTTCAATCCGCTTTTATAAGCAGGCGTAACATTTTCTAACTAATATTATAAACGATCAGATTTGCGTAAGCCATCATACGAGAACCCTTGCTCACTATAAAAATAAAGACATAAGTAAAAATTTCCGGGCTATGCTTGAGAGAGCAAAACGTTTGACGACTTTTAATGCCGGTGCGCTTGTTTCGGTAAAATATGAATGGAATTTTAACAAAGTTTCATATTAACATTCCTCGACCCTTTTTAAAATATTTATTGCCAATAACTAACTGTGCAGTTATGCTACTTCTATTGAGTCGATTAATCACCTGTCATTAAATTAATAATATTCATAAGATCTATGTATATTTAATTTACGAGTTGGAAATGATGTATTTACTTACATATACCCGCGTACACAAAGATGCAGTGCTTGGACTCCTGTGCAGTTTTCTCTCTCTCGGCTATTCAATGTGACTCCCGTCGCGTGCGAGGCAAGATTCGTGCTTGCAAACCTTTCATTCGAGTTTCAGGTGCTATAACGTCTTATTATGAGGGAAAAAATGTTATCTGGATATCCCACTGCAAGCGCATGAAGGTAAGCGAGAGAAAGCGCCGCTGAACTCCTTCATCTAAGTAGATTTTGCATTTAATTCACTCAGACGAGGTTGTCTAAGGGAGCGTGGATGCTCGTAACAAGAGAAACGTCCAGTGTCCCGTGATATGCAGGCGAGTCGAGAACAAAGCTCCCTAATGCCGTTTTGTGACGCACACGAAGGTAAAGCATAAACAGGGATGCGAGCACCATCTACACACCCCATGAACTTTGGACCGTTTCGTTGGGACGTGCGGCCGACAAGCATTCATTCATTTTCACCCGAGAGAGGAAATAAAAAAAGGACTCGTTTTCCGTCACCCTTTTAAAGTCCTATAGTTTAATTGCTGTCTCTCTGCACTTCGTAACGCACTTTCATTAGGATGTCTCATGTCAGTAGGCGGCAACTGAACCCCATTTCCTCGCCACTCCATTCCCGTGTCAACACGAGTGTTTTGTTTTTTTTTCCTCACTCTTTCTATCCCTATTCATTCCTCTCTTTTTGCTATCCGTTCCACGCCTCTCTCTCTCTCTTTCTATTCTCCTGTCCCCTGCTGTTGTAGAACTTTGCACCTCTCCTTTTCTCCCATATACTCGACATTCGCTCCATCCAATTTCTATGCAAACCCGGGAGGACGAAAAACCGCAGTGGCACATTCTCGTCACCCCGGCAACCCCGCTTTCGACATCCTCTATCCTTTTTACGTCCCTTACTTGGCTGGACCATCCCTTTTCGCCTCGTCCATACCACCTCTCCTCCTCTCGATTAGCGAGAGTTTTCCTCAATTCTACCCAAAGTGTGAGATTATAAACCAACTACTTGTTGAAATTAGTATAGCAAATTTACGAGCTACTGGCTCTCTATTTTAAAAGAAAAGTTTTGAGTCACTTACAGGTACACTGTTAGAGCAATGTATCATCTTATATTCCTAAGAAATTCTATGTAATTGGTACATTGATCTCACTGAATATTTTTCAATTGAATCAGTTTTTAGAAGCATACTTAAAAAATAGAGCCTTACAAAAGTACATTTGAGTTTTTTCGTCCCCTTTAACTTATTTCTTTCAATTGCAGATTTTCTCGAATTTAGTTATTTGAAATCACTTTTCCATGTTCGAACGAACAGCGAATAGCGGTAATGTTTTAATAGAATAAAGAAAGGGTGATCCCCGAGCTGAGAGATATTTTATTTCCCTGCCAAAACCGAGATAGCCTTTCTCAAATATTTTCTTCTTTATTTTTAAATTTGATTTTTTAAAATTCCATCTACGTTGTTTCCCTTCGTTTTCAAGTTACATATCGTAATACATATTGTAATGAAGTGAAGATTAATTACGTTCAAAGAATTGTATCAACCTTTATGACCGTAAAATAAATACCATATTTTACTCAAGTAGTACATTCCATTGTTGTTTTACCTAGATTGACGGCATTTGGATTTGTTTATGTAACATAATTTATATATAATACTTTATTCATCCAATCTTTATTTTACCAAGCTCAACGCAAAGAGTTTTTTGAATTGCATTCACATTTTAACTTAATAGTCGCATAACAAATTAAAGTAATATAAATAAAGCATAAGTAAAATAACATGAAAAATTAACATAAATAAATCCGACTACAGAAGAACGTCGAGTATCGAAGACCGATATATTAGGACTTATCGGAAGTTAAAAATTGATCAGTTTTGACCCTGTCTTTTAAACGCTTTTTACTCGTAGAATCTAGTAAGCGATAGTCAAAACTGGAAAAAAATTATTAATATTTACCAAATAACCTATTCTTAGAGTGTCATTAAGAGTACTTTTCGGCAGCCGCAGAAGTTCCCTTGTAAGACATAAACATTAGAAAATGAGAGAAATATTTTTAAACGGAGAAAGTAGGAGCATTTAGAGTCAACTATTTCAGTTCATCGTCCAATTCTCAGTATTATTACTTGCATTTGCTACCAGTATATATAATCACGTATTAAAAGTGTGGTAATTAACACTTTATCCTGATTTTTTTGCCTACAAATGTACAAATGATAATAAATGGGAAAATTTCTGATGCGATTGGAATATGAACCATATGAATGTGGACTTCTGAAGAGCCTCTGAAAAGCCTCAGCCACACGGTGACCGCGAAGATTTTTCTAACATCATCATAGACGATCATTACAGTATTTGAATAGCTGCAAATAATACTACTCTCGAGGTTCTGCTTTGCTGATGACTGATCAAGTCAGTGAAACACTTCTTATACCTTTAGAAAAAGTTCAAGATCCGTAATTCATTATTATATTCTTAGTATTCAAGTGAGATGCCAACGCGATTATATTTTAAATTGCAATATAAAGAATAATGGCCCTTATATCCTCAAATAATTTGTTATGGACTGGTGAAACAAGTAGCCAATCAATTAAACAAGACAAATTTGGCATAACAGCCAACCCAACAAACACTTGTTCTATTGGGTATCTAAAAGACCTTTCTATTAAAGACGCTTAATGATGAAGCATCTACCAAGTAAATAAAGTGACAGGTTTCTAATCTTGGTCGCGTCATTCTTCTATATATTCTTAGATTAATAAGCATTTGGGAGTGTAAAAGTTCGTGATGAGTCGCACTGAGGCGAAAAAGAGGCTGAGACCACGTATCTTATGACTTCCGTCAACTCATTTTTCCTTTGCTTTTTCTCTTTCATCTCAATATCTCCACAAAATCTCTTTCGCTGAGATTTAGTTTGGTGTTCAACGCTGACCCCCGTTCCTAATTCTTGTCTCCCTTAGCAGTTTTCAGTTCCTTGTAATTTTCGTCTTTTCTATGGTTTTCAAACTTTTTCTCTTATCCTTTCTATTTGAGCAAACTTTCTATCAGTTACGCCATCCCTTTCAGTCGAGTCCTGTTCCAATTATTCCGCTTCCTTTGTTTTCCTCTATTTTTCTTTCTTTCTGTTCCTCTTTCTCAGCTTCAAGAGAAATCACCAAATCGTGAACCACGCAAAGACGTAGAATCTCCTAAGTGTACACAAAATATCATTACGAAAAGATTACTTAGGCACGAAAGTAAGGTATGTTACACAAAAAGTGTATGTAATAACGATCTGATATCCTTTTGAGTGTAGTAGTGTTGAATGCAGTAATGTTTATCTTTATTATTTAAATTAGGTTTTATTTAATTTTGTTTGAATTATCCCAAATTTTGCTCGGAATAAAGTTTGGGTTTTAAAAATACTCTTTTTCTCCTGAAATTCTGCTCCTCTGTTAATAATGACATATCTCGTTTTCCTCTAAAATTACATGTTCTATTACTTGTCTTTGTACATAATTTCTGTTGATATTTAAATTGAATTTTTTTACAATGTAAGTAAATGCTAAAGAGCAACTTACACAAAAATTAGTTTTAGTTAAATGTATAACAGGATTTGTAGCTGAATTATCATTAGTTTTTATGCTCCTAAAGCTTATTATAAGTTCATAAGCTACATACATTTTTGTCTTATTTCTGTCATTATCTAAAGATAGATCGCTTAATCACGGATCTTTAGAATTCATTCTATTCAGGGAATAAACGAAGGGATATTATATCGAACGAACGGATTCCAAAGCAACTGCTGGGAAAGTATTTGAGAGCCATTCAATCAAAAAACGACAGACGAAAGTATAGTCGATCTGTTTTACGTGGAAATAGGACAATATAGGAATGGAGGCAAATGAGGAGACAAATAAACTGTAAATACCAAATTTATATTTCTAATCGGCGTAATTATTTAGCTCTATGACGAAATTTAAACTCTACAGCACAAACGGACTTGTTTTCCAGTATTTCTCCGTCTATCTTTCATCTTCCAGAGATGTCAGGTCTTGTGCATAGTCTTCGAACCGGAATGAATTAGATTATCTGTTTTTTCTTCGAATTTCGGTTTTTCGTAAGCATTTCTTCTCAGTGTCTTCCTGTCCAATTTTTCTTCGAGGTAGAAGTTGACTTAATTCTCTTCAATGAAAACTTGGATTTCTATCTATCTAATTAATTTGAACTTCTACTCTCTAAAGTTATACCATATTTTGTTAGGAACCAAGAACGTTTTCCTCTTCTCTGGTTTCAAATTTACAAGCTCCAAGTTTGCCTCTACTAGTGATATCATTATTGTATGAAATTTTGATCTAGTTATCCGAAAGGAAGATTCAAAGGTTCGTAACTTTTTGAATGAGATGAATTCACTTTTCGGTAGTGATAACTTACTAGTTTTGCAGTACTTCCTTCTTTTTTAGCAATCCTTTTTAAGACTTTAAAGCGTAACAAATTTCCATTACATAAAAGTAGATCACAAGTACGGCTAGAGATTGAAATCCCGTCATACCTCAGCTACACAAGCGTAAATACACTTCTCTTAACTCCTCCTTGAGAACGTCACCATCTTTCTTCATCCCGTCTTCGCTCACTTCCTCATTTCTTCCTCCATTATCCACCTCCATCTCCTTGCTTAACAGGCGTTTCGCCAGCCCTCGCTTACCCTCACACCAAAGATGCCTTCTCCCATTTAACCGCCGCCCCGCATAACAGCTCCGAAACACTTCTCCTTCATTCCCTTTCACGCAAACTGCGTTGCTAAACAGCACCGAGACTGAAAACTCGAGAACACATAATCCCTTCCGCAACCTCCCAACCCACCGTATTAACTCCCCTTATCCATAGACACCACTTTATTCTCACACACTTGCATTCTCTTTCCGCCAAATCGCCTCTAACTCTCCTTAGCCTTTTACTTCATCCTTCTGCATTAATTCTCTTTCTGCTCCGGCTTTCATTATTTTAGCCGCAGTTTTGTCAGAATTTTGGAATTCCATCTGAAATTCCTTTTTGCCCCCATTCCGTCTTTTGTCTTCTGTCCCAATTCGTCCACCGTCACTTCCGAGGAAAGGAAAATGGGAGGAGGAAAACTCTTCAGTAGTGTATAAATCATTCTACATCATAAGAATCGCAAGGAATTTGATAAAATACAAGAAAAAAAGTAAAACAAAAACTTAAGTGGGATACATAGGAAGAAAATTCGATGAGGCCATGTTCAAAATTTATCTTTAAATATATATTCGGCACACGCACTTTAAGTTTCTAAGATTCAATATGTACAAACCTCCGCAGTTCAGTCAGTTTATCACTCCTTTACACTAATAAAAATAGCTTTTACTGCTTCAAATTATTATTATTAGGGATATATTGTTAACGAATTTCTGGGGTCCTGAGAAAGAGTTTCGATTGAAAGCTAGTCACCGAAGAATCTTTCCATTAAGTCGGAAACTCGCCAATTTTATTCTTTTATACAGATAGAATGTATAGAAAAAACTCTCTCGTAAATACATTGTTTCGATCACATATAATTACGTTCATGTATGATTATGAAATAACATGAGTTGTTTTTATTCATTTCTCATCGTAAAATACCATAATTCGATTCTTTAAAAACCAAATAGTAATTTGGTGTAGAAAAACAATGAAGTTATATAAAACTCTTGCTACCCTCTTACTAAAAATAAAGTACATCTACATCTACATAAGTACCCTGCAATCCGCCGCGATATGTAAGAAGTAAATGAAATTGGAAGAGTTCAAAGGGTTTTCAAGCTTGCTCTTCGCTGTTCTGAAAATGCTCCTCCGTCATTTAAAGTTTCATTTTTGAAATATCGCATTTCTCATTTTGATCTGCAACCGCGCTTTGCGATGTTCACACCAATTTCTATAGCGAAAGACATCAATGACCCTTCTATTGAAAAAAGTGGACTTATTATAATTCTCGATGTTTTCATTTTACTTATCTATTTAATACTTAAGGTTTTCTTCATATGCGATACCTTTCAATACATAGAGGTAACACCAATCTGCAAAGCAATCTTACCATTCTTAATTTATTAATAATGTTTTTCTTCGCTTGAGATTGAATATCAAATTTCCTTTATAGGAAATCTCTTTCTTTCTTTATTCCATGCCTTCGTTTTCCTATTTTTTATTATATATTTTCTCTCTTTCTTTCCTCATCTTCGTTCGTCACTTTTTTTCGTCGCTTTTTTAACCTCCCTTTTCAAAATGTACAATCTAATATTGAAGCAGAAAAAATAGATAAAAATAAACAGAGGGAATCATCGTGTTTGTGAGAGAATGAAGGTCGTTAGACATCACCAAATGATAAAACTATTTGCTTTTTATTCTCCACAAAACCTATTACATTGATGACCAGAATCGGCAGATTCAGTTTTTACTGTGAGTGAAGCTGCTGAGTTAGAATTTAGCCTATATCTTGGCAAGACAAGCTTAATTTCAAGTTAATAATCGTTCAGATTCAGACATTCCTCCGGGGAAATCGAGTTGTACTGTTTGTGATAGGTTTCGGGAAATCTCCAAGACAGAGGGAGCGTAAGATTTTTCCCTCGAACGTTCCGCCGAATTACGTCAAGAAAACGGCGGAGGAATAAGGCAGCTGTGTAGAGACAGCTGAGAGGCGTAAATGTCACATTCCTTCCAAAATTCCCTTAATATTTATGCTCTACTCCACGAAAAGTGCGATTTGCGTCCATTTCTACAACTTAATAGAAGAGAAAGGTGTAATTGAAGGCTGAGGTGAAAGTAGATGTTTTCGAAGAAATGGAAAAGTATTTTTCTGAATCGATAGAGAATACTGTGTATAGTTTGATAAGTAGAACAGGCGACTAAAGAAGCGCTTCTCTCGGTATGAAAAATATGATAAATATGCTTAACTCACTGAATATTACTTATGAAGGTGCGCTCATGCCTTTTCATATATTTTTCTTTCTGTTATCAGGCTGCTTATATCTTATAAATAATCACGAGGAGAGCAAATATTAAGTTATTACAGTCTTACAAAACTGTGTGTGGTCATTCTTTAAAAACCGAGAATGTTTATAATTTTGGAATAGTAGAAAAATGTAACATATGAAATCTCATAGTGTAATAAAATATTAACGGAATGCGCATGCAAAACTCTTGATTAATTATAATGGAATTCTAAATAACAAATTCATCAAGTTAATTGTATTTGATACCGTTATCGTAATATGTTAAGTGGTGATAGTACTGAAAATACGAGTATAAAGCATGCGGCCCTGACTATGAAAACTACATTATCCCTTACTCTCCTTGTACATCTCAGTCCCTTTCCATAACTTTTGTTAGCTAGTGATAGAGGGGTTATAGATCCAGTTAGTTTTCATACTGATGACTTAACACGGATAAAACTTGATTCTTCTCAACCCCGATTATATCATAACAGATTATAACAAATGGTAGATTGAAACCATGAGTTAAAATACCAGTAACCATGAGCCATTGCATTTGGCAACAGTTAATGAGCATCGAGGCAAAATACTGAAAATAGGGTCATAATTAAATTTCACTGCTATGCTTTGTTATTCTATAATATACTAACCAATCTATAATATGGTAGTGATTGAAAAACTTTTAAATACAGTTCCATAATACTCGAATAAAATTAAGGAAAAGCGAATAGCGTATGCTAAATAAAGGTAGATACTTGCAGAATTGATTACAGGAAAGTGAACGTGAAATGGCCAACTACAGTGTTAATGCTTTTAAAAAGGGACCAACAAATATCAACCAGAAACTAATATTGATACACGACAAATGAAAAGGAGCTGCTAACAGGAAAGGAAAAAGGGAAGCTCCGATCCGACGAGAAATATGATGTATTTTGAAGAGTAGGAGATGAACCATAGCGAAATAGAAAAATGTAGGTAAACAGTAGGAAAAGAGATTATACATAATTTAAGAAAATACTTTCGATATTAAGTTATGAAAGGTAGGTGCTAAGATGAGAATATAAGAGATAAAAATTTCTTGTAGACCGCAAGGCGTGTTCAAAGAATTTATCTTTAAGAAGATTTATCTTCGTCGCATTTGCTTGCATTTCATTGGTGTATTCTAATTCGGAGACCCTACAATCTCTAACTTACAATTTTATGAATAGTATTTCTGGTAGTAAGCGAATTCATGAGAACTTGATTCTTCTCTCTCAATTCGAGACGCGTCCTAATCAACCACCGGATGATAACAGGGATTTCAGTTAAATATTGTCTGATACTTGGCGAAATAATCCACTTGAAATCAAAAATCCATACTTAGAATGGACTAACTAAAATTTCGTATTGTGTTTCATTCAAATGGACGGAAATCGTAACAGGTGTTCCGCAATCACTCTTCCCATGCAATCTTATTAAGAGGCGTACACCATAATGGAAAACACGCACATTCTAACGAGCCAATGAGTAATAGCATATTTTTCGAGTAAGAAAAAAACGGACAAAATATACTATTGACAAATAGTTAATAGTATATTTTGTCCGAATTTTTAAAACAGGTTAAAGATATCAGAGTAATAGAGATTGATTTTAAGTGACGATGCTGTCCTCAATCTATCAGTCAATCATTTCTTCATTCAAAATGACTCTCTTTTACAAGCTCTTTTCAAAATCTATTTTCCCTTGTCCTTTGCATTTCCTCTCTCTTTTCTTTTCTCTTATCTGAACGATGGAAAGAGGAAAATGAGTGAATTCATTTTTAGATGAATGGAACTGTGGAGATGGTCGCGGAAAAATGATAGAGTGGAAGAGAGATTCGGGTGAGAGGATATGTTACGTTGAAAGGAGGGGGTGAGGGCAGTGTGTACGGAGACGGATGTGTCTTGTGTCCCTACTGGTCGTGGGGACGAGAATTGATGGTTCGCAAGGTTAAAGGGTATTGAAAATAAGTGAAGGAATGGAGCGAAGCAGGGAGTCATTGCCTCATATCGCATTCCAGGTCTCGTAAGCTGGGCTTTTTGATTGAAAGGATAAGAGAAAGCTTTAAATTAGGATAATAACAAGAGAAATATAGGGAAAATTCAGGAAGAAATACAGATATTTTGAAGGTTTAAGCAGATTTTAGTACAAAAAAAATTAAATTCATTATTTTCGAATAAGTTTCCTTATTTCCCTAGGTATTTTTACTAACAGTCACCAACTTATAATACAGCCTATAAATTATTCCAGAAATAAAGTTAAATATTGTAGTATGTTACTGATAGCAATCTGAGTAAAAAGAAATAAGTCTTCCCCAGTTTATGGTAGACATTAAATACCTTCTTCATCCTTTACATGGCGTTAACATCAAAAGAATGGTTCATGTGTTTTTATTCTTAAGCTTATGATAGTGTGTTAAAAAAACTTTATGAATATTGACTAAACGAGAAAAAATTCCAAGATTCATGATAACCTTCTTTAGTGAGATTCGTTAACAGCAAAAGAGTTGTTAAGCATCTTTACCTCTTTACTAGACCAATTTTTAAAAAGGTGACAACGATTTAATTTGGGTTCAAAGCTAGATTCATGGTTTGATCACACCTTCATTGTAAGAAATTGATGAACATATTACATTGAAAACAAACACTGCTGACGCTCGCCGATTCTTAAAAGTTCGAGTCCACTAACTTTTTGTGTAAGAAAGCTCGAGCAATCATACTACCCGACCTTTATAATAACTTTGCATGTGATAAAAATTTAATATATTTTAATTTACGTTTCAGAATATAATAAATAATGGTATATTTTAAGGAACAATAACTTAGAACATTTGAATTCATAATGTCATTTGTATAGAATTTGTTTTTGCGATGACGATATTGTATGATTAAATATTAATGTCAACAGAATCGATTCATTAAATATTCTTTTTAGCACGATTGTTCAAAATACAAATCCAGCTTATAATATGGTCATTTTGGTGTCCTAATAATTAAATAACTAGCCACAGATGCGTTCACTTTCTATCGAATTTAGTTGAACATTCTTGATCAGGCTATTTCTTTATTCATCATATTTCTTTAGAAAGTTGTGTTTTTCGTTGCAGCAGCTATTTTAAGTTCATCATCCGATGAAATTTTGAAAAAGTTTTTTTTTAAGTATCTAATGTCCTTTAAACATTTTTTTCGTGTTCTTTTGCAGGTTCTACGATATCACTTTTAGAAACTTTCTGGGAATTGCATTAGGCTACGGATACCTTCAACTAAAATGGATTTTATGGGAATCTAATTAGAGATACAATATTATTAATTCCTTTCTAAATAATGCTGTCTTAAAAGGGACAGAGAGCTGGTTTTGTGGTATTAAAAATATTTCAAGAGATCTCGGCTCGAAGCTCGACTTAAGTTGAAAAGCTCGAGCTCGAGCCGAATCTAGACTTACGATAATGCTTTAAGGATCGAGTTGGCTGGAGCCAGCAGCACAAGGGAAGAATTATGAATCAAACTACATAAAACATATTCATGTGTATGTAGCTATGCACACAAAGCGAGAAGAGGTTTCTGATTGAATCTGTGGTGATACTGTGATAAGTGCGAAGGGAGTCAGCAGCCAACGTTAGCTAAAAATGGAAGTCACGGCGAAAATTTCGGAGAAGAAAAATGAAAGTGATGGAGATTAAAGAGGGTTACAAGAAGGTACGAAAGCAGACTGTTTGTCGATAATATCAAGCGATTTATTCTCAACTCAGTGCTGCGTCGACGAGTGACGGGTGAGCTAACTTGGGGCAAGACAAACACTGGAGAAATTTATTGCTCATAGAGCTACATTTTTCACCTTAATAGTTTAAAGCATATCTATCCAAACGCTCGTTGCTTTTAAAGTACGATATGTCAAATAAGGAATGTATTAACGATTTACTATGACCATGTTAACGACAATACTACAATCAAAGATTTTCTTAACTGATTTGGAATTCTACTCGAAATTTTCATTTCTCGAGGGATAACGAAGAAGACGGATTGACTATTTCTCAGTTGAATTCATTTTCTTCTCCAAAAGAAAAATGAATTCAACTGAGATTTTATTCAGTTAGTTTTTACAGCTCATATAAATATTACATACTTTTTACGTGCAAAGATTTTTTGAACATGTGCTTAAAACAGCTGTTAAGTGATTTTAGAATATAAATATACATGTAGTTAGAAAACCTGAAGGAAAAGGAATAGCATGTCAAAGAAATGGACTGCTCAAGGTCTTTCCACACAAATTTATCATTATGCTCATAGAATGAAAAACGTTTTCAAGAACCACAAGCGTACGATTTTCTCAGTTTCCTGCGTATGGTTCAAAGAAATCCAGTTCTTGTGTCTTTCATTAGTACATACATAGCTGGAATCTCTATAATTGAAGTTTCCAGCTGTTTAACAACAAACTTTAATGAAGAAAGCGCATGGAAAATATGACACAAAATTAGTTAAACTACATCTAAATGAATTACACATTTTATTTTTTCAGTATAAATGTTATTTGCATTTCTATATTTTCTTATTCTTCTTAGGACTTGCTCATTCATAATTTCTATGCCATTAAATGATCTGATTTTGGGGTATCCAGCATGTGCAATTATCACATTCAAGAGTATGTACGCAAGTTATTGAGGATTCTGTCTGTTTATAAAATATTAACTACAATCGTAAAGGGAATACAGTAAACAAAAGTTGCAACAAATAACATTTTGCGCAAATATTTCAAAAATAAAACTCATTGCTACGAAGAAAAACTTTGTAAGAGTTGCATGAAGTCGAATTTCCCTGTGAGACTGGGCGAACACTCAACCACATAAATCATCTTCGTAAAAACAATCGAAAGGGAGAAGCTCACGTTAGACACATTCCCTTTACTTGCTATTATTCCTTCCAGGAAACTGATGGAGCATGCGTTCTTCCTACGTATGTCAGTCGGAATTTCCTGCATCCACTTTCCAGAAATTCCTTCCCGGCCACAATCTCAGGGAAACTCTTGAGCGTTTGAAGCAAGCCATTTTCGCTCTTCTATTCTTCGCTAGGTGCTTGTCTCTTTAGCATTCCCCCTTATAAGATCCAGCCAACTCTCATGTACCATCCTTCCCCTGGCAAAACTCATGCGAGGAGTCGAACGTTCCAAATGTTTTCCTCTGTCTGGAAGCGCGATATACTTCCCACATTCTCCGTGTTCCTCTTGAAGTTCTGGTTTATAAGGTGGCTCCGAAGGAGAAATTGTAAGGAGAGCTATTCAATGCTATTCCCACGTTTGAGAGACTTCTGAGAATATGTGCCACAAGAGAAAATAGCCATTTTTATGCTAAACAAGTGCGGTTTTTCATGGCTGATGCCAAGTTTGAGCTTACAAATATTCTCAAAAAGAATACCTTAGGTAAACTTTCTTCTAATAGAAAAACTTTACGAAAGGATTAAATTTAATAAATGACATTACTATTTGAAAAGGTTCATCTGGATTAATTCATTTAAGTAATAATCAAAAGTAAGATCTGACTTCAGTGGCCACTTTGAAATTTGTTTGAAACCGTACCTTGGCTAAGGGAAATCAATGAATTTTGATAAGGAAACGTTTTCAAACTGCAACGAAGTAGCAGATCATTTCAACAGTGATATCTCGCACTAATAAAGATTTACTCATTTATGCACTTCTCTACATTTCTTTAAAAACAATTCACAAAGTAGCCAAATTAACTTAGGCATTGCGAAAAAGAAGAAAATGAAGAAATAAAAGCAACATAATTATTTTATACTTTAATTGAGAAAAATACCTCTGGTTCTTTAAAAAAAAATGTCCGAGACCTCCTTTTGTAGAGAGCTGATTTTTTCCACCGCTGTTATTTTATCCAAAATCTCCCCATAAAATTTATTAATATACTTTTAGAAAATTTGAGTCAACTAAAATTTTTCTGGATCGGTCATGCCAAAGTATGTATACCCAAAACCATCCACCAATCAACGATGTAGTTAAATTGAGATAGAAGGTAATTGACATCTAACTTTTTTTAAATTAGACGTAAAAAACTCGCAGAATCTCTTCCACTTCTTTCAACTATGCATCTCATAAAACAGTAATGGGTGTTGAGAGGATAAACTTAAAAAAGTTGTATAAATGTAATTTTTTCATCAATCAAACCTAACCAATGAAATAACATTTTAAATTCCGTGCCTCCTCTTTACTTTACTTCACCTAATTTCCCCTGCTGCAAGTGGTGTCAAAGTTCGATTTCTTTACCTTTTTTATCCATTTTCTCGCAATGATATCGCAGTAGAAGAGGATGCACGGGACATAAACATAAATCACCGCGCCGAGTTATTTTTATCCCATTCCAGCACTTTCCTGAAAGAATTACACCCGCGGAAGCTATTCTCGTTCTTTAAAGGCTTTCTTAGATTAGTGTACGCAGACGTTTCTGCAGTCAGTTCAAAGTGGCAGAGTATACATTCCCTCGGGAGGGAAGAATAGAAGCAATCAGTGGAGGACAGAATCCATGCAATCAATCGATCGGCAGAGAAAATCCGATAGTGTACCCTCTTCCTCCCACGCCGACAGACGAATCCTCCATTTTAAGGCATCAAAGCGTGTTTGTGCTTGAACCAGAGGGCGCTATTGTTGGATTGCTAGCTACAGCTATCAGAACAGTGACCTCTATATACACCTCTCTTTCCTCGGATCCCGAATCGCTTCCCTCCTACCTATCCGTTTCGCCGTCTCTTCCCTTTATCCTATGATTCATCCCATCCTTACCCTTGAATGCCCTTATTCCGCATTTCCTTCTACATTTCCTGTGTCATCCACATCCAATATTTCAAGGTTTCGGGACATTGAGACATGTTGCTTTCTCTCGATTTTGGGTCCACTCACAAAGCAGAATATCTTCCAGCAAAATACAAGCGATATTTTCTTTTTTGATAAAATATGATTGAAAGTTAGGAGTGTCTTTCTACGTGTCACCTGCATCTAACTGGGAGAGTTAATATCATTGTTTGATTCTAACTTCAGCAAATATTAGTCGATTATTTCGACTTGGTGTTTGCAATACGGAGCTAACGGTTCTAATAAAATGGTATAAATCATCATCTTCATAATAAAATGTATCGTTTTAAAGACCTTTCTCTTAAAATTTTTCTGAAATAATTCGTTTGTCAAGAACCTTTCTTATTTCTGAGCAAGTGTACTCACATGAATTGTCATCTCAAATTATCTATATAATATTTTACCGACTAAAATTCAATTAGAGAGGAATACACTCTGGCGCTTAGAGCCTCAGGTAAAGAAACTGTGACAACAATATCCTCAAGGAAGAATGGTGGATTCATGTAAGGATTTAGCATAATTGTTTCATGTAAGGAAAATGCTGTAATCCTTTCATGTTGAAGTAGTGGGAATGTCTATTTGATTGTTGTACTTACCCATTTCATAAAAGAACAACATTTAAATCAAATTCCGTGATTTATTGTGGAAGTTTAAATTATAAACTGATAGATTTAATTAGGGAACTTTGGATATCCGTGGAAATCTTTTTTATATTAAAAAAAACAAAGAAAATATATTTATTGATTCGAAGGGATTCACAAGGGGGAAATTATTACGTGTAAAGGATTACAAAGAAGTCTTTAAAACCTTATCACCTCTCACAGTCATACTATATCGTTCTGCATGGGTGCGGTCAACCACTCCCAGAAATTAACTAAAGAACACTGGAATTTTTTTAATTGCTAGCTCAAAATTCATCAAATAACACGTATCTTAAATTAAAAGATCCTCTAAATTAAAGGAATTTCGTAGTCCTAATTTTGCCATCCTGCCTCCTCTATCCTTCTCACATCTCCAATCTACCAGTCTGTCTTCCCCCTCCATTCCTAACATTTTCTACCTCTTCCCCAAGGCGACCGATTTCTCTGTAGATGATTCAAACGAGGAGAGACTTCCGAGCATCTGTTTAGCCGTTGGGCTCGAAATTGCCGCGTAAAATATTCTTTACGAGAGCAAAGGAACGCCTTTGAAGGGAGGAAAGGGTTTAAAGCCCCTGGAGGTTGAAGGGGCACAGCAGTTGGGAAATTCCTCACTCGTTTTCCTTATTTGCTACTTTTCTACTAAAAAATATTCGTCGGAAGAAGGGTTTCCAAGGATAAAAAGGAGTTGTTAACAACTTAGGGGTTTAACTTGACGATGGGATTAGAATGGGAAGAAACTAAAACGTCGTAATCCTTTGATATCACGAAGATTATAACCAACCATTAATAAAATTCGTGGTTTAATCCGTTCCAAATTCTGTTACATCCATGTCGCGCACAACACCTGTTTATTCCGACAAATGTGACAAACTTGACGCATGCCAGGTTCAGAGCTCTAAATCCTCTTCTTGAGAATTTGCTATGCAGATTTTGAAAGACGGTAACAGCTTTTAAGGTAAAATTAATTTCAAGCCGGGTGGAGATAGTGATCTGAAGCACAAAGTAAACAGAAGGCGTTGTATAAGCCATATTGAAGTCGTTTATTTTGTTCTTTCTCTCAAAATAGAGGAATTGAATTTTTAAACCTTGGAAGACAATATATAATTACGCTCACATCTACAGGAAGTACCATCTGCAAGAGGAAAATTTGCTATATAATCGTTCTACAGGTCTTCGCTCCAAAGGAGGGACATAAAATAAGTCATGATAACTATTTTTGATTTGATGCTTAATTTTAAGATATGAATGGCATTTATCAGAGTTTAAAACTGGAGTTTAAAAAAATTTGAATTTAAATCTGGATTACTGCTGGAAACTTGCGACTAAAGGTGTATGTAAATTTTACTAATGAGTAAGACTTAACAACTTAAAAAATTAATTAAATGAAATTGCAATCCAAATATCAATGTAATACCGATAATGGTAAGGATTTGTCGTTGGATAATGAAACGAAATCTTATGTTTAATCGCAAATAAAGTGTCAAATAAATGTTGTAAACTATGCCTATGTCCCCCTTTCGGCATGTGGCAGGGGGTGCCTGCACCAACTATTGCACAAGATGCTCTATAGTGCGAACACAGAGCTATACCACCAAAAAAACTTTGATTCGCCGTTTTTCAATTTATCTTAAGAATCATATGTTCGAACCATCGTCCTCGGGGCTGGTAGTATTATTTCCATATTTATGATTATCAACATCTATCGCAGTTTTATTAAAAACTGTGAAATCCCACGTAATTGGTAATTGGGAGACCCGGATTCGTGTCCCGGTTCCGTTAGACTATTTGCATGCCCGTTTCTCCTTGGGGACTTTCCTAGGTGCACGCATTATCGTGCCAAGTCACCTAAACCCTTTTCCTTGTGAAAAATTGGGTAAAATAATTTCTAAATTCGATAAAATACCGCACAAACCCGCAAATGTTTTTTCACAAAAGTTTAGGTTAAAAAACAAGGTGTGTAGTTTAGGAGGATATGGATTTTTCATCGTATTTTTTTGTGATGTAACAAGAATAGAGTCTCAAAAGCCTTGCTAAGTCATATGCGCGGATATATACGGGACGTGAGTTTCGTGATAAATTCTTTATTTTTAAGCAGGGGCGGATTTATACTACCAGAGCTTACCCCAAGCGCAAATATCAGATCCCTATCCGGAATTACGTAAATATTCGAAATTGTTCAGAAAATACTACCAAAAAATACACTTCATAGATATTTCTATAAATTGAAATGAATGACGAATAGACTTTACATCATATATTGACATAAATTATGTAACATATTGATTAAATATATTCTATATACCGACCATATATAAAATTTTTAAATAAGAACCCGTAAACGCGTAGTAATTCTTAAAAATTGAAACTATTTGTACTGCATTGCTGAGAATTCCCAAGTACTACATTCCTATTGAGGCTCCCATATGGATGAGAACATAAGCGATGAGAACATAAGCTAGCGCCTATTGCGCATAATTACAGTTCCGCCCCTGTTTACAAGTTTATTTTTCTTGTTGAAAAATGAAACAGATGAGGTTAAGTTGTGGGGAAGGAGAAGTTGGTAGTTGTAATTACAATTGAATAAGTGCGCTGATTGCCACTTACGTAAAACTTATAAATATATCATAGAATATTGAAGGTGAAGATATTTTTATACAGATTGATTCAGATTTCTGATTTCATTCTCCAACAATGGCTTTTATAATATGCTCACCAAGTATCACCTGAAAATTGATACAATTATAGCAAAATAGACGGATAATGATGTTACATTACATTACATACCACAACCTACTATCACACTAATATTTGACAGCAATTATCTACGTTTTCTCTCAAACAATAAATAAACTGTAGTGTCGATATTCAAGAAAGGTATTTTACTCCTTGGGAGGCACGCGAACTTCGAATCCACGGTTATCATCACACGTCAGGAAGATGAGAATGCAAATTTGAAGGTGGATGAATGGAGGTTTCTAAGAGAACCTCAGAAAATTGCACAATTTTGAGGAAATTGAGTTAATCGGCATGCAACGAACATCCGGCGATGTAAAATAAATGTCGAGGGATAGGATAATAAGAGAGAACGATTATTCGGAGAAAAGGAAGGTAAGCAATGGATGGAACAAAGGTGGAGCAAGAGATGAGGTGGAGATTAAGAGGTTTGATCATCAAAGGATATAAGATTAGGGAAAGAGAATTGTGAATAGTTTAACTAAAGATACCCTGGAGAGGCAAAGTGTAGATGCGAGCCATGAAGGCAAGGAAGGGATGGTTTGCTACACTGATTAACCGGAACTGAAAAGAAAATAAGAAATTTTATTATCTCCGAAACCATCTATTAAGTAGAACAATCAACCATATTCCTCGAAAAACGCTAATGATCCCGCGCTGAAAAGGTGCAGAATTTGCTCATGAAAAGTATCCGAAATTTTAAAAAATAATTTGAAAACTAGGAAACAGTTTCTCACGTACTTCAGTTTGAAATATACAATATGAAGCTAAATAAAATGAATAATTTGTTTGACTTTTATAGCTTAGGCATTTACTGAAAATTAATGAATTTCGATGACAAATCACTAATTCTCTCCAAAAATAGATTAATATGCCTAAGGTTCCGCTAAGTAAGAATTGGGTTGCTGCCTTAATCAATGAACACGCTACAGGAATATTCGTAAAGAATTAATGGGCGTAATAATAAAAAAATATTAACATGCTCTTTGCGAATACCTACTTCATTCTATATGCTAATAATTATCCATAAATACTGTCCTACTTTGACCAAAATTCAACATTATGCTGAACAGATGATTATTAAAAGAAGAATAATTTATACATTACTGAGAAAAATGCAAAAACCTAAGAATATATTGTCTGCAAAAGGAAACCAATGGAAAAGTGTTTTATAAAGTTTTGTTTATGGTTCAGTAAGGCAAGTACTCCTGTTGTAGAACTAATTTGAAGTTTTGTGTCCTTGTTATACAGTACATAAAGAGGTTATAAAAAGGAACCTTGCCCTAATCAATTAAATTTAGTATTTCTTCCGCCGTTTCATATGTTTCTGATGTTCTGATGCGCAAAAATAATCCGATTCATTAACCAAAACTGAGCGAAGGTGATCCTCTGAGGAGTAAATGAAAATGATACTTGTAGCACCTAATTTTTTCGGGCCCCCACTCCTTTGATTTCAGTAGCTTATATTCGCTGCCACCGAAGCCTAACCTCTGAGAGTTACAACCAACATTACTAAATCAAAACACTATTTCTTTTAAAATTAAAACAAAATATCCAAAGGAAACTACTACCATGTTAATATCGTGAATCAGGGGTTTATTGATGTTTTCTGTTCATCTATATTCCAGTTGCTTATTCCCAAGACGAAACTGAATATGAAAAAAATCAGACTGGATTGAGACCCAAAGCCAAATCTTCCGTTTCCCGGGTGACTACTATATCCATTGAGCTATCTTTTCAGAACATTTAAATATACTTCTGAAAATGTTATCCTAAGCGAAGCGCAGCTGTTCTTCCTGCTTGCTACTTTTTCCTCCCCTATAATAGACAGGAGCCCCTATTATCATCACTGAATGATATGAATGTTGTTAATGGAGACAATCAGTCAAAGACCCGTAAAGAATGCGATGACGCATGATTATGAAGAAAATATAAAATAAATAAAAATTAATTAGATTAAAAGATTGATAGTGTCGCAGGAATAAAGTTGGATGAAAATTTATAGAAAATATAGAGCGAATGAAATGGTACGCGCAGTAACTGATACAATAAAGACATATAAAGGGAAACAGTGCTCTATTAACTATAATATGAAGGAAAATAGATGATAATTTTATGATCCTTATATACATTCAAGTCATGATACAAAATATTCGTCAAAGTAATGTTGTTTTTCTTTTTCGTGAATCTCTTGATCAGGATTTTCGAATCAGATTATGCGGAGATTCTTCTCGTTTGCCGCGTTATTCCATCTGACGATGCAGCAAATGAAAATCCCTGCCGTCGAGGAGTAAGCTGTTGTCTACACGAAAGCTTAAGTATACGATGAGAAAGGATTATAGCGATTTAATGGAACGACTCGGTAACGAAGCCGTCTCGAAAGAATGGGAAACTGGAAAAAGCGAACTAAATGGGTTAAGTGAGAGATAGTTCCTATATATTTTGTGATGTCCGAATTTCCCTCATCTACCGACGAAGCGGTAGAAGCGGTGATTCTTAATGAGAAATGTTGTATTATTATCCGGGATGCAAAAATCGGATCATACATTCTTCCACTCCATCAGTCTTCGGTTTAATGAACGTCAGTTTTGAAGTGGAAGTAACTATCATAACTGAAACTTGGATTGCTTGGATTGGGAAGAAGATTATTCAAGTTACTGTAAGACAATATACCACTAATTACAAAAATTAGGCAATATTATTTAAAGAAGATAATTTTACGTTGAGCATATGATGCTTTAGGACGAGAGTGTTCATTTATTGTTAACGACGAAAGCTTCGTTTAAATGAAATGATTTGCTTTTATAAGATTTTAAATGAAAGGTTTTGTTGTCCTAAAATTGTTATGTTCCTCATTTGCAAGACTAATGTCGCATTTACCAAAAATACCCTTAATTGAGCCATGCATACGAAAGAAAACAGATTTAGGATGATATTCAACAGCAGGATTGTGTATTCCTTGGCGCAGAAACAATTACAGGAGGATAAGTAGAAATTTAAGTAGATTAAGATATATTCAAAGCAAACTTCAGTCACTAGTTAAGTCAATACATGTATACGACCATTTGTATCAAGTCTAACAATAAATGCGATCACATATGTGGCAAATTCTCAAATCCTGAATTACAACCTCAGCAATTTCTCGGCTATCTTTAAAAGACCACCGATTCAACCCCGAAAAAAAAACAAGATATTCACGTGGCTCTATTAGGGATTATATCAGAGACCTTTGTTATCTATATTCAATTTATATTCTGCACTTTTTACATATTTGCATTACGCAGCAAAGAAATAGATTTAACGTCAGACTTGTTTACAATTGACAAAGTGATTTTTGATAAACTAATATGAAAGCACTACTATGAAGGCTATTCGGCGTAATGATATCTAAGAGTAGTTGAAACCGGTCGCTATTAAAATATTTCCTATACTTCCTTATTTCTCTCTCTTCACCTCTATGGAGTTCCACTCCATATTGCATTGATATTCATTTATTGCATTATATCGGCATCGATTGATTAAAATTTAAAATTAATTGTACAAAATAAGAGAATGGTTTTCAAAACCGTGAAATATTTACAAGGTTGAACGTAAAAAAAAACTGTATATCTTAGAGAACATAATTTGGAGAATTCAGAACAGATAATGAAGCGCGGGAAAAGAAGGTCAGAAATTGTTAAACTTTGGCAGCATAGATTGAGTAGAGTCAAAAACGTGTCATCACATTTATGAGTCCCGTTTTATTCTTAAGTATTCAAAACGGTCTGAGAAAAAAAATCAGGTGGAGAGTCGACTAAAGACGAGAACTCGTCCATTTATCGTATCAAAAGCTCTGCTTTTGTGTAATCCAAGGTCGTATCTTCATTTATCCTACGTGGAGAGAAAAGACGAAGATCCGAAAGCAGCGAAATGATGGGAAGAAGGACGATCCACTATCAACTCTATTGCTGTTGCAGCCGTAGTTGGAAACTCGAGGGTCGCAGAGATTCTACGCTCTGTTGACTTAGGCCATGGTCCCGTGGCTCCATGGTCGATAAGCTTTGCATTAAGAATGAGACTAAAAATGGCCCAACTTGTTCTTTTTCTCTGGTTACTACGGTATATACCCAGTTTGGGTTTATCTATTTTCTTTGATGCAACACATTTCCCCACCGGACTTTCTCAGCGACGTCGATACTTCCATAGAAACATGGTCGTCTCCTTCTAAAGCGAATTTTATCCCTCGTCCAAAACTGTATCCTTTCAGGGAAGGCAATACCAATGATTACAGCAGTATAACTTTTGCGGAGAAATTAAGATATTTTTCGGAATGAATGGTTCTTTTCCGAGGCAAGTTGATGCGAGGAATAATGGAAGAAACGTAAGGAAGACAAAGCACGCAATCTTACGTGATGCTCCTCCTCGAATACAGTTTTCCAACGATCGATGAAATGAGGAAAGCACTTCTCAAAACGGCGCACGATTCTCAACAAGTGAAAGACAAAAGAGTTTTGCTTCCTTCCCGTTAAACACACTTCCTATTCTAAACTATTCATATCTTACTTCCTGTTGCAACCACAAAGCATGAAAATTTAATTACCGATACCTAAGCTCCGATCGTATGATGATTCCAAAAGTTAAATAAAATAAGTATCAAAAGACGTGACATGATCTATTTCTTAATGTCTTTTTTCCCAACATTTGAATAAGTTTCATAGAAATTGTATTCTAGCCCTGCAAAATAACCTAGATTGTGATCCTATTCTCTAAAATTATTATCCCATTCTCTCTCATTACACAATTTCGAAAAATAATATGATAAAATTAGTTTTATTTTGAAACCATGATAGTTGAATTTATTTAGATTTTTAAAAAATATTTCATATATTTATTGAAAATACTCACATTTCTAGGATAGATTATCTTGTGTAAAATTTTAGGGTAATACGATATATTTAGATTGAAGGCATACAGATATCATTAAACCTATATATTACGCCAAATTTACTACTTGAATTCGTAAGATAATCAGAATGACAAAGGATCATTAACGATGCCAAGGTACGTAAAATGCCAGGTGGAGATTCCCACGACCTTATTTGCTTGTGTTCTGACGTTGTGGTCAAGAAAATGAGAAAATGAGCCAAAAAGAAAGTAAATGCAAATTACCTGGCTAGCATGTTTCCTGAATAAAAATGTTTCTCATTAATTACCAGGTATCCATGCCTTTCTACAAACTTTTTTTTTAGATTGAATGAATCTTATTTTGTTGCTTGAATTCTATTGCATCGAAAATAATGGTGCAATAAATAATTAAATTAATTGGAAACGCCAATTTCCATATCATCAAACTAAAGATTCTTTTTTCCTTTTTTTTAGGAAACTTCGACGCCAGCAGCAGAAACTCTGTCGCTATGCTTACCAGAGGATCTTCTCTCCAGAGTGTCGGACACTTCTCGCCAACTCTTCCGCCCTTCCTCCCTGGGATCCCTCAAACCCTATGGAAGATTGGATTGCGAGGGGTAATTCCTCCGCAGGAAATGGCTCTTATTACTGCCCAGTCACTAGAAACTGCACCGGCATCTACCCAAATTCCTCGTGGGTTACCACCACCGAATCCGATGCTGACGTACCTGGCCCGGTGCTTCCTCCATTTGCTCTTTGGCAAACAATTCTCATCGCTATATGTCTTGGAATCTGTATCGTCCTCACCGTGGCCGGCAATATCCTAGTACTGCTGGCCTTCCTCGTAGACCGTGCCATCCGCCAGCCAAGCAACTATTTCATCGCATCACTCGCGGCAACAGACATGCTTATAGGGACAGTATCCATGCCTTTTTACACCGTTTACGTTCTAATGGGTTCATGGGACTTAGGTCCTATTCTTTGTGACCTATGGTTGTCTGTTGATTACACTGTCTGCCTTGTCTCTCAGTACACCGTTCTGCTCATAACAATCGATCGCTTTTGTTCCGTCAAAATCGCCGCGAAATACCGAAATTGGCGAACAAAAAGACGAGTCATATGGATGGTGACTATCACATGGATCATTCCTGCCCTTCTTTTCTTCATCAGTATATTTGGATGGGAGCACTTTGTTGGTTATCGCGACCTTCTTCCTGGACAATGTGCCGTGCAGTTCCTGAAAGACCCAGTCTTCAACACGGCACTGATCATCGGCTATTACTGGACAACCTTAGTTGTTCTGTTTGTGCTATACGGGGGGATTTATAAGACGGCCTATGATATGCAGAAGAAAAGCGAGGCAAAACAGCGAAAGATGCAGTCAATGGTAGCGATGAGCGCTGGTGCAATGACAGGTATGGCCGGACGCACGGCGGGAATCGGAATATCAAAGACACAATCGACTCTTCTTAGCCAGGATAAGCCCAAGGTCGGAACAACAACAGCAGGCGGAACGAGTGGAGTATCAAGTGGTGCAACTGGCGGTGGGGTAGGACAAGGTGCAAATAAGCAAGGAGGGGGTACGGGAGCAGGTGATGGAGCTGCAGGTGGACTAACAGTGACAAATACAGCACCCGGGGGAGTGGGTTCTGGAGATCTGTCTTCGAGCCAAAAGACTTCGTCCAAAGGGACCACGGAAACAACTAGTTTCTCGGACAGGAAAGTTGTTGGGGAACCGGAAAAATCTGAAAGATCTAGTAGCCCAGCTTTCGACTCTGATGATGACAGCGTTGCGCCTCCAAAGAAGAAGACTTCTGGTAAGGGTGGATGCGGTGGACCAGAGGGATGCGCCCCGCACAATCCGCCTCCAGATCCATCCGCTCCGTCCCAACAGCAGAACCAACCAACGCAGCAGACCACCGCTCCCTCAACTACTTCTCCTCCTCCAGCTCCTCCCCCTCCTCCTGCCACACCATCTGCCCTACCTCAGATTCCAGAGCAGCAGAGTCTCCTTGACACCGACAATCCTGATTCTTACGTTGCCGGGGATGGAGACTCCTCATGTACGCTTACTCCCTTGATGTCCATGTTTTCTGCAGCGGCTTCTTCACAGCAACAGGCTTACATGTCGTCAGCCACCTCTTCTCCTCAGCCAGGAATTATAATCCCTCCTCCTGCTCAGTTTTCTTCCCCTCTGACAGCTAGCCCGACTCCTTCCCATGTTCCCCCGTTACCTCCACGAAATCTAGCACAATCACCTCCTCTTTCTTCAGAGGAAGAAGCCTCAAATGCTTCTGCATCCTTAGCATCCGATCGACCCAGAAGTCTTCTAGTTAATGGCGTATATACTATGACTTATGATATCCTTGTAGGACTCGATACAGCCGATCTGAGGTACATGGACGAAAGCTCTGTTGTGGTACCATCGCCAAGCTTTGAGAGCCCTCCGTCCTCAATCAGCGCCGCCGGAAGCTCGAGTGCCGCACCTGGTGGAGGTCCGTCATCTCCTGGACATGTACCATGTCAACCCCCAAGCTCTCTATTGCAAGCTGCTTTGCTTAAGGCGGCTGCACAACAAGCTCAAGCAGCCCAACAACACTCTGCAGCCACCGCGACATCGGTCACTACCACCTCTTCCTCACAACCCCCTCCAGTTCAAACTACCGCGAATCAAGTCAATAAAGTGGATACCACGGTCAGTCTAGCAGATCAACGCCCTGTGACTACCGTCGTTACATCTTCGGAAGTTCACGATAAAGAAGACCGGCGCCCAACAGCATCGCAGTCAGCGTCACCTGGGAACTCAAATGCAAATGCATTTGGTGGAAGCACCTCTCATGTAACACCAGCAGGTGGGGGAGTTTCGAAGAGAGATTCAACCACCACAACAACAACTACGGAAGGAGGGGCTGGAGGAGCTTCGACGACTGGTGCCTCCAAAAAGGCCTTCGTAAAAACCATTGGGAAGAGGCTGAAGGTTAGAAAAGGAAAAGGAAGCGGTATAGGTCTGGGGGGACCTTTAATTGGAAGGCAGAAGTCGAAATCTGAGAACAGAGCGAGGAAAGCTTTCAGGACTATCTCATTCATTCTTGGAGCCTTCGTGGCCTGCTGGACCCCTTACCATGTACTTGCTCTGGTTGAAGGGTTCTGCTCCAATCCACCTTGCACTAATGAGCACCTTTACATGTTCTCTTATTTTCTCTGCTACGCCAACAGTCCTATGAACCCCTTCTGCTACGCCCTAGCAAATCAGCAGTTTAAAAAGACTTTCACAAGGATACTTAAGGGTGACTTGCACATGACGTGAGGAAATCCGCTGGGGTGAACCCTCCGTCCTCCTATCTGCCTCTTTTACATCCTCCTGTTCCAATGAATTCCCTCCGTTTAAAGGCGTGTTAGCTACCTCCTGTCTTGTCCTACTCTGCGCTACTTACATCTCGTGTTTCTTAACTATTGTATTACAAATAATGTCTCTCCTGGCTGTTAGCGACGCAGGCTTTAAAAGTTCTTTCTTCTTTTCTCCTGAGGAGGGAGAAAGGACTACGTTCAAGGAAGACAAACAGGTCACTTTTTTATAGTTATTCTTGGAATTTAGAGTGGGAGTAATACACCTTTAACTAATTTTTATCCTTATATGAAAGCGCGCTTCCTCTCTAAGTTGTTCACTTCCTGATATTATGAATATAGCCGAGGTTCCTCCACCATTTCGTATTTATTTCGAAAATTCCGTTCGTTTGCGCGAACAAACAGACAATAATTACCAAAAAATATTCTGATGTATATGTGTGTCGTTTCTTAGGCTAAGATTTTTTACTCAATCATCTCGGTGGACGAAAATTAAAAATGGCCATTCCGCATCGCAATACACCGGAACGATACTGGCGCGTTCATTTTGAACTTTACCTAACACTATGGTGAAACCATGGTGAATTTCAAAGCTTCAGTATGAAAATATCCGAGAATATAATTGCCTTAAATTGGTTTAACCGTTTTTTCCTGGAATTCTATTCCCTTGAAAACATGCTGGTAACTTGAGGGACCCAATTCATTCAGCATAAACTTCGTCGGTTGCACTTAAGGTTCAAAATAGGAACGCGCCAGTGTCGTAAAAGCATGCATTGAGGCGCGAGGAATGTATGTTTGTGGAAAGGTGCTAGAGTAGATGTAGAAATAATACGAAGTGGTACTTCCAATCGTTAGCTTGATACTCTTGAAAAATCCTTGTATGTTATAGGTTGCCTATAGTGTTCGCCGACAGCGGAAAATGGAAAGAAGCGAATTTTGAACAAATATGATCGTGGCTTCCAGTGGCCTCATATTTTCTCATCCTCGTTCCCTTTTGAGAAAAATAAACGCACACTCGTTGAATTAAACGTAAAATAAAATTCTTAAAGAGTTATACTCTATTAGATATCAACTGTCTAAAACGCTTTCCGACAAATTTTCGAGGAGAGTAAGATAACACCTCCTTGGTGAATTTGGAGTTCCCGAGATATTTTCTGATAAATTGTGGAAAAATTAATTTGGAGCTGTTATTCCTTTTTTAACTTGCTGCGTACGATAATCAAGGCTAGTTTCTATTATTTTTCCGCTCGCTGTGACAGCGTTCGCCGAGTGACACTTTTATGGAACAAGGAATCCTGCCCGAGGGGTCGTCCTAATTGTAAATTGTAAATATGAGAAACTCTTTCGTGATTAAGAAGAAAACGTGTCTTGAGCGAAAGTGAGAGGGTGTATGTGCATTTCTACGTTAGGTAGCCGCCCAAAAGACCCAAATAGAGAAGTGGTTTTAAAAATCCTTTTTTTCTTAAGATAGTAGAGAGAACGTAAGACAAAGAGAAAGGCTCATGATGGCGACAGGGTGCCAGGAATACTATGAGCCCTGCTGGGACTCTCTCGCCTCTTGGGTCCTTAGTCGAAGAAAAAAAGCGGTTTTTACTAGTAGAGAATGTCAATTACCGAAAAAGCCAATTGAGTGTGCTTAGCGTCTTAGTTATCATCTCCACTAGCATGCAACATGCAAGTGGAGTTGATTCATGTAGTCGCAGTGAGACTTAGGTCTACTTATATGTAAAAACAAGAATGCCATTTCGCGGTAAAGAATTTACCACCGCGCATGTATATAGTAATATAAGTTCGTTGTTGTCGCTATTGTTAATGTTGCTGTTTTTAAAACAAATCTTTGTGGCATAACCTTTCTGGTTTATTCCCCTCCTTACGAAACGGTTTTTCTTTTAGTATCACATCTTTTCGCGATTAGAAACTTGCGGCCGCTAGTACTTTGCCCGCTCTACAATCGTGTTATTAAAAGTGTTTGACGCCATAATATACTTTATCGCGTGTTCCTGCTGAGGGATACTCGTTTATTTTTAAAGTTTTTGAGCCGCATTGGTTCCAGTATTTAGGAAGAATCGCTTGTTGCAATATGTGGTGTCAATGAATCATTATAAAAATTTCATAGGAGATAATATGATTAAAAAATCAATTAATGCTGTCGTCAAACAATAATCGCTTGAGGAAAACTGATGAGGATCTGAACGTAAAGGTCAAAACGAGACGCAAACGGTTCGAGCGAGGAACCGCTGAGCGAGTAAAGGTGAACCAATAAATAATTAAAGAATATATCGCAACGTTCTTTCGCGGGAATAAAGGCAAGGTGGGTGATAAATTTATCTGAGTGATAAACAGTAACTTTTTAAGAGAAAACTGTGCGGTGAAACAGACAATAGTAATAATTAATAATGAGCTTCAAATCAGCACAGCAAAAAAGATAGATTTCTTACGTGTATATCTGGAAAAGTATGAATGTGTCCTGTGTTACATTTCGTTTCTCACCCCTCTTCTGTCACAACTAACATATCATCGTATCAACGGGTCCTTATAGCTACCTATCTGTCGTCTGAATATTTCATCATTCCGATAAAAGCTGTCGAGAGATCAAAAGCAGACTACGTAAACCCACGCAGATTTACAAGCATGAAATGTAAAAAGGAACCTTTCTTTCTTGAAAGGGAAACTGGATCTCATTAGTTAGAAGAATTTAAGCTGATTTTTTTATGCTAAGCAGGAAAGACCGTTTTAGGATGCAAAGAAATCACACTTTCGAACGTCTCATTCTCGCCGATCCTCTCTTGTTTCTTGCTCGTCCACTAACGCGACACATTATCATCTCCGGCGACCCGACTTCGTCTCGCCCGCGAAAAGCAACACGGAAGGAGTCGAGGCCGCTGAGGAAAACGTGTGCCAAATGGAAGTGAACGAGATGGTGACCGAGGACGGATGAAAGACTGTCTCCGGCAGTGTTCGTGCATTTGTTTCGAGTGACTACGTAAAAGTTAAGAGAGTATCTGACGGTGTATTACAAGAAGTCCATGTACGAAAGCTAAGGTGGGTTGGGATGTTGCATTCATGAATACTGTGAAGAGGAAAGTGTGAGCGTTATTTGTGTGCCTGATTATGTGTGTGAGAGAGAGCGAGAGGGTGTATAAGATTTGAATAAATAGTAGAAAATGCGCGCGCACGCACGGTCGGACATGGCACTGGCGTGAGTGGACGAGAGGAAAGAGGAAACAGCTGAGGAGTACCCCCAATCCCTATATAAAAACATGTTTTGCAACAAATGTATCATTCAAATACTGCTCACTGGCAAATTTATGTTCCAAAGAGAATAAAAGTAAAGAAACGATAATAAAAATTAATCGGTGTATCGTATTTTACCAGGCCCTGGGTCTATCAGAATAAATGGATATGTGGTAAAAAATATTTATTGCTACAAGAAGAAAGTAACATATAATGACTTGAGGCTTTCCTGGTGGATAGCTTGGGTAAAAAGCTCTCGGGTTATCATCCAGGTGAATTCCGGTGACCATGTCGCCAACGTTTCGACGGCCGACTCTGCCATCTTCCTCAGGGCTGCTGAGATGCCGTTTGATTTGAAATTCAAACGGCATCTCTGCAGCCCTGAGGAAGATGGCAGAGTCGGCCGTCGAAACGTTGGCGACATGGTCACCGGAATTCACCTGGATGATAACCCGAGAGCTTTTTACCCAGAAAGTAACATGTTTATCATGTGGGTAATTCAGAGTGATTGGAAAATATCCACACTGTGGCTCAAAAGGAATTGACAGAATACGGTCTTTTCAGTTCCTTTGTATGTAACTCAAACTTCCAACGTACTGTTATAATAACATAA
>KZ308505.1:429666-483311 GCA_000376725.2 Ladona fulva
TCTCCCTTGTCTAAGGCAATTAGTGAATAACTGCGCTAGGACAGGAGAAATTTCTGTAACACCAAGTTTCAGATATTCTGCTAAAACTCCATCAGCTCCTCCTGCCTTTCCATTCTTCATCTTCTTGATGGCCTCTGTTACTTAATAGAGGGGGGATTTTCTGAGTTTCGTGTTTCTTCTTGGTTTTCCACTACAACATTTTCTGTCTTCTTGTATTTTGGTGTTGGTGAAGTATTCTGTTAATGTCCTCAGTATTGCTTGTCTATTGGAAGTCGTTGTGCCATCTTCTTTCTTTTCTTTTTTAAATATTTCTAACCAGGCATGATGAAATATTTTGTTTTTGTGAAGATACTTTTATTGAAATTTTAAATTATCGCATGCGTGTAAGTTTTTGCAGACATTAAATATACGATGCACGCAAATATTTGCGCGGGATCATCTAGTAATGTAATAAATGTCTGGCGTAAATGATCTAATGGTTGAGGCGAAATTAACCCTACTACCGTTACTACTTCTAATTTATCGAATGATTAATAAATGAATATCTAAATTCTATCGGTCTAAAACTTCTATTTCCATAACCGAAGTATCGGGTAAGCTTCATAACAAAAATAAGAGCGTTCTAAATAGCTTTGGCTATGAAAGGTAGGAGAAACTCTACAGGGTTAGCGAGATTATTGCCATTACCATATCCTAAATATCTACTTCATTTCTGCCAAATTCAGACATCTTTTGTTTTGATATTATACACTATATACACTTTTGAATAATAATTAATATATACACACGCATATACGTATACGTTCGTTCGGAAATAGGGCTTTCATATGCAATACGGAAATAACTAAAGTACCACTTACGCACCTGTATTGCGGACTCGAGCAGGTTGATGTTGTTTAATATTTTTGCTTTTCATTTTCTAGTAGTTTTTTTCTTTGCAAATTAATGTTTAAATAGTTTCATCGTGTTCGACAAACCAAGTATTCGTAAATTATATTAATTTCATCATTCAGTAAAACCAGTATTGCGCATTGCAGTATTGCACATTTGTGGGTGTGGTTGTCTTGAGGAAACGGAAAGTGGAAATTGAGACCATGAAGATCGGAAGAAACAGTTCTAAACCACCGAATTTAAAAATCGGTTCTTTTACTGACGAATATTTATTAATTTTAAATTTGAGTTTATTTAGACTACAAAATCATCGTACTTTTATACCTCATTTTTTCACATGACATTCACGTATCTTTTCTACGATGAATACTAAAATTTTAAAGATTTCTCTTTTAGACAAACTTATATCACCCTCAATGACTTCATGTTTGAACGTTATAATTTACAAAAACTTGATATCACAAGCCAATCCATTCCAAATCTTCATCTTAAATTAAATTTGAGTCCTTGAGTTTTAAGGTCAATTTAAGTAAATAAGTTATTCTTTCACATAATCAAATTCAGTTTTTCTACCTTTTTTCCTTTTTTTAATTTCTTTGACTATAATTGTAATTAGTATCACTTTCCATAATCTTATCATTAAATCGACCTGGTTTGTAACTCATCTGTAGTGTCAAATGTAATGATGATGATGATAGTGATAATAATAATATTTCAACTGCTCGAATATTTGCGAGTACTTCCTGACTACCACTAATTACGTCCAGAGCTTTAATCATAGATCAACGAATATTTGACAAATTAACAACTACTTTTACGGATGAGTATTAGTTCTTTCTTGGCAAGAAAACATGTAAACTTAAAAACCATAGAATTATAATGTACGGCAGCATCAAGGTATTTTCACCCAAGAATCTACAATCGCAACGAGTTTGCAGTTTACAGGTAAAGGTAACACAATACGCAATTTCAATAAGATTTAGTTCATCGACAAAATTTATATATATTTAATGTTGGTTTATTTAATAAACTGATGCTATTTAATAATAGCTGATAAAAAGGAGACAAACTCCAAATTTTATGTATTTTATGCAAAAAGTCTATTCCACCTCAGAATCTCTTACAGAGATTTAAAAATTTTGGATTTATATTTATTAGTAAACTAAATCAGTATGGTATAATGTAGAATATTCTCACCTTCATATCAAACGTGAACCAGATCACTAAATATAGCGATGAAGGCTCAAAATGGTGTGTATTTCGTGAGCTTTAAAAGTGGATCGATAAAAAGGCCTCGTTTCGGTATTTAACGTTCATCTCGTAGGCCTGCCTGCATTTTGCTCATTCTATACGTTTACTTAACCCAGTTTTTCCTAAAATGTTATCATCTCGAAATTTGGTTTAAAGGGCTGCGCCCGGAAACTCCGTCTGTTCACGTGCGATAACCGGAGGAAAGTCGACTAGGAAAAATCGACCGAAATCCTGAATATTTCGTTTCGAATTTTATGCCTGAAATTAAAATTCGCAAGAAGACCAATATACGCATTCAAATGTTCACCGACCGTAAATATACTGGTTCAAATGAGTAATCGAAATTCCAGCGAAACAGCATTGCATAGCTTTGCTTCCGTATTTAAGAAGAAGTTACACAAAACTCATCTCGCAACTTGAGAAAGCATGCAAACTTTCTCTTTGCCTTACCTCTGCAACCAATGACAGAATACAAGCATAAATATATTGATCTATGGTCTATGGCATTATGGTCTCCACTAACACTGCCTCTCAATCTCTTATTACCTGCATAAGATTCTGTAAAACGAATAGCGCGAAAATAAAATATTCAGTAGAAGCTATACTGCGAAATTTAGAAGATGACGTGCGCTTTAGTTCCCAACACAAATTTGGGCGTGGAAAAGTTCGAAAACCTCTAATTGATTGACCTGATGGTACCTGCGATTTCATTGCAAAATCATGAAGGATATGAGGTAAAAATTAAATTCGGGCATTTTATTGCGTTATTTCATTTATGACCTTTCATATATATGAACAGGGCTGACCTTATAATATAGATACTTTCATAAATAGTTGATATATATAATGCTAGCCATATTTCATAAATTCTACCAATGAGCTGAACAAAATAATTGTATCCGAATGTTATGTCAGAATAGTGACGGGGAGAAGACTGATAATTCTATTAAATAAGTACTCAAATTATGGTAAAATTTTAGTATGGTTGATTTATTTTATCAAAATTAAAAAGTGGTCAGTGATCTTACCTTATCTATGATGTCTGTCACTCCTGTTATCTTCCTAGCCCAAGTGTTGCGTTTCCTGTCTCTTCTTCTGATTCCAAGCATACATCGTTCCTTTGTGTAGTCTGAAGTCGCTGGGTTATTGCTGCGTTTAATACCCATGTTTCACTTCCATATGTCAAAACTGGTAGAATGCATTGGTTGAAGACCTTTCTCTTCAAGACTATTGGCATTTTCGACTTCATAATATGGGCATTCCTTCCGAAGGCACTCCAACCTAGTTTAATTCTTCGATTCACTTCATTAATCCAGTTTTTCTCTCCTGTCGTAACCAACTGTCCCAGGTAAGTGTACTCTGAACAAACATCAAGGGGTACCTCTTGTAGTAGGATTGGTTCTTGTGCTGCAAAAGAATTATACATTACCTTAGTTTTCGATAAGTTTATCCTGAGTCCTATTTTCTGCCCAGCCCCGTTCAGTTCTTGAAGTCTTGATGCTAGATCTTCACCGTTGGTTGCGAAGAGTACTATATCATCTGCGAAACGCAAATGACTGATGTGCTCTCTATTGATCCGTAGGCCTCTTTCCTCCCAGTCTAAGGTTTTAAAAACTTTTTTCAGAACGGCTGTAAAAAGAATTGGTGAAAGGCAGTAGCCTTCTCAATCCGGAATTCTTCTGTTTCTTCATGCAGCATTACAGAGGCTGTGGCGTCCTTGTAGATGCTGCGTAAAAGTTGGATGTATTTGGTATCTATCCCTTGTTTCCCCAGTGCCTCCAGTGTGGAGGAGGTACTTACCGAGTCAAAGGCCTGGGCATAGTCCACAAAGCAGAGTACTAGTGGCATCTCGTATTCGTTCATTTTGCTGATAATTTCTTGCAGCGTGTGGATGTGGTCCATAGTGCTGAATCCCTTGCGAAATCCAGCTTGTTCTCTGGGCTGGGCAGCTGCCAGGGACGTCTTCAGACGTGCAGCTATTACTCTCATGAACGTTTTGTAAATAATAGGAAGGAGGCTGATGGGGCGGTAGTTTTTCAAATCTTCCTTGCTTCCTTTCTTGTGCAAAAGGACAATCTTTGCATGGTTCCATTCCTTCGGAATTCTCCCTTGTCTAAGGCAATTAGTGAATAACTGCGCTAGGACAGGAGAAATTTCTGTAACACCAAGTTTCAGATATTCTGCTAAAACTCCATCAGCTCCTCCTGCCTTTCCATTCTTCATCTTCTTGATGGCCTCTGTTACTTAATAGAGGGGGGATTTTCTGAGTTTCGTGTTTCTTCTTGGTTTTCCACTACAACATTTTCTGTCTTCTTGTATTTTGGTGTTGGTGAAGTATTCTGTTAATGTCCTCAGTATTGCTTGTCTATTGGAAGTCGTTGTGCCATCTTCTTTCTTTTCTTTTTTAAATATTTCTAACCAGGCATGATGAAATATTTTGTTTTTGTGAAGATACTTTTATTGAAATTTTAAATTATCGCATGCGTGTAAGTTTTTGCAGACATTAAATATACGATGCACGCAAATATTTGCGCGGGATCATCTAGTAATGTAATAAATGTCTGGCGTAAATGATCTAATGGTTGAGGCGAAATTAACCCTACTACCGTTACTACTTCTAATTTATCGAATGATTAATAAATGAATATCTAAATTCTATCGGTCTAAAACTTCTATTTCCATAACCGAAGTATCGGGTAAGCTTCATAACAAAAATAAGAGCGTTCTAAATAGCTTTGGCTATGAAAGATAAGAGAAACTCTACAGGGTTAGCGAGATTATTGCCATTACCATATCCTAAATATCTACTTCATTTCTGCCAAATTCAGACATCTTTTGTTTTGATATTATACACTATATACACTTTTGAATAATAATTAATATATACACACGCATATACGTATACGTTCGTTCGGAAATAGGGCTTTCATATGTAATACGGAAATAACTAAAGTACCACTTTCGCACCTGTATTGCGGACTCGAGCAGGTTGATGTTGTTTAATATTTTTGCTTTTCATTTTCTAGTAGTTTTTTTCTTTGCAAATTAATGTTTAAATAGTTTCATCGTGTTCGACAAACCAAGTATTCGTAAATTATATTAATTTCATCATTCAGTAAAACCAGTATTGCGCATTGCAGTATTGCACATTTGTGGGTGTGGTTGTCTTGAGGAAACGGAAAGTGGAAATTGAGACCATGAAGATTGGAAGAAACAGTTCTAAACCACCGAATTTAAAAATCGGTTCTTTTACTGACAAATACTTATTAATTTTAAATTTGAGTTTATTTAGACTACAAAATCATCGTACTTTTATACCTCATTTTTTCACATGACATTCACGTATCTTTTCTACGATGAATACTAAAATTTTAAAGATTTCTCTTTTAGACAAACTTATATCACCCTCAATGACTTCATGTTTGAACGTTATAATTTACAAAAACTTGATATCACAAGCCAATCCATTCCAAATCTTCATCTTAAATTAAATTTGAGTCCTTGAGTTTTAAGGTCAATTTAAGTAAATAAGTTATTCTTTCACATAATCAAATTCAGTTTTTCTACCTTTTTTCCTTTTTTTAATTTCTTTGACTATAATTGTAATTAGTATCACTTTCCATAATCTTATCATTAAATCGACCTGGTTTGTAACTCATCTGTAGTGTCAAATGTAATGATGATGATGATAGTGATAATAATAATATTTCAACTGCTCGAATATTTGCGAGTACTTCCTGACTACCACTAATTACGTCCAGAGCTTTAATCATAGATCAACGAATATTTGACAAATTAACAACTACTTTTACGGATGAGTATTAGTTCTTTCTTGGCAAGAAAACATGTAAACTTAAAAACCATAGAATTATAATGTACGGCAGCATCAAGGTATTTTCACCCAAGAATCTACAATCGCAACGAGTTTGCAGTTTACAGGTAAAGGTAACACAATACGCAATTTCAATAAGATTTAGTTCATCGACATGACATTCGTTGCTAAGCAACATTAACCAAACTACAAAGCATGGATGTTGGAAAGGAAAGTTACCGGCCACTGTGGTGTAGTGGATAGCGTGCTGGTACGCTAGCGCTTCAAGGTCCCGGGTTCGAATCCCGGCTAGTCGGAAACTTCCTGTTAGGGGATGGTCGTGTGTGATCGTCCATTGTTATTGTTTGTAATGTTTACTAAAATTAAATTAGCTTCCTGTGTCCATTATAGAAGTTGTTGCTATTATTATCTTTATTATTAAAGAATTCACTTCATCAAGAACAAGGAAAAATCACTGCTTTTCGCACATCCCGTTAGAGGAGGTTAGGCAATGTTTACGAAGATACCGCTGCGCCGATCGACGGTTCGCAACCCACCGAAGAAAATCACACTTTCCCAACTCCTCTCCCAGAAGGAAAAGGCGCGCGCAACACACGGAGATCCGCGTTTTTCCGCAAAGGCGACGAATTTTGGTTGCAGGGCGACATGGGCCTGGAGGAGGTCTCGGACCATGAAACGTGAGGATCACAGATAAGTGAGGGAGCACTCCTCGAACCCCTTACCCTCACTTGGAGGGACTAGAACGTCCTGTAGTACTCCTCGAGTGAGACTATGGGTCTTGGGCGCGAATCACCTCTCAGGAGGTATGCTCAGAGTAAACGAAGGAAGAGTGGGAAACGCCCCCTCGCGAATTTCGGAGTAAGGAGAGGAAGAGAGAGGAGAGAGGGAGAGTCGACCTCTCTGCGCGGCAGATTTCCTGGAAGCGGAGTTGAGAACAGGGCAAGAGGTGTTCCAGCTAAAGAGAAGATCGGGAGGGAGAGATTGCTGATTTGGAGGAGAGACATCTGAACTCGATCGGGGGAGAAAGGCATTCGGATTGCTGGAGAGGCTTTCGACAAGAAAAACAATTTCGGTTCTCCTCTAAGATAAAGCGATCCTCTTTAAATCTGGCTACATTTCGGACTTTTGAATTCGGACTGAATTTTCGGCATTTTCTGATGTGACTATTTGAATGCGATTACGAAATATTTCAGGCATTTTGAGGCTTATAAAACTATACGACGCTTTCCATTGAAGGAAGGTCCAGCGGTTGGAAGGAGTGAAAGTTTTCGTGGAATACGGGCTGCGACTCGGCAGTTTGAATATGTAGGCTGAAAACCTCTCATAACAATTTGCATGCCGTTTAAAAAATAACAGAGCAAGTAAAAAATAAAATCAGGCAAATACACGGCTGATATATTGCTGATGCCATACTGCACAAAATTGGCTCTATAAAACATACTGCAGTGACCTTATCGTCAATATAGGAGTATTTACCGATGGGCAAAATTTAAATTAAGAAACACATGATTTTGTACTTAATCCATACAAAAACTGTCTGTGAGTTAACAACAACCGATTCTTGGCTAAGATGCCAAGTTACACGTGACTTTTCTACTCAAAATCAAAAAGTGTAAGTGATACTTCCTTAAAGTAAAAGCCAGGTTCATAATCACAAAAATGTTATGATTCAGCAGTAAGTAAAGTATAATTGAATATCTAATTTTATTGATCTTAATGGAATTTCTGTCAAATATTTCTGTTAAAGACAAGATTATTGATAGAAACACTGCGTTTTCCATTTCTAGTGGAAAAATAACTAATGAATGGAAGATACTTGTTCGAGTAATCAATTTAGATTGGAATTAATATGTAGAGGCTGTACTTGGTGGAACGCCATGATAACACTAAGGAAAAGAAAAACTTTGTATGTTCCACACCTTTTCTTAGTGTTAATTTAGATTGGGCCGATGATATTTCTAATGACTCGTATAACTATTTACATCAAGGATAAAATAGTTTTAATTACATTTGCAAGCAAAATATTATGTAAGTAACGCCATTTGTTCAGTTTCAAATGAAATTGTTCAGGAGATTTCCAAATATTAATATTTTCCATTCAGACTATAAAAGTAGTAACTTTAAAGTATCTATTTTTATCTACTACATTTTATCAATACATCTTGTTCAGGCCCACCCCTGTAAATCCTTTATATACGAAGATTGAAGAAAGACTTCCAAAATATGGGTCAACATTAAATAAATGCATATTATAATTATGAAAATGCGACGAGAGTAATTGAGGGAATCCGCGTGAAAAATAAGAGAGGCTTGCTCTTTCTGGAAGCACAGGTACCTTGAAAAGAAACTCAAATAGCATTGTCTGCATTTCCGTAAATATGACATACTTACCAATTACCATCTTTGACCCAACGAGCGGGATTAAAATCCCGATGAATATTTCTTGATATCAGAGAATCACTCTTTCATCATAAGAATCGGCGATGACCGTATGCGATCAATCATCGCTTTGTTTAGCGAACGGATGTAATTAATCCTTTGATTCATCACTACGCGGATTGGAACAATAATTTGGAGTTTTGGATGGGGCGTATTAATTAAGACAGGATTAGCGGAACTGCTGTAATTTAGACTGTTCAATTGATAGCGGATTTTCACGGACCTTCGCATTATATAAGCGGATTTTTGCCTGATTCAGGCCCTGTTAATGGTAGTAGAGAAACGAAGCCCACTTGCAATTTACGATTCCATAAATATGATATACCTTTACATATGAGAAGCTAAATGTAAAGATTTCACTACCCATAAGCGTATGAAATTAAGCCCACGATGAAGCAATGCATAAGGTTAAGGGCAAACATTTCTTATTATTATGATTAAGGAGACTTTTCACACACACTGTATGTATCCAAGTAATAGTCGATCTTGAATAAAAGTCGACCCCCTAATTTGTAGCCGGAAAATCTAGCTCCACTTTTATTGCAAGTTATAGCAATTTTTCTGTCTTGACGTATGTGCTGCCAAATATAATATATATCTGATATCCCATTACATGTACATTTTGGCCTACACTTTCTGGCAGCAAATGTGTAGACATATACTCTTGTTAACAAATTCACAGAAAGCAGAAAGAACTGAAGGAAAGTTTTAGTTGCACAAGCTAGGAAGATATTGCCAAACGTTGTTTTCGCTACATGGGGTTTTACTTTCGTTAGCATATCTTCCCCGACCTTAATTAATTATCTGGCCTTGCCTTATTTTACTCCCTATTATTTTCCATATTTCTATATGTACTTATTGAAATTTCGACTCAGATTAGATTAGAATTTCATCCCTGATAAAGTCGACCTCTTAAATTCAGCTTTAAACATAGGCTAAAAAATGTGGTTATTATTTCAGCATATACGATTAATAAAAGTCTACATTTCGAAGAAATTCCTTTCGATAATACAACATGATTAGTCTAAGAGTATTTAAGCACTGCCTGCAAGTTACTTACTCACTCATTTACAGGAAAATTTCAATGCATTCAACTAATACTTCGAGTGTGAAGGTTCTAAGTAAGTGATGCGGCTCTGTACTAGAACGTTTTCTAATTACTGAGAAACGGTAGCGTTAAGATTAATAAATTATACAGATAATATCATACAGCGGATATTCTTTGCCTAAAAGGGTGTTGTCGCCGCTTCGAAATTTACGCTGCAAGGTGATTGGAATTGAATGATGGATAGTAATGGATTAAAGCACGGGTAATTTAAACTTAACGTGTTTATATAGATCGTATACCACAGCACCATTTCGTGTATTTCTTGCCAAATGAGCAGTTTCTGCACATTTCAAAGAGTTTCAAAATGAAACAAGCAAGCAAGAGAGAATCTCGAGAAATATTGACCAAATAAAAGCGTGATTTTTCTCCAATTGATACATTCACGGTATATATTTGGATGACTGATGAGCACGCTGTCGAAACTGACTCCATTTTTTCGATTACTGCTACAATATAATCTTTTTTCAATTCATTAACAGCACGTGAGAGATTAAATTCTAACAAGGCATTCCGTCTCCTTTTTATTTGCAATGAATGATCTCGGAATAAAATTCAATGTGATGGATTCCAAGCGTATATCGCGGGAGCCCATCTCGTCCGGATTCACCATAAACAACTGTGTTTGCTGAGCAGAAATTGATTAGTTTTTTGTTCGTTGGATATAAAAACGCAGCAGCATCGCCAGTGAATCACGACCTCAGATTCTGTTCCCTCTGTTATTAACTGACTTAACGAGAGGGAGGCTGAATGTACCAGTTCCAATATCTATAACGCTGAATCATTATGATAGAGGAATTTCCTCAAAGGCATTTCCTCCTACAGCCTTATCATTAATTCAAAGTTCAAATTTAATTTAAGGCAAATTTCACATATTCTGTAACATCGTCATTTTTTCCTGAAAGAATGATATATCAGTTTTGAGATTTTAGGAAGTTTCCTGCTATTCAATTGGATAATATTATTAGAGTTCGAAAAAACTCCAAAAAGCCGTTGTTTGCGAGAAAACTAACCGTTGAATAATTCCAACCAGCAGTAAATAACTGAATAACAGTTATTCTTCCATCCCGAAGATGGCTACATAGTTGCCGAATCGCGTATTGAGAACAATACTTTCAAAGCGCGACCACTGAGAACCCCAACCCCTGCTGGTTGGAATTCTTCAGCGGTTAATTTGCTTGCAAACAACGGCTTTCTGGAGTGTATCTCGACCTATAATGTCTTACCACGGCCGTATTCCTTTTGCTTATAGATTATAATATTATTGGTTTTATAAGACACAGATTTATTATACACCAATAATCGGGTCCGAGAAAGACGTTGGTGAAGGAGAAAGCGAGGTAGGACAGACCCACCATCTATCGGAGAGTCGGAGAATTATTTGACCATATGCAACATGCAATATCGGGTTCTGCTCCGTTAACCCGAAACAATAATTCAAGCAAATATCTTCATAGTCCATTGCATTAATTTTTAAATGTGTTTATGTAAAATTCAGGGGTGATTCACAAGCAGGCAGGACCATCTCTTACGGCTTCTCTTCTCAATTATAAGTACTCGTATGTGTTAATTAACCTTCTGATTCCCCCATAATTGCATATTTATGTGTAGAGTACTCATTAAATTATTTTGTACTTAATTTTACAAGACATTTAATCTCTTATTTTGAGGTATTAATGAATTAGTCAAATATTCCGCCTTTCTTGTTTTCTTTTTCGATTAAAATTTGAATTTGAACTAACAAACGCGTTACCCACTGTGCTGCGAAGTTCACATAAAAGTGCTGAGGGAGAATAAGACTAACAGTAATGTTGAGAAATAAGGTAATTAAATATCGACTCAACAACTGTAAAACAGTAATGTTGAGAAATAAGGTAATTAAATATCGACTCAACAACTGTAAAACAGTAATGTTGAGAAATAAGGTAATTAAATATCGACTCCATATCAGGAATATCGAGATCTTATGTTGATGAAGCCCATTCAGAACATATCTCAGAGTACGACCCTTCTTTCACCACGAGATCATGTTATAGAAAAACTTTCCTATCATTGTAAAGAAAAGCGTTTATCATAAGATGCAGTTGAAAAATTCATGTAAGCGAATATCATTGTGAAATGTATCTTAGAAAATTCAGGGGTTATAAATAAAAGGAAATACCAAAAGATTGTTTCTTTCAGTTCGATGCTTCCGAATATTTCCTCACGGAAGATGTAATGTACAAATGGCGTGTAAGTTTATTTTAACTTTTAGATGGTTTTTGGAGGCTTTACTTAACTAACACGCATAATTATATCCATCAGTCTTTACTTTATAATGGTAGATATTATGGACCGCGTCGCGTAGCTGGAAAATAAACGAACGTTGCAAAATCACGGGGAGGGAATTTCAAGCTAGTGACCCTCTTTATAAGAAGTGCATCTTTTAAAAGGACACTAAATGTCTAATTCAAACAGGTGCCTGCAAATTTTAATATTAAGTACAAATACTAATCATGCAATGCTTCTATAAATCACATTGACTAATTAGTATAGTTAGGTTTTTCCCTTAAAATTCCTTCAGTTGAGGGCCGTTTTTTAGAGACAGAAATTTTTCTTTACTGGAAAGGTCTATTGACCTCAAAAGAGTAAGCCTTTTTCATATTTATAAAATAACTAGCTGAAGTACCCGTTGATTCTCAACGGGGAGAATAGAAGTTGGATTAAATATAGTATACCTATTTTTACGTAAGAGAAAATAACATCTCGCATCTTAGTTTAGTCCAATTGGAGAGGTAATCGAAAAGAAAAATTCTAATCAAAGTTCGAAGCCGAAATCTACATTCAACAATAAGAATGTGAATCTTTACTGGATTTTGTAGCTTTACAGTGTATCCGAAATGAGCGGCTTTTTTGAATCCACTGAAAATATCTCTGAGAGTTCTTCAAAGGAGCGTTAGATGGCAGACGTACGAAGGCAAGAGCGACGAGGTTGACGCGGGATACATCGATTTCAAACACGACTAAATTAAGTCTCCGGAAAACATTTTGATTTCACATAGATTGACTGATTCATTAATATTTATGCGTCATGATGACGCATCATCTAGATTTGATACACGTCCACGATGATTGTTTTTATAAACGACTTTTCCCCCAAATTGGAACGTATAAGTATAAAATTCAATATTACAAAGTACAGTAGCTAATAATTAAACAAATATCAAGTAGTTATGACTAATAATAATAAGGAACATCTTCGATAAAGATGTGAATCAATTACTTAAATTATCAACCAATTTTTATCACAGCTTTTTATGCAAAACTTTTACTTGATTAAACGCATTGCAGTTAATCTTTATTATTTCAACTACTATATCATTCTTAAGTCATCAACCACGATGATTTGATGAACTTAGAACCAATTATTTATATAAATATATTGGATCAGTTAAATTTTCCTTTCTGACGCATTTCTTAGATTGCTTGCGGGTAAAATATAACATCAGGATTGATCTTTTGCTGGATTGAAAATTATGTGATTTTGCTCTAATACAGCACCCGCTAACATTCAACCGGTTAAGTAGATTCCTAAAAAAAAGCGTCTAATCGTCGGGTGCCTCTAAGATGAATTAAGTCACCAAAAAGAGAAAGCCTATCAATAGATGTAAGCTATATTTCAGTTTATGAGTGTGTTCCAGGCTGTAAAGGTGCAAACTGGGCAATTAGGATGTCATATAAATGTTTATATATACTATTATAGAACCATCTTTTTATGGAACATATTTTAGGACTACCAGAACAAAATTTAAAATGTTTCAATCTATATCAATATCAAAACTCTAAAACCTTCCATAAACCACTTTTAGTTGCTTACTATTTTCCTCATTTTTTCCTCCACTATCATTGGGTGACACAGAGAGCAGTGTTAATGTGATATTTTATGGGAATTAGAATTGGGCATTGTTTAATATTGAAAAATCACTATTAGATTCTTGATTTAAGTATTTATATATAAATGTGCAAGGTCTTGTCACGGTAGGTTTAATATGGTATCACCTACCACTCGCTAAACGATGGCTTTTCATTCTCGGTATTATTTTTCTTTTGAATCATAAATGATTTAACCCGAGGGATTGACAGTTTCATCGCTCAATCAATAGATATGGATACTTTCAAATCACTGATTGTAGCTTGCTGGACTTTTTAAAATCGGAAAAAGACATGTTCAACTAAATCAATCAAAAGAATTAAGGTGTTTATGGTACAAGCTGCAGAGAATAGTAACTGCTATAGAAGAACGCTTGATTAATCAACCATTTCACAGGCAAGGGAGTTGCCTTTATCATTCATATCGTTTCAGACATTGATATTTCCTCCAAGTTCGCGTCATTCACACCAGGATGCGTGACTTCAGCTCATTGTTAAAAAATATTTATTGCATTCTGATTTCAAACACGAGAGGATAATTTACGATTGTGGAAGCCAAGGGAGTGAACTCGATTTATTTACATTTAATAAATATAGCAAACCTGGTTCTTAATAACATTTCTCAAGTAGCGAGGCCTTCGAAGACTGCGTATCAAATCGTGCTTGCATTATCTAAAAGCTCTTTAAAAAATTGCATCGCCTTTAGCTAAAATGTTCAAGAGAATACTTTCAAATCATTATCATTTCAACCTCTACATATATCGTATATTTTATCTTTGCCCCTTTCCAAACGAATTGCATAAATGATAAAACCAATTTATAAGTCTCACTTCGTTTTAGACTAGAAATTTTTCAGAGTTTTACCATCTATGAGGTGATCGAAGATTTATTTTAAAGTCAAAACACGCTAAGATTTGAATTTCATTTTTAAAATGACAGTTCGAAAAGGATAAAAATCCGAAGTGAATAAAAAAGCAACTAAATAATAAGATATTGAAATGCATTCAAGTAGTAGTAGTAGTAGTATTGTTAAAAGTACTTCGACAGCTTAGGTCATTTCGCACATGGTCTCCCACCGGGAATCGAACCCGGGACCGCTTTCACCGAAGTTGAACGCGTTGCCCACTTGGCTATCCAGGAGCCGAAATGCATTCAATAATTTTTATTGTTTAATGTCTCATCTTATTGTATCTGAAGTAACTGGCTACGACATATTTGTAACAATAACTAAATGAGGCTGGAGCTTTTCTTCCTACTTCGGAGTACTTATGAAACTTCAAATATATTCGCAAAAGCAACATCCATGAGAATTTGCTTAAAAATTGCCACCATTCTACAATCATATTGACTACATATACGTGAATTCTAATTGAAAGGTAAGAAAAAAATCTTGTATTTCTTATTACTTAACTTCTATATTAGCAATATTCTCACGTATCCTAGATACGGTTTTTCCTCCACAGCTATTAAAGCTACACGTGTATACACACTTCGTTAGAGTTCTATTTCTTAAATAAATTCGCCCGTGAATTTTTGATTACTTTGTAGCAACCATTATTGGGGTACCAACAAAACTGTATTGCAAACTACAATAAAAAGGACAGTCTGATATTATTTAACCAATTGAGAATTAGGGCGATGACGTGTCTCTTTTTCAGCCTTCGACTATTGCTGTGGCCGATATATATTCATTTACTTCAGATTTGGAGAATCTTTGGGAATGAATACTCAAGTTTATTATTTACACTTTTATGTCACCGCTGTAAAAGATATGTTCCTTTTGATTACTTCAAAAAGGAAGATGTGGTTATGGTGATGGACTATGGGTAAAATTGATTCATTCTTCAATGCGCAAAATGTCTGTAATTCAATAGCAGTATGATTCTGAGTTTAATAGCGTAACGTAAAACATTCGTTTTATTATATAAATATCCAGTTAAAACGGTAGGTGCGTTTTTTGCTCTGCTTGCGAATAAATCTGGTCAAAAAGGAACCTTCGGCCCTCAGTCCCGAATCTTAGCCAAGAAAGAGTTGCTCCAGGACATGGCATTTTGCCACCGCTTACGTCCATGACGTCTCTTCATTCATCGGAAATGGCATTTCTTCGCGGATGAGATTGCTGCCGGCTCATATTCAATCACATAAAACGAAAGCTATAACACTTAAATTTTAATCCCTCAAATAAAGCGAGAGGCGGTGACGGATATACATTTGTGAAGGCTATTGCACTAAAAAGGTGCTGTAAAATGTGATATTTATGCTATGGTGGCCTTGCACTTTATATGGAATCATTAGAATCGTCTCCAGCATATTCTTGAAAAAATAGGGCTAATATATTTTATTCTACATAGGTTGGAGTCGATGTCTCCTGTCATTAAATGAAGTAAGAGAGAATAATATCGGTGACTCTTTTACCTTTCAAGACCTATACATCTTTCTCACTTGGGAAAGGTTTGGTAAAGATATTGATTTATACTTACGTGAGGGATTTTCCCTAAATACGAGGAATTCTATAAGTATTTCATTATTCTATAGCTATGTACTCACCTTGATCATTTTATCAGCATTAAAGTTGAAAGTTTCAGAGACCAAAAAATTCAACTTTTCTCTCATTTGAATTTCATGTAAGCTGGAAGTAATGCAATTTGTCTACTTTTTAACATATATGCTAAATAATAAACGAATCTCTAACAGCATCACCTCATTATAATTGCATGCTTACTTAGATTTACATAGTAACGTGTTCTTTAATTGCATTTATATTCAAAATAACAAAATAATACCGTGGATCGAGATTCGGAAATTTAATTCAACAAATTAACAACAATTTGAAATTTGCTAAAAAATTAAATATCCCTTTCTTTGGCAGAAAATAGTACTTATCATTTCGGGAATGTTGCATTTAACGAATTGAAAAGTTATTGATAGAATTGGATTAAAAACAATCCATTACCCCTCAAGTATTAATTTAATATGATCAGTATGTGGATCTCCTGTTTACATACAATACAAATGTTTCACCAATGCAGTAATAAAAAAATCAAGCAGAAAACCAGGAACAAAAGTATTTTGGCTTTCCTTTTGAATAGCTCGGTTATTAATGTTTGTCCTCCGTAACATTCGCTACATTCTTTTCCGTTACACGTAGATAACGAAAAATCTGACAAAGTATCATTATCGGATGTATATATGTGTACGACTAACGATACCCATAGCGATTATGTAATCAAGATAAAATCATCACAACTGTCAACTCTTAATTTCTTTCCTTCCTTTATCTAAGAGAGGGCTATACTGAGTGAGGAAAATCCACAGCACTACATGTTCAAAAACTTTTGAAGTACAGTTTCAATTTCTCATCAATCGGTTGTAAATATTCCTGAACTATCAATTATAGCCGTACAGTATCATAATTTGCCATCGTGTTATTCATTATCAATTAAAAAATCAAGGGATTCAGATATTCCTTACACATAATCAGTGAAGAACCCTTAGACCCTCTCCGGCAATGATCCTAACTGTGATTACATGAAGGCATGTTCTTGGGCTCTCTTTCTTCCAAAATATCGAGAGCAGTTGCACCATTGTTGTATATGAACTGAAGCCAGAAAAAATGTCTCAAAGACTCGCAAATTCTATACAACGAAACGCAGGTCGCAAAGTACCTCGTGCAAAACTTTCAGGACATCATATGATCGAAAACCAGGAGCAGCGCACTCGTGGGAAACAGTAACTCACTTCTTGGATCCGCTTGGATCACATTTCGCTATCAAGCACACGTTTTTACGATCGAATTTTTTTTTTCGATCGTTTCCAAACTCCGTAGCGAACGTTCGTGCCGAGAATTTTGCAAGTGGGCGAAAAAAATCCGGAATAAATTATCCATACTCTGTTTGAGTGGACGTTCCGATGGAGGAGAAGAAAAAAAAACAATTTAGATTTAGAAGAGAGGGCTATTCTCGCCTATATAAAAGGAGATATTTGATTTGAAATTCCCTTTAACAAATAATGACTCATAAAAGAACGGGCGAGAGCAGACGTAAAACTCACAACGCTACTAGATGGCGCAATCGGTGAAGTAGGCATGTGTAGAATTGGGTTTTAAATATTTAAATATCCGGGGAATCCTATACGATTTGAATTGCCATTTGATCCCCGATATTAATTCTCTTCAAAGCTTGTGTTTGAAACAAATTGCACGTACTAATTGCGCAGTAACTCTAATCAAAACGTTTTAACCTAGCGGTTCGTATTCTTTTTCACATGCGCAATCTTTGACGACCTCTGAGCAACTCCTTCCGAATCTGCATCTCATAGAATGTAGAAGTACCTATTTCTGATGTAAAGAATTTACATCATTATTACAAACTTCTTTTGAGATAACATAAACATTTCAAATCGCCTAACAGCTAGAACAAATCCAGTTACACTTCCGCATACTCTTAAGCCGTGAGCGTATGAAATCACGGGTGCTCCCGATACTAAACTTAAGATAGTGGAGACGGTTATTACACCAAAAAATATATATATGTATAATATTTGAGATCCTTAAGCATCCTTAATAAAATTCAGGAAACTCACATGTGTGGAAATTATTTATTAATTGGAAAAAAAGACTATCCACAAAATTTAATTCACCAATATACTTTGAATATGCAGATTTTTGATATTTTCATTACGAACATTGCTTCTTAATTTTTTAAAATTTGTCCGTAACCGGCTTTATTGCTCATCTACACTATTTGATCAATATTTTAGTAAGGAACTTTGTTTTGACCCTTCTCTTGACTCATTTGGCTTCATCACTCATACGTGAACGTAGGATTATATTAATATTATAATAATAATAATAATTTAGTGATGGAATAGAACAATAACTGAAGTATAACTTTAAAAGAAAAGTAACTCCTGAAATAGAGAACGGAACCCCATATATGAATTAGGTAGATATTATCAATAATAATGATGATAATTATAATAATAATAAATCGTCTCTATTTGTGAGGGATTTTAATCAAGAGAGTGGCAATTAAAAATTGAGCCATTCGACCAAATGTATAAGATAATACGGTAAAAGCCATCTATAATGATTTAAAGAATGCCTAGGCATCATACGATTTTTCAGATTACATCGTCATATCATTGAATTTAATTCCAATAACTAAATTTTCAATCAGGTTTCAGGCATATACTTGCTTTGGTTTCTCTCACATATCACCCTACCGATTTTAGTACACCTCTGAATAAATTTCATCCATACCTTATGTCATACAGTAATCTAAAACACATACGGCTTCAGTGATTTTTATATACAATCAAGTAAAGAAAAGAGCATCATCTTCAGATATCTCCTAGAACGCTGCCAGTGTTCTACGTCATCTGATTTACTTTTCGAAATTTCCAAACCTCACCCTTTCCTCGTCACATTCACTCAGCAGTACTTCTTAGTAAACACCCTCCCTACTTACCACAAAAAATTCTTGCGGTTGAAACAAACATCGTAAATTCTACAGTTCCTGCACACAGATATTTCTGTTTGTTTCAAAAAGGAATCTATGCATTGTTTTCTTTTAAACTCTCTCATTCATTTCGGAGCTGAGTGGCGCAAACAATATGACCTTCTGTAAGAGGCAATGTTAACTCATGGTCTTCTTTCCCGAGAACGTCTAAAGGAGTGTTCCCTCTCATATTCTAGGAATATAAATTCACTTATTAGGCATCGAAGGTGAACAACAAGATCAGAAGGGAAGTACATTAGTGTTATTACGAATCATTAATTTTATTTAGGTTCCTCATTGAATAATGACCTTTTCTAACCAAATATGTCCACCTTCTCTGGAATCTTGGCTCACTCTGAAAGGTAAAACGAAGTCAGCTCTATTAAATTATTCCTCGCAAAAAGAGCAAATTGTGGGAAAATGTACAAATCATTTAAATAGTAACAGCCGTTTGGTAAAAGATTTAATTTTTCTGCGACATGAGTTAATTTTTGTAATGGGCAAGTTAAAGTCCTTTAAATATATAAAAAGAAACAGAACTCTTCAAGAAACCCCGAGGAAAAATATTCAGGAAAATAAACCAAGAAAAACAAGGAAGAAAGAGACAGAACTTATTAGCCACTTCCTTAGGCACAGAAATTATGTGGCAAACATATTTCAAGTAGAGATTTCAAGTAAGAGAGAGAAAATCAGGAGAGGTATCATAAGTGTACTTGATTTTTATAGCTTTGAAGGAATGGAGATGACTAGGGAAAAGAAAAGGAGTTGTAGCGATAAGGCTTGGTCCTCAGAAAAAGATGAAGATGACGATGATTTTTATTTGAGAGCTTAACGGTTTGCTACGAATGATCAATTGCTATAAATTAAAGATTGGGAATTTATGTCTTCGCGCTTAAGATGTTACGTGAAAAATCTCAACAAAGGAATTTTGGTTGGGAATACATTTATCAATTTCTATTTGATAAATAGAAATACTCCAGCAATTCAAGACATAAAATATAGATATAAAAGATTAATATGGCATATTCTAAAAACCCATTTAAAGTTCAATTTTGGGATGACTAACGATACCCATAGCGATTATGTAATCAAGATAAAATCATCACAACTGTCAACTCTTAATTTCTTTCCTTCCTTTATCTAAGAGAGGGCTATACTGAGTGAGGAAAATTCACAGCACTACATGTTCAAAAACTTTTGAAGTACAGTTTCAATTTCTCATCAATCGGTTGTAAATATTCCTGAACTATCAATTATAGCCGTACAGTATCATAATTTGCCATCGTGTTATTTATTATCAATTAAAACATCAAGGGATTCAGATATTCCTTACACATAATCAGTGAAGAACCCTTAGACCCTCTCCGGCAATGATCCTAACTGTGATTACATGAAGGCATGTTCTTGGGCTCTCTTTCTTCCAAAATATCGAGAGCAGTTGCACCATTGTTGTATATGAACTGAAGCCAGAAAAAATGTCTCAAAGACTCGCAAATTCTATACAACGAAACGCAGGTCACAAAGTACCTCGTGCAAAACTTTCAGGACATCATATGATCGAAAACCAGGAGCAGCGCACTCGTGGGAAACAGTAACTCACTTCTTGGATCCGCTTGGATCACATTTCGCTATCAAGCACACGTTTTTACGATCGAATTTTTTTTTCGATCGTTTCCNAAATGCAAGATTGTATACACTAATACACAAAGGAGAAACGTCAGAACCGAATAGTAAACGTTTAAATCTATGAGGGTCGATTCAACACTACACCTGACGGAGTAATGAGGCAATTACAATGCGATAACATAGTTATGGATGAGCAGAGAAATAAATGAACTGGCGAGAATATGGCAGATGGGGATCCCGGATAGCCAAGTGGGCAGCGCGCTCAACTTCAGAGAAAGCGGCCCCGGGTTCGATTCCCGGTGGGGGCCCAGGTGCGAAATGACCTAAGCTTTCGAAGCACTTTTAACAATAGTACTATAATAAGGGAGAGAGGGCATAAATGGCAGACGGATGCTTAATAACTGACATTAGAAAGTATTTATTCTTTCTTAATAATACTACAGTATCTTCATTCCAAGAATCAAGGGATAATCAGTGGCAAAAATCAAGGGATAATCAAATTTTGGAATCAAGGCACACGTCCAGGAAAAGAAATGAAAGCATAACTAAAGCCAGAAATCCGCTAGCGACAGAAAATTTGTCAATTTTGCCTTTCAGGTTTGTAGGTAAATTTTTTTTAACCGATCATCTTTATGAATAAAATTGGAAAGATTATTGCTTACTCTAATATGGCAATTAAAGAATGTCTTTCCTATTTCAAGATTTGAGTGATAACTTGCAAATGTCCTCGAAGAGCGCACAGAGAGTTCCTTTACCGCGTCTCGTGGAGACAATTAAATAAAACAAAACGTCTTCAATACATTTAGCTATAATAAATCCAACCATAAAGCAGGTATCTGCAAAAGCTCTTTGAGAACAACAGTAAGTATCTCCCGGATACCTACTAAAGATCCCTAATATGGATGTATTAATAAGTATTACTGCGTAGTATAGAAGTGCTATTTTTGCTTATATACAGCAAAATATAGCCTTCATAACGGTTTCATGATTACTTTTTCTCACATATTTTAATTAATGACCACAGAAATAATAAAGTATAACTCAGCCTAACTTTTCATTAATTCCTTAAATTGTCACGAACAGAACTATAATGACGGGTGATATTGGCATACATAAAAGAAGGATGCAAATCTAATGTCCTCGACAGGAATTTAACCTAAGATTACTATTGCTACGTTTTTACGTTGACTCTTGCACCAGGGTACTAACCTATGTTTTATCTGACATGAGCTATGAAATTATGGTCACCCCTTTCTTACAATCTCGATGATAAATAAATAAGGGAACCTTAAGTATTTCGGAAAACCAAATTACTTGAGAGAACAAGAATGACAAATTCCAAGATAAAATGTATTTAATTTCCGAATGACTTCACTTCAGGTTTATCACTACGGTTTAAATTTTGCTAGATTCTATACCTGCATCTAAGTACTCCTTTAGATACCCACTGAGTTACAGCCATTTATGCGCTATTGTTTTTGACTGAGCCATGATGAGGATATGGATGATGTGAATAGTAGGATTCCCTTCGGTTTGAAGGAGGCGGACCGAATCTCGAACCAGACACAATGCCATATTAAATACTTAATTCGAGAGCCGGGTGAAGCATACAGTTTTGTAATGATGGTAAATATGGTCTTTCTTCATGTCCCTCCGTTGAGACTAACTATAAAGAGCTGAAAATTTTACCACTAATATAATACGCTACTCGCAAATAGTAGTAAGTATCATCGCACGTTGTGGGTAAAACTAAGCGAGTACACAGGTTTCTGTTTTGCATTAATAATTAATTAATAATTTATATACAATTACTCGATTAAGTTTTGCATTAGACCAGAAATTACCGTCCCTCTACCAGCTAGGCAGAGGACTAAATATAGCACATCTCGCATGAGCGGAGAGGAAGGGAATTCGACAGTGGTGTTGCATCTTCCATTTCTGGTGGTGTACAAGAAGCACTTATGCTGACAGAAAGGAAACGGTGGAAAGGAAAGAAGGAATAGATAGAAAGAGGAAGAATGAGAAGAGGAGGAGGTGAGTCGTAAGAAGAGGAGAGTGCGAAAGGAGCGAAGCGGAGAAATGCTCAAGGCCGCGTCTCTTGGTCCAGCACCCACGCCGAACCTAGCGCTGGCGCCTCTATTCCTCCCATTCATTCCGCACTCACAGCCACGCTGAGTGCCGCAACCCACGTACCGTAGAGAACGACTTTCCTTTTCGGCACCACTCCCTCCCAAAGGCTTTTTTACGTCGTGCCACTCTCTCCGCTTGATTCACGGACCGAGTCGCTTTCAATTCTCTCTTCCTTTTCGGATCACTATATTACCGTCTTTACTTTCGCCCCTGTCCATTTCGCTTACCACGGATACAATATTTCGCTTCTTATTAAATCATGCGTCGATGTACGCAAATTCCTCGGTCTTTTTGATGGGGTATTCATGAAGCCCAATATGTTCCTGTTACAAGTTCCAAAGTGCATTATTAAATCCCCGAAAAGATATTCATTTTAAGATCCATGTCTTTTAACAGAAGAAATTGATCCATTCAAATACGTCGGCGTTCTATTAGAGTAAGGCAATTTCAGAACCTACTAAGAAAATAACTATCCTTTTCAGAGTAAATTTTACATTTTTAAATTGAATTTCAAGATTTAACAAGTAATTTAATGGAAAATGTACAGGGTAAGCAATCATCCATTATTGCAATGAAGTATCACGGTTAAAGATAATTTGGTCACTGCGGAAAAGGAGACCAAACTATCCATAAATCAATAAAGTATGTTTCATTTTGGAATGTTGAAAATTTTACATTTAATTTCTTCTTGATGTTATATATTAGAGTCGGCCATTAAATAATCTCATGGTCATTTCCAATGCATTTGATATCTTTCTTAGTAATAATACACAGCGATACCTCGGCTAAGGAAGATAATTCATTCCGGAATTACATCCAGTAGAATAAATCTTGTTAGCCTAAACATAATGTTTTCAGGCGTCTCACTTCTCGCTGTCTTGAGCATAAATAACCAATATGGGTTGGTGGTTGTCCCCCATTTGATGTAGTAAGCATATTTCTTTTCCACACATACAGACGGAAAAGTTGAGACACTGGAATGACTGGAATAATGTTCATGTTTGCTAATTTATATTAGTGCATCCACTAAAATATTCGTCGGCTCAATTTTGAAAAACAGCGAAAAAAATCTTTAAAATTCGTTTAAAGGATCATTCGTTAGCAGGGTCTATCGTTTGCAGAGGTATCACTGTACTTAGGTGTTACGCATAGACTGAACAGAATAACCGAACATGCGGTTTTTTATCGTTAAAGATCCAACGTTGACAAACGAATATTTCTAATCCTGAATAGCCAAATGATAATAAACGTTACATGCCTGATGTGGCAAAAATTAGTCCAATTCTAATGTGACCATGAAATGAACTTGAAACAGTGCCGCGAAATGACAAAAGAGGGGGCATGTTCCTCTAACTAACCTCTCTCTCTCTCTCTTCCTCAAAGGAATTTCTGAAGCCATCCTCCGGACCAACGTGGCTCACGACACAATGCCCACTTAACATAAATTACCACTTTTCTAACATTTGTCGTTGTAAATCATCTCGAAGCGCGCCAAGTTGCCGACACGAGTCTTAATTTACGCAAGTCTTTTTCTCTCTCCTTCATTTACCTCTCCTTTTCATATTCTCCGCTCCATCTATCTATCATACTCACAAACGCTCTGCGGTTGAACAAGCGATTTCATTCCCCGATATTTCCACCCATTTCCATAATCCGATCACGTTTTTCCGCGCGAGGCGTCGAAATCTCCTCGCTACCGACTTCGAGCGGTGATAGAATTCAAGTCAGGGATTAAACGAATATTCTTCTTTCTGTCGGCCGTATTTGTAAAATTAGGATGTGTCTGAAATCATGTTGGGTTTAAAATTGATATTAACTCTTGCTCAAACTCTTTTTATCATCGAGTTTGATTAGCACCATGAGAGTCAAACGGCAAATATCCCTTAAAGAGAAAGAGATACGTTGCTGCAAATAAGGCCTTGGTCTACGTCCATGCATTTTTAAATTTTCTCAGTCTTCTTGAGTTACATTAAACCATTTTATTACCATTATGAAGTATTTCTGATTTTCTGATTACCTATAAAACGAAGAATTCTTGATTTTTAGTAAACATTTACCCAAGGTTTTATCCCACAGCTTTATTGAGAGTAATTCAAATATACATGGTGGAACTAGGCAAAATCATATCAATAATCAATTTCCTGGAGAAAAATATAGGAGACAATCATGAGTTGGAAGTGTTGATCAATATTATCACCTAAACATCGATTAACACAAAATAATGTTACACTATGGCATATCTAGTAAACTGCGCGGATTCCCTTCTAAATTTTCGGGATAAATCATTTTAGTTTCGAGAATTCCTTCGAGAAATTTAGTTATTTTAATCTTTTTTAACAACAACACCACCAAATCCCGCATAAAAGCGTTCATTTCTTTGAAAAATGTCATTCAACGCCGAAAATACACCAGAAACTCCAAGCCCTCGATGGACGGATTAGCGTTAGTGAAATTAAAGTCCTATTGCTTCGATAAAATTTTGACTCGCACTGAAAAGAGAGATCATGGTCGCGTCTCTATTGAAGATGGATTAATTGAATTCAGACCGCTGTGTAACGGCTCTGAAGCGCGCTGCGGCTTATGGGAAAAATCGAGCAAAACACAGCGGAGATTTCGCCGTCTCCGTGGGAGCGAGATGAGTTTAAGAAGGAGCACAACATCCGGCCAGACAATGCGATCTCCCTCCCACATATCTCCACCCCACTTCGCGACCTCGCGCTACCTCGTTCCCGGCCTCTTTCCATCGAATCGGATGGCCGCGAGGGTGTGGCGGCGCCTGTCCACGCTCTGTGGAGTCGAATAGACGGAGCGGTAAACAAGGGAAGAGGAACACCTTGAAGACGGCTGCCAAGGCGGAGGCGCCACTGGAGCGATCCCCTTAAAGGGAATGCGTGAGATGGGGAAATAAATCGGATCAAGTGAGGCGAGGGAAGGACGCGGCGGATCGTGCGGGCGAAGATCGTTATCGACGGAGAAAAAACGGGAGGGGTTGCTGGATGATGAAGAAAAACCCTGTCGGAATGATGGGTGGGTTTCTCGAATGGCGAAGTTACGAAATGCGGATTCAGATTCTGCAAATCAGTCCACCCGTGCCATATGACGGTTGACAGAGTAACCGAGATCCATTCTCATTGTCCCTGAATTATCGCATGTGAATTATTTATATATTTATAGCCATCACTCGCGTAATAAATCATAACTCGAAGACTTACGGGTGGTAATCCATATTGTACATCTACTTACTGTCAAAAGCATTAAATAAGCTGAGGTAATTTTAATTGCATTATTAATTATCAAAAGCAATGTCTTATCTTATAAAAACATTAATTTATCTTCTAATAATATATTAAAATAATTATTCGTAGTAAGTTTAATAATAAAAGGAGCATCATACAGGATGAGGATAAGGTTCGCAGATGATATGGTGGTGCTCTCTGAAAAGAGGAGACTAAAAATAGAATTCTGTTTTTCGTGGAAAAGTGCATGAGGAAGTATAAACTCAAAAGAATAAAATAAAACAAAAGTTGTGGTCTGTACCGGAAGAGATGAGAAAACTTTCAAGTAAATCTAGGAATAGTCACATTGGAACGGGCCGTACAGTCTGGCTATTTACGTAAAGATGACGGTCAATAGAATAAGAGAGGGAAATAGTAAGTAGATAAACGCAAGTTGTGGTCTGTACCGGAAGAGATGAGAAAACTTTCAAGTAAATCTAGGAATAGTCACATTGGAACGGGCCGTACAGTCTGGCTATTTACGTAAAGATGACGGTCAATAGAATAAGAGAGGGAAATAGTAAGTAGATAAACGCAAGTGAAAAAAGCATTCTACAAGAAAAAAAAATCCTGAAAGCAGATAATTCGAGCTTGGATATTAGGAAAACGGTTGTTGGTTCCAAAAATCCTTCATATGGAGTGTCCTACTTATTCCAAATGTATTCTTATGAAACGGACTGCAATGGCAGCGGAAGGAATCAGTAGCAATAAAGATAGGATTATCCTCATTTCATCGCATAATAAGATGAATAGAATAATAAATGATATAAGAGATATTCTGAAGCAAATATTATTATAGGATAGATTTTAGTATTAATCAAATACGGGGAAATATGAGTAAAATGAGTGGAAAATGGTAAAAGAAAAATTAAGCGCACACCAATTTGCACTGAAAAGATATATCAGAGAGTTGAAGAGCAAATTGTTATCATCGAAAGAATATAGATTGATTACACCTCATTTTTTTCTAATTATGCTAACTTAACATCTGCACTTTTCATTTCAAGTTTGTATCGTTATTCCCATCATTTATTAGGTCGGCTGATGATTACTGATCATATGTGATGATGATTAATTTGGTTTTGGCGCTGATTCTTACGGCTAGTTGCCCGTCTTGTCACCCTGCCTTGAATTTTTTTTTCTTTCGACTTTTTTCTCGAGAAAGAAAATCGGACGCGCACACACAAATATTTCCAAATCAGCGAAATCCGATTAGCCGAGACTCGATCCCAGAACCTTGGGGTTGGAGAGATAGTAAACCACTTGCTAACCACTTCACCATAAGGGCCGGTTATTTTTTTATCTCATTTTATTAGAATATATTGTTTTCAATTTTCAAACTTTTCTTGCTCTCTTTACTCTTTTCTGCAGCATAAAATCTATTTCACATTAAAAATGCAGAAATTCATCATCGTCAACAACCGACCGGTTTTCCTCACTGGAATTAGTCACCACTAAAGAGAAAGAAAATGCAAATGTATTCGACACAGGGAATTGGATTTCAACAATAATGTACCAAATGTAATTTACAATGCGACGTCAAATCCGCAGTTGTAGACTTGTTTATCCTGGCAGTCATATTATGCAACTCCTCAGCGACAGAGCAACATGAAAATAAAAAGCATCAGGAGCAGTGGAAAGAATTCCAAATACGTGGGATATTCTTTTTACGGTTCTTGGAATAGATATAAAATTTTACGACGCATAAATAATCAACGGAAAAATGTTTGCGCTGATAGATCAGAAAAATAGAAATGCTTTCAGTAGGTAGCAGAATGTTTTCATAGAAAATACTTGATACTTTTATGGGGATTGTTTCTGGCTTCATTTAAAAATATTTAGTTAATGAAGAAGTCGTAAAAGTTTAATGTCAATCGGAGAGATTCTTCGAAGATGATAACTCTATAGTTATTATAGTACATTACTGTCTCAAATAGAACTTCTTTCCGTCAAACTAGGATTAATATGAATTACTTTTAAGGACGAATCTAGAACAATAATTCTTCTATTATTGAGGTTCTATATCTACTAGTAGTTTTTTCGGAGGAAAAGTTCTAGCCTTCATTGTTTCGTTTTTTGTTTGCATTGATTTCTCAATTTGAAATACATATGATACATATATTGAAATACATATTAACATATATTGAAATACAATTTGAAATACATGAAAATAAAATCCAAGGTAAAATTATTTTTGTGACAAGCTAAAATTATTAGTTGTAATGAAGTTTTAGTTCGTGGCTATCTGGAGAGATATTGGATATTTCTGAGTTAATAAATAGATCATTTGAGATAGAAGTTTATGAGAATAAAGGGAAAAACGTCAATTTGGATCACCAAATAATATTTAAATTAAAAAACTGTAAATAGTAAATACTGTAAACTCGCAGACGCGAGGACAAGTCGTTTTAGAGACTCTTTTTTTCCGCGAACGATACGCGATATTAATAAATTAAAAAAGTAATTCTACTCTTGGTGTTTACACCCCCTGCCACACGCCGGAAGGCGGCTTGCAGGGTACTTATGTAGATGTAGATAGATGTAGATGTAAATAAATCGCTTAATTCTCTCAGCACTTAGATTGATTTACGGTCGTGAGTTACGTAAAAAATGTTCTATAAAAGCATCAGTCATGAATCTCAAATATTCCTCGATATTAAAAAACCTATACTTATGTACAAGACAATGTATGAATACTTATGTACAAGACCAAAAAAGAAAATTTTATATTGACTTTACATCTAAGAGCTGATGTGACCAAGGCATGTTTTAAGTAATCTCTATTCTAGAGTAAATAAATTAATGAAACCCTGTTATTAAGAGGGCTTCATCAAGATAAATTAGCAAGGACGAAAATTTATAAGCTTCAAAATGAAGAACTACTTGTCGATTACATTAAAAAGAGATAATATAAATAATTATAACAGTAACAATGCGACTTTATTCGGGCGAGGTTGAGACTCTTGTTACATCTAACCCTAGATACTGACAGGTTGAGAGTACGAGAAACTTCTGCCGTGCGAATCACGGATTGGTCCTCTTCGCAGAATTTTGATGTTGCGTTTCAAGTCGATGAACCCCACGTTGAGGTGGCAATGGAATAAACAGCCTTTAGAGCAGTTCGCCACTTCCGCTTTTGAAAACATTTTATACACGGTATAGAAAGCATCAGCCCTGAATTTTTACACATAACGTTTAGATTTACAAATTCTTTAATTTTGCCATGAAACATTACTTTATCCACAAATTTTAAAAAACTACATTTCCCCATTTCGTGAATTCTCTCCAGATTTTTACTTTTCTGAAAACAGTTTTACGGAAGTAACTCAGGTAACGATGTTCTCTAGTCTGGCCATGCAAAACTTTTCTCCTTCATTTCTTAGTCTAAATTCAAGCATGTATATCATGCGTTCCTCCATTGCTTATAAAACTTTCCTGAAGGAATGAGAAGTCTATTCTATATTAATACGATTAATATGACTAATTAATTATGATACTGTTCATAACAGGTGTTATATTTACTTAATTCCTGCTGAAATGATACTCAGTATTCTTGAGGTAAGTCACAAGTATCTGAAAACGAGTAATTTAGAGATAAGTCGTTTGCTTTTAATATTGAGACTTTCCGATCCAAAAGTCCTTGCGAACACAAAGTGTTCATCGTATTTTTTAATTGACATTTGTAGCTGCTTTCCTGCTGTTTAACTATTTCATACGCATTATATTCAGATACAATATACAGACGGAAAAGTTGGCGTATATCCTGGTTATCGCGTGTAACAAAGTTACCATGGCGGCGACAACAAGGAATCAAAACAGTTAATTCGTTAATCGATAAATCAAGTATCGAATGAAATAATATCATAATGTCCTTTAATAGGAAAATAAATTCACATTATTTCTTAAGTCTTAAGGAACCACTGTAGTATTTTGCAACTCTTCGCCGCCACCTTCGAACTTGTAAATAGAATTTAAAATGTATCCCTAATGCATTGCTCGAAAACTAAATTTATTTGTAATTTGCGGAAAAGCAAATGAAAATTATCAACAGAAATATCTATATTATTCTCGTTTCGGGTTTTACTTATTCTTTTAAAGGGAACGTGTAACTATTTCGAAATTTCTCCGCAGACAGTGTTTAAAAATGCGACTGAATGAAAACGAGTTATTCACGCCCCTAAGTGGATACAAACACATCAGAAGAAAATAAAAAAATAACGAATACCACGTACTTCTGTAACTCAAGTAATTTACATCTCTACCTAATGTGTTCTACATCTACATGCCCAATCTTGGCGCATATATCGGGTAGGCATTGCGCCCAGCGAAAACACTCTGCTTAACATTACGCGATCGTCCCAACTACAGCTCACCCACTTTGATTTATTCCCCAGCCTCATGTATTTTGGGGCGACGCACTACGTTTCTGTGGTTCTTCCCGGAAACCTCGCGAATTTTTTTCTCTTTCGACTTTCGAATTCTGCGAAGGAATCCCGGGACTCTGGAAAGAGACGCCGAAGATCACGTATCGTCCGGTGCTTGAACTTGATCCAAGGCTGTTGATAGTTGCCATTCTGTAATGTTACCGCCTAAACGAATAGAGGAGATTGGATATTGGAAATCTGAGGAAATAACGGTGAAATTGGAGACAAAATTAAATACAGCGGCTAGACAAACCTATTTACGAAGTTCCGATCGAACGTGGCTATGATGAAATACTGAGTCAGGAATGCGCTTTAAAGCTTCCAAGTGGAACCACTGCACACTTCAACTTATTTTGTGCTTTGCTAGAGTATAGCTTCAAGCGTTTTCACTAAATTTAAATTGCTTGATGTTGGCAATATGGAGTACATACAAAAAATTCACTGAGGTAATTTACCTTAAATGCATCCCTCCCCTACATTATACGCAAAAATGACGGTTCTGATAAATGTGAAACATAATGTTAAATAATCGGAATTATTCAAAAAAATTGTGTGAATGAGAAATCTCCATTATCTAGTCGGCAGTTAAATTGCTGAATTACTAAGGAGAATCGAAAAGACATGTTCCCTTCATAGCCACGCAAATTTTGCCGCTCCAATTCTTTTCTCTTTGGAGGTCGTAGACGTCTCAGAAATCATTTACATAATAGTCAGAGCATCTCTGGCTCAGAGCCTTTCATTGTATGTTAATAGCTTAATATTTGCAAGTGTTTGGTTCAAATTTCGTCTCGTGAATGGCATCGAATCCGTTTTCAGTAACTAATTTGCATACGAACTTATGGTATAGAATTTAAGGCATCTACCCTTTCTCAACCTTATGCATGCACTAAAGTATACATTTCAAACATTACAGCATCCTACATACTCAGATTCAATTTGCTGCTGATGCTTATTAGGATTTTTGGAACAAGATGCGAAATATTTGGATGCAAGGCTGGACTGCAAGTGCTTCGTTCGCTTTATACTATTTACAACGTTGTGTATCTTTTGAGTTTAGTACTATTTCATAGGACAGAAAGCCTAGTTTTAGAACCTGAGCACTTGGCTGCAGCTACTATATTTTTTGTCCCTACATCTTTCGGATAATTTTCAGTAAACTTTTTAACTCGGAATTCCATTTTTCAGGTGTTTCCAACCTTATTGCGCCCCCGGACCATCTTCATGTATGCTCTCTTAATGTCTAGCTTAGACTTGGAGTCTATTTGACTGTGTTTGAAGTTGATATTGATTGTCAGACATTAATTTGACGTGCAATGTTCATAGTTTTTCCATACTTTTATGCATTATTCAATAGTATAAATAGTTATAACTTGTTTACTAGGTAGTTGCTCCTAATATATAACTGTTAGCATATAAAAATCACCAGCCGATAGAAGAAGAGGCTTTAGTCAACAGAAATGTAGTACATACATGTAATATTGTCTATTTGATCATTTTTAGAAACATAACATAAGGTATTTCAAGATCTTCCATTTTTTGTAAAGTAAAGGTTATTCAACTCTCTTCGCATACATTTATAAGCCTTATGTGATATTTGTTCGGATAGTATGGGTTGAATTATTATTAATAAATATTATTTATTAGAATATTCTTGCTATTAATCGAATTTATTGAAATTATAAATCACTACCTCGAATCTTGTTCCCAACTAATATCTATTCTAATAAATCATGTTAGCCCGAATACCAAAATGCTTTCTTTTTCATATGGAGGTGATATACTGCAATAATAATTTCACTTCGAAGAGTTGATTGATTAATGAGAGAACCATGATGGTAACGTGATTCTATTTCTGCGGTCTTACACCTTCCTTCTCTGAGAACGAGAGTATTCAATAACAGTCTATTTCTAAAAAAAACTAACATCTACAAAGTCAGAAGGGATAACAAGTGAGGTTCCCCAGTAAGCAAGTTAGGTTGGATTTTAAGTTGGATTCTTAGCTTATATGCGAATATACAAGAGGTTAGTAAACATGAAGGCTTATCAGGTCTTCAACCGGGTTGTTTCCGCGATTAGAAATTAGGTTATGACTCCTTTCCCTGGAGTCATCTTCGGGATGAAGTGTCAAGGCATTCATGAAATTTGAATCCGTAAAATGTATTATGAATTTTTAAAACTCAGACTAATAAGGATTAAATCCGAAGCAGAAACATATGGAAAGTGTATAGATACTAAGATATCGAAGCTTCGAACTTGTCTTACCTTCATTCCTCCAAGCATTGATTGGAAAAAGGTTTAATATTGGTTACAGAGTTATGCCGACAGCTGAGGTCATTTGAAATCGATTACTGAAATGGTTATCGCCATCACTTACACCTTGGCTGTCATAACACTGCTTATTAAACGATCATAAATAATTGAGTGATTTGTAATTGACGAAGATTGAGAATAGGTATTATGCTCTTTGGAATAGAACTCTTTATAAGTCAGTGTGTGGATTCAGCTGAAACAACGAACACTTAAATAACTACGCATCTATTTCTTCCAATTAGAGAAGTGAAAGTTACAAGAAGTGCACAGAAACTAAGAGAAATTATCTACCGACCTTTACTCTATTTATACTTTATCCCTTAGATTAGATAAATTATTGTTAAATCTAAAAGCTATTGTAAGTTTCTAATCATTACAATGATCGTAGATACAATTATATTTCAGTTAATATCACGTGCCACGCAAGGTCATCTTTGGAAGAGAAAACTGCGAATTTTAACGGCCTAACATTAACACTGTCATACTATTTTCTTTATTATTTCCTATATTCTGAAGTAATACGATGCGCATAACAATGCAGTTAAGGAGATTCGTTTAACACTAGCAAGTTTTACTTCTTAAATTTGCTAAAACTTTGCTAAAAAAGTGACCCAACCGACCGAAATTAACTTCATATTGAAAATGGACAAACAAGTACGATTAATAATTAGCTATATCAATAAAATAACAATAACCTAATATAAAGTGGGTATTTTCCATTAAGCATACAATTATTTTTAAGAGAACTAAATGAACCGATGACGAAATATAAAATTGTCCTGTATTACTAACGAAATGAGCAATTACAAAATAATAAGTGCAATGACACAACAACGTTTCTCACAAAACCTAAGAGAACATTTGTAAGACGCCCTTTTTTCGGGACCAATCACATTAAGTGATGGCTGCGGTAGCTTGAATTCTGTTGTGTTTTTCATTATTTGTAATATTGTGACTATTTTGAGTTAGTTTGAACGTAACTGCTCAATAAATCAACAATCTGTTCGTAAGTTTTTTGAGTAAATATAACATGATTTCATGGCGGCGAAATAATGTTGTATCCAATTGAGAACTCTTCAAATGACAAGCTATTTTCAAGAGGTGTCCCTTTGCTCCGGATATCGCCATATCATTCTAGGAAGACTAGGGATTGGCGGTAGGGAGAGCGAGTGTGCGCAATGAAGATGTTCTCGGGTGGGAATTGTGAAGAGGAGTTGACCAAAGGGACGCAGCTGGAGAGAGAACCTAAAATAAGTCATAGATGAAGCATTAATAGGATTCCAGGGAGAATAAGATGGCGAGGGAGAGAGGTGTGTCGACGTGATGGGATTGTGAATAAAGCAAGCCGAAGGCTTCTGATGTCCAGTCGAAAGACCCTCGCAGTGTCCATGGACCACCCGCGGTCGTGTCCATTCCACCGTGAAATTAGTCCCCATGCGAGCCCATAATCCATTCCCACCACTCCGTCTCCTTTTATCAAATGCCTGTCAATCTCGTTTGGACCAAGGCGCCGTAAAATTGGGATGGTAATCCGTTTTGCGTTACAGGTCTAGCTTCGTTTTCGGTGTGATGCGAATCTGCAAGGGCCCGCAAGCAGTGCGAAACGGTTAATTCCATTTTGCAAATTTGGACGACGCCTTCCAATCGCCTACTGTTTCCAGTTGAGCGAGTGACTCTCTGGCTCCCATTTCCTAATGTGTTACATCGTGAGATGCTTCTACAGATTTCCGAGGATGCTGACAGTATTGATCCCAAACATTGATAGCGTTGATTCATGCAGAGGAGGAATGATAGCTGAATAAATTCGTTACGGGTGGTCTCACCCTAAAATTTTGTATAAACCTACCGCGTAAATCCCTTAAAAGTGGTCGGCAGAAAAATAAAGTTTGAAATTGCGTGCAAGGTAGTTGATAGAAATAAAATTTTTCGGTAACCACGGAAAATTACTTCGATACAATCATCACAGAAGTGAGCTATTTGACCATTAGAAATTGATGAAATTTAAAGGAAAAAGCGTACATATATTTTACTTGGAAAAAATTATCTTTACTGGTCCGCATGGACATTTAATTTTATAAATTTGGACAGGGCACACACGAAAATCGCACCTCCTAATCTCCGAAAATATTTGACTGCATCTCCAGTTATTTCAGGGATTCATCAGCAGCGAAGAATATAAGAGCAATTGCAACTGGTAAAACCCAGCCTTACCTTTGATATGTGGAGCATTTCGTTGTTAGCTCACTCATGAAGTTCTTAGATAGCATTAATTTTCTCAGAAAGAACCACCTTGGTTTTCGAAGAGCCTGATCATGCTCAACTGATCGAAACTCAACTGGTCTAACTTGTTCACGACATTTTAAAGTCTGTTGAGAGAAAAAGACAAATGGATGCTTGATTTCAAGAAAGATTTTGATAGATTACCTCACTACAAATCAACTTATAAATTATAAGAAGGTATTAATACATAGTTGATTGGGTCAAGGAATTCCTCTCCCAGAAGGAACAATAAGTAGAACTTGATAGCATTTCTTTGGATAAAGCCATAGTTACCTCAGGCATATCGCAAGGCAGGTTAATCGGTCCTCTACTCTTCCTCATATATATCAATAACCTGAGAGGCGAGACTAAAGGCAATGTGAAGGTATTTGCAGATGACTCGGTAATATATAGATACATATCAAGCGTAGAAGATTGTATTTCACTATCTAACGATATAGCTCACATTCAAAGGAGGTGCAACAAATGGAAACTAGATATCAATGTAAGTAAATGCTCTGGTGTTACTTTCTTTGGAAGGAAACTATTCCATCAGAACTACCCGTATAAAATCAGTGGAGTTAATACAAATATAGTCGAGTCAGCTGGATATCCGGGAATCACTCTTACATATAACTTGAACTGGAGCACTCATATCCGAAATATCTGCATTAAAGAAAACAAAACTTTTGGTTTTATTAAGCTCATTGTAAGTAGATACGATGGAAAGGTTGGAGGGCGATGTTATATTACCTTGTTGAGGTCCCAACTGGAATATGCTGCCTGTATATGGGATCCAGCGAATGAAAAGTATGCCCGCAATCTCGAGAAAGTGCAACATAAAGCGATATGACTTGTTAAAAAAAGCTACGGCTAAAGAGAAAAAAGCAAGCGTTACGAAAATGCTCTCAGGTTGACGCAGGTTAGAAACGCATCAAAGAAAGGAGATCAGAAGCTAGGTTGCAATTGCTTCATGAAGTCTGAGAAAGTACGTGTGCGGAAGATGTAATCAGTATCATGCGACTCCCCTGATTTACTTCGGCCGATTCGACAATGAGTGTAAAATAAGAGAAATAGTTGCGAGGACAATAAGCAAAAAAGGTAACTCGAACGCTTATACCCCTCACCTTACCTGCCTCACGCCTGAAGGAGGAGTGCAAGGTATTCCAGCGGATGTAGATGTACATCTCCTTGATTATGAATTCCCAAAGATTAAGAATTCCCAAAGAAGCGTTACTACAGCTACTGTCAAAAAAAGTAAACGAAATGCTTCAGAAATTTTAGGCCATACCTGACCATAGTATTGGAGACAAATGCCCATCACTATATGCGATATAGCTCCAATGGAGTAATTGAATTTCTCTACAGATTTGCTTTTTCTTTCTGTATCAATCGTTTCTTGCTTAGCTAATTCGAAATCCAATTGCCTAAAGAAACTAAATTTAAAAAGGAACTATAATAAACAATAATCTCTCGTAAAGTGAAATTAATGATGAATCTGACCATATATTGAGAAAACATATTATTCATATTTTTGTTGAGTGAAAATATAAAATGAATTACGAGAGAAGACGGAGGCATAGCCAAAACTGGACAGGAAACATGCATCCTCGTTGGACCAAATGAAAGTTCGTAGCCCTCGGCTTTGTTTCTGGGTCCACGTCATGTTGTATGTACTGTAATTTAAATAATTTTTATTCGCAAATAAATACAAAGAATTTAATTTATTTATTTAGCTTAAAATGTCGGTTCTTTTCCCTGAATTTATCTCTTCTACCTTACCTATTATTTTCCATGAGATGAATATGGCCATTCTATTCTTCGATGAAATTGAAAGCCATTATTTTAAAATGTTTATATATCACAGGAAAGAGGATTCAGGTCGAGATAAGGGGATTTATACCATATGTTACATAACTCACAATCTGTGTGTAATATGCAAAATGTCTTCATTGCTAATTTCTATGTACAGAATTAATTACCGTCATATATGTTGCTATTCTTGGAATATTAAGCAATTAAACATTCTGTGGCACATATTATTATTATGTATTTTACAGGAGAACGAGCATGCTTTCATCAGGTTTAACTTGAATTACTTCATGGTAGTACAAACAAATATCGTTCGGGAGAATTTTGCGTAATTAATCATATTTTCGTACATCTTTCAGTATGAATGACAACGAATGTACCCAGTAATAAAATACGTAATAAGTCGAAATATTCTAAATCGACTATTGATAAGGGATTCTTATTAACACCCAAATGGAACAGGACATACGCTCTTTCCCGAACCAAATGAACTCCTTGAGGAGCTTCCGCTTATGCAACTCATCGCCGCCTGTCCATCCTTCCGCATCCACTTCCTTTAGTGCCCAGCAATCATAAACCTCCCTTTCTCGCTTCCCCTACTCGCTCCACTTCCACCCCATCTCCCAACGCAGACCAAGTGAATGGCACAAGCGCTCTCGCCGTAAATGTTTTCCAAGTAATGAATCTTTCAGAACGAACGCGGCGAAGCTCTACTTCAAACATCATTCGCCGTCGCGGAGTGCCATTGCCCTCCCATGACAGAGACCTCTCTTTCATTCCGTGTCATAAGGAGAGACGTCCAAGGTTTTATTTTGTTTTTGCTAGCGAGCTAGGAGATTAACCGTTCCCATCACCAGCCGCTTTTTCCCATTCGACGGAATGGATGTTTATTCTGGCCATGGTATAGCTACGTTTCGAGCCATGCCTTGAGGTCAAGAAGGACATTCCCGCTGAAGTCACAACTATTCTAACGCAATTCAATCTACAGAAGAAAATGAGAGAGCTAACCTAGGGTTTAACATGATTAGGTCTGAATTTACCATATTATGATGATAAAAAACCGGGACTTATCAAATTCTGAAACTGCTGAAACCGGGTCAAACCCGAAGCGTTGCCTTAAAACTCAGTCCAAGTAATTTCATGTTCTTTTAAGACATTCCAGTCGTGTACAGCGTCACTACTATATAAAAGTTGCGTTTAAATGATTTATGCATTGAAATCCTTTTATCTTGCATTATGTTCTTTCTCCGAGATTTTGCATTAAACCGTGGCAACTAAAAATTGACTGGAACCGTGCGTTTAAACCGGAACAGTCCCAGTCTGTACGGTAAGCCTAGTTAGGTCTTTCTGTTCACATGACTTCACTCAGTAATTTGTACGGAGCAATTGTACGGTATGGTTAAGAACGAATATGGTGTTCAACGCCCGTTGGAATCAGAAAGAGTTGACAAAATTAAGCGAAATTAATTACGCGTAAGACTCCACATATTAATGCCGAATTGAACTACAGAAAAGTAGAAATATTTGTCACAAATGAGGAAAATCAAAAACAATCTGTTTGATAAAGCTTGATATCGAAATGAATTACATAATTTGTTTGAAGTTACGTAACATTGGGCGTATACTGGCACTGTATGAGGACATTTATGCCCTACCTTGATCAGCGGGGAGAATCCGTATGCAAGGATCAATATACACACGTACGCAGAGATTAGTCATTCTTAAACGTCTTCATTTGCTTGATATCAAACGACTGAGTGAATAACATTTCTTAAGGGAGCTCATTCTTCTCCTAGGCTTCATTTAAATCAGCTGTCTACAGATAATCACAGATATGCTTCAACCGATTTATTGATTAGGTTGCAAAAGATAGCTTTCAATGTGATGCAACTGTAAAAGTCAGTTCAATAGAAGTGTGAAATAGCTTATTTATTGCTAAGGAACGACGAAGAGTGGTGCAGTTAAAACATTTCACACCCAAGCAAGTAAGTACATTTGCAGAGATGACATAAATTATAATCATCATTGAAATGTTCAAAACGTATCACTTTTGATTTAACTTACTCTGAATATTTAGTCAATGGAGATGACAGAAATACTAAAGAACCATTTTTCAGCTTATGAATCTCAGTCACGAATGCGAAACCCTTCCATTCAAGATTGTATGTAATTATTTATCTGATTTATATGACTTAAATTATCCGGTTTGCTGAAAAGTACGAAATATGCTGGAGCTCGCAATGGCCTCGTAAACCGAATTTTTTCCAAAATAACTCTCAGTGAGGGTAAATTTTTATTTCTCTCGCTAACATTTGCAATATTTCTTGGATAGTTACTTTTCCATAGTACACTTTATTTGGATACTTGGCCATCGAGATCAAACCCTGCAAGGGAATGCTGACAATGATGGAATACAAGGAAAAGTTCGACAAATCCTCACTTCTCGTTCCGAAGGGCAATGTAAAATTTCCTGGTAAATGAAATATCTCCTGGTGTGACCTTTAAATTACTTCATCAACCTATTTCTTGCTCATTTTTTCTCATTGTTAAGCGTTGAGCGAGGAAAAGAATCGAATGATTACAAGCAGATCAATTCAAAGGTAACAAACATCGTCGTGCCTAATTTCTGTTTCCTTACTTCATTGGAATTCAGTCCATACATTAATTACATTTTCTACCCTAAATTCTTCCCGATAAAAACTAAAGAATTAAAGATTAAATTATCATATTATAAATTCCCTATTTGATATCATACCTCAGTAAAAGCAGTTGCTGCTGTTGACCATAGCCGTAATACACTCAATGCTTGCGCAGTTTTGGGACAGTCCGAAACACAGAAACTAACACGCCCCGAATCTTCCGGGAAACTAACTGCAAGAGCTCGACAGATATGTTGAATACTCATTTCTGCATTTTTTCTGCGAAAGGTATACGCTGCTCAAAGTTCTGCAGGTCAGAAGAAGGTAATTGAATTGGACTAAGGAATTCGAAAACCAAAAGAATGTAGTGCTGTGGGAATTAAACTTGACAATGGGTTAGATGCAAATAAAATCGAATGGGTTTCAATGCTAAAATTTGACAATGAATTTACCGTCAAATTTTTCAAATTTAAGAAATGAAAAGAGGCTTCAAAGATACATTGCACGAAAGATATATTTATTTTCTAAAAGTATGCTCATTTGATATCCAACGAGCCACCAGCATTTTCCTAGTGCATAATATGATAGTCATGGAAATTGGGATAATAGGAGAATTGAGCCCAATATTCATTTGCAAACAAGCTTCTAAATTTAAAGTGGGACTCGAAATTTTCCAGGAATATCATAGGTTTTGGTGTTACAGAAGTAAAAACTGAAATGAAATCAAACTCTCCACATTATGGGTCAAATGAGGTATCAGTAATGGATAGTATCCAGCTAACCTTATAGAAATTTTACATTGATGTCACCCTCAAGCGAAAATTGCGAAGATTCAAATTTTCACTGACCATTTTCAGTATATAACTTCATTTGTTTATATTTCAAAGAACGATGAATTATTTTAACTGTAAGAAACAAGAGAATCTTCCTTAGATGAGCAAGCAAAATATATGCGAAGCATTTTAGGTTCCAATTGGAATTCTTGTTCAAGTCGTAATCTGGACGAAAGTGGACATTAGTCTGCTCAATACTACACATTTTTGGATGTTTTATGATCGTCGTAATTGAATTATTTTTTCGTAGATAAAAGTTTTTTGTATTTTACCCGAATATTGTGAGGAAATAAATAAACACAGGATAAAAAGGTTATTGATTAACTTTTATTAAATGGTGACCAGCACTTTATAAAATGAGTTATTTTACACATTTAAACAAATTTTAAAATTAAGAATTAGGAGGATCTAAACAAAGCCAAAGCACGAAATGACACACGTAAAACAAGATTGGAAAATCATATGATCTGCGTTAAGACTATTGCAACCATTGATACTCAATGCTAGGAGTTTTTGTTTTCATAAGTGTACTTCAGGTTAGTCACCCACTCTACAGTGTGCGTTTTTCCTAAATCAAGAGGAATATTACGTGTTTCCTGAAAATTACCAGTTCACGAGCCAGTAAGCTCAGTCATACATCACGACACAACACTACATCGATAATTACTTAAATACAGATTTAACAAAAGAAAACATCGATAAATGCGTTGAAATACATTGAACAGAAGTTGCGAATCTTTTTGCGAGTTTGGAAACATATTTAACTGGAAATAGTTTTTGTGATTATTATACGGCGTAGAATTAGATTCTTGCTATAATCATTAGTATGCGAAGAAAATTATATCGATCTTTTGAGTCGATACATTTTCGAAAACGATCTTTACGTCGTTTTTCCCAAGTTCGCAGTGATGCGTAAACTGACATTTCCAGATCAATTTCCATCGTTAATGCGACTTGTATTTGTTTGATTTTTGAGAACGCCCCAGAACTTATCTTCCAACGCTCTCATACACATAGTGGGTTGGTTTTTACTACAATATACCCGTCAGTTAGAGCGATACGCGACAAAATACTCTCGTATCAAATGCCATCCGCGAAAGCATAACTAAATACTTCATATTTCAATTGTTCAACAGCGCCCTTTTCGGTTGGCATGCGGTTATTTGCTCCAATACTTTTCGTCATGACAAAAAGTTGAAAAGCCAACCGCCGACAACCCTAGTAAAACAGAGAAAACGCCAACCGCGGCAACGGGAAGGATGGGGTGTTTGTGACAGGTGTCTCCGTTTGGCAGAAACATCCTTCACAGGCGAAAAAAGGTATGGTGACAACAAACCTCGCACTCTGGACCGAATTTCGTAGCACGAAACCTTTTTGGCGAGAATATAAAACAGATATTTTGGAATAAAGAAAAACAAGTTGGGACGCGGATGCAATAAATTACCGGAACGGCGGATGGCTGAGCGTCGCGACGTCAACGCCACGTCGCGGAGACTACGGACACTAGGGTAGCACGTGGTCTCCATTAGCGACATCACAGAATGTTTACTTTTCCGCTCTATTTTCGTCTTTCAACGCGGACGCCGTCATCTACGGCGCCTAGAGGTACGCCGTGTCCAATGTCACGAAATTAAAAAGGAGGAAGTTAAATCTTCTCCTCTTCCGTCCTCTTGTCCTCCCGCACACTCAACCAAACCTTCCTAGTCCGCCTCTCTGCCCATACGGCGACTTGCCCAGCTTCCAATCCTTCCAAGACGCCTTCTGCCCTTGCGCCTCCCTCTCCTCCTCCTCCTCTGCCTCCTCCTCTGAACACACTTGCAGCTCTTGACGAGTTTCACGTGGTAAGTTCGCCGAGTGCCGTCTCTGCAGATGAGGCGGACACGACGTCGTCTCACGGCGTCCTCGACGCAGCGCCACTCTACGGCGTCGCCTCCGTCCTCGCCTTCCTCTTCCACTCCATCCTCTTTGTCTTCATCCTCTGCAGCGTCGTCTGACGCCGCGACGGACGCACTGATGACACTGTTCATCTCGTTCTTGCCCTGAGCCCAAACCTGAACGGTGATATGGGTTAATGGAAAAACATTATTACTATCGATAAAACACGATATTAGCACGAATTGTGTGTTATACTCAAGAGAAAAGTTGTTCTCAGGCATTTTTTAATTTAGATCAAATATTTTATCCCATTACTTGTTTATTTAGCAATAAATGTCAACAGCAAAATTGAATTCCTTTTACAGAAGCTTCAGAAGCGTTAAAAATATTTGGAAGTGAAATACTTTCCCGTATCTTCCTGACGATGAAACATTCATTGAATGCAAATTAAATTCAAGTATATTTAACACTTACAATAACACTTCTCTTTATCACAGTCTTGCGTTGAAATTCATTTGCTTGTGTAACTGCAGATTTGACTTCCTCTATTTTCTTTAAACAGAAATTTGTGTTTAAGGAAACACTGTAGATGCATAAAAATATGGAAATTGAATGATATCCTTAATCAAAAAGTAACGAGTTAACGGCTAAACCGAGGAATCTTCCCTAGAGCAATACAAAAAATTTGTTTAGAAGCTTAAGGTAATTAATTAACGACAACGACTCATAACAACAATTATAAAATTCTTTCTTGAGTCGACTTGCAGTTTAGAAAATGGCAAACCACCAGCGATAATTGTAGGACATCGAAACAAGCGAAAGGGAGCACGTTTCTTACTTCACAATTGATATCACTGACTCGGTGACAAGAAAATATTCTGGTTGAGATTTCTTCCAAGAGAAGAGATCAGATTTCCCGCGGAAGCTTATAGAAGATTTCATCGTAACAGAAGATATCGATTACGTTGATTATTCTATAACTACCTTTCAAAAGCGCTTACGAACTCAGAGCGATAACGATATAATTATACAAGGAAATATTGGCTGTGACAGATACTCACTTATGGCAATTTTTCCTTCGTAGTATTTAGATTTATACTTAGATTTATATTCTACGAGCCACCATTGGCGATTGGCATGGGATGTATAGTATTCTACCCTTATAGACATAACTTATGGAATCTGAAATATCCACTAATGAAAAGGGCTGCTCTACGTTTGGCCATCTCTTCTTTCAATGCAGCCAGCAGCGTTATGAGCTTCATGACAACGTTAATACACCCCCTGTCGTGCGCTACAGGTGCCTTGATAAATACGTAAATGCTATGACTCTTAGATGTAAGTGATATTGAAATATAATTTCATCTGGGTGGAATCGCCTCCTGATACTATATGTGCATAAAGCAGTACTGTCGGTATTACATTATTTATTCGTCTCTCTCGCTTAGAGAAGAAAAACCTGAAACTCTCCATTTCCTGGCTCACCTTAACGTAATCCGCATACCAGGGTTGCAGGTGATGATTTGAAGCCGACCTGTGGAGCGAGACGGGGGATGCGCTGTGGTGGGAGCGGTACTTGTGATGCCGGTTGCGCGGGCGATGGCGGTTGGGTGCAGGAGTGGGCCCGCAACACTTCTCGGCACATACGGCCTCTATCAGGGGACGCTTGGAGGTGCAAAACCCGTCCGAAATATACCTCTTGGAACGGAGATCCTTGCAAGATTGCCTGGGTGCCGTAGCTATCCCCTCTTCATTCAAACCCCTGCCTTCATTCCCTTGACCACGCCGCCTTCTCTGTCCCCAGCCGCCTCTCCACTCATCACCTTTCATAAACCCTGCAAAAAGAGTTATAGTTATTATCATTACTATTATATTATATGACTATTAATTAATTATAAAAATTAAAATCGCTCAGCCGGTATTTTTCAACCCTTTTCTTCCAGTCAATTTTTTGTAGGTCTTCGCCTGAGGAGTTGATAAAGAAAAAGGTGATTCAGAATCTAAAATTTCACGAGTTTCCGTCTAAATTAATACCACCCAATTTGTTTTACTATCAAAATTATTTATATCAAAATATAGCGTTGTGACCTATTTGCGCCTCCTACTGAAAATATCCGGACTCGAATATGTCACGTGACAACGTGTAAGTCCGAGAGAGAAGTGTGATGACTGGCAGCATGAATCGACGTAGTCTTGTCCGTCACGGAAATTTTTATTCTTTGCCTAAAGCATGCCTTCAGTTGCATTTATCATTAGTTATGCAGAAGAGTCCTGTGATTTAAATTCAGTGCCTACTTCCGTAAAATATTATACGGTCCACTCATTTCTTAATTCCTTAATCTTCGCGATCGAATACATAGTCTATCAGAAGAATGCAAAATCTGCAATGAATAATCACTTTGAAAAGAGGAAGGGTTATGTAAAACACTGATACATGTACGATATAACAAAGGAATATATTCTTAGCAAAATCTCTATGAATGGTACTGATTGAATACTGCGAAGGTGAACGATTTATTTTCCTAAAAAATATTCTTAAGATACCGCTGCAAACGGGTGCTTTCACTTTATTGCAGGAATACGATTAAAAATAAAAGTGTTTATTTTCTAGTACTTAAGCAACACTTGGATTTCATGGTCGACCAGAGAGAGGGAACTATAGCCGCCTTTACGCTGTCATTCGCAATGAACTTGAAAGACGACGGTCTCTTCAATCGTTTATTCCAGACACGTAATCAAAAATATGGGAAACAAATAGCAGGCCGAGTAAGTAATAAATAAAAAGTCAACTTTACGATTACCTCTACCATAAAAATTCCTTGACGGCTATAAATCTTCAATCATGAAAGCACACATTTGAAGTAATATAAAACACATAAATAGAACCGCTTTGTAATCCATGGAAACCTGCACCGAGAAAACAGGAAGTGCGACACTAAAAATATCCTGATAGCTAGACAGGCGCCATCATCGTTGGCACTTTTGGTCATTTCCTATGGGTGCTTCAAGGTGAGGATTCATCATGCCAAAAGACACAAGGAACTTAATGCCTTCGGATGACAAATCCAAAACAGTTGATGCTATCCTGGCAAGATCCCTTCGCCAACAGCATCTGAGAGCTTAATTAAAAGGGCCAGTTCATCAAAAGTATCATAATTATAAAACATCTTGGATTAAATCCACCAAGTGAAATTAAAATTGATGTCGAGCAGATCATAGGAGCATACGACGAAATGTGAGACATGATTAAACACCAAAACTCAGGATTAACACGCCTCGCCATTCTCAAGTAATTATCTTTTAAACCACTGATATTTGAAATAGTTTGGTGAATTAGGAGTTTCCGTATAATCTTAAACTCGGCGCCGGTGTTTGATATTTAAATTGAGCATTATTGTAGAGTTTACGAACGAAATGGGTAAAAACCCAGTACTACCCTAATCGACAGAGACGTTTATTAATGCGAACCGTCAATTCAAGGTGAACTGCTTTAATATATGATGATTTTCGAGAGTGCATCCGTTCGTAATTACTCGTAATATCGAGTGTCTTACCAAATATAGATATCTCATTACGACGAAATAAACTTTCCTTCTTCCTTCGCATCATTATATTAAAAATCGCTTTGAGAATAAAAATAAACATTCAAATAATTTATGCTTGAAATATGTATACTGAGGGGATCTGATGATCTTGAAACTTGAGATTCTTGACCATTCATCCCGTCGTCTCCCTTCACTACAAAATCTGAATCGAGGTTTGCGTAATCCTCAATGATGGGGATCGCCGAGCATTGAGAGAATGTCGACGACTGTACATACATTTCCAAGAATACATGCTGTTGAATCTGAACAAACTGATTTAAAAAGTTAATTTCTCGAGGTACTGAAATTATTTGAAGTCCCGCCAGACATCGCTGAATGGTTTTCGTAAATTTTGTGAATTTTTACCTTCCATTTCCGGTAGACTTAAGAAAGAACAGAAATAAGTAGTAGTATTGTTGAAAGTGCTTCGAGAGCTAAGGTCATTTAGCATGTGAGCCCCCACCGGGAATCGTACCCGGGACTCTTAACAATACTACTAGGGGCGTAGCNGATTTTTTTAAATCGAGATCATGGGAGGTTTATTGTAATTGTTTAGATATTTACAGTAACACACGCTACTGGCGAGTCGCATGGATATATGAAAATATCAATCTGATTCCATCCTGATGATAGAAGTAGAAGAAAGAAGGGTAGAAGTTTTCCTTCCCCAGGAACGTAGACAATTTTGCGTTTACTCCAGGGCTTAGAACCTCCCAGAGACAAATCTTGGCTGCGTGCGCTTAAAGTATTTCAAATTGCTAATATAAGCTTTTCACGTTATATACCTTTTGCTAATTGTTCTTAAATTAACATTTCACTGAAATCCAACGCGTTGCCCACCTGGCTATCCGGGAGCCCCAAAACAGAAATAAATAGAGCTAACCCGAACGAATCCAAAATGTATTAAGAAGTATACAATTTTATAAAAAATATTATTTTCTACTTCGAAATTGTCAACTACTTCAATTGATGGTTACTTTTGCAGTGAAATTGTCCAAGATTTTTTAAAATTAAAATTAGGATAGAGTGGCAAACTTTAATCTTGTCGTCCCCGTAGCTTGGATCTTTGCAGGATCCGCGAGAATCCTTAGGGATCTTCATGGTTCCTCTATCCCCGCGGTAATGCAGATGTGTCCGCTACACCGTCAGCAGGATAATATTTAATGGAAATGGTACATTCCTATGATTACGAACTTCCCAACTTTTTTACCGTGCTATACTCGCGTCATAAGATTACGAGTATTTCCAAAATTGATAACGTAGCAGTTAACAATTTCAATACATCTTCATCAGAAGAAATTATGATTACCAATAAAAATTTAAGTTGATACCATCAAAAGTCCTCTTTCAGAATAGTGATAGTTTTTGTGTCTTCTTTATAAATCCGTATGAAGATTGCAAAGCAGGTGCAGCTTTGCGTATGAGGTGATGAGATAGTGTGATATGGATGGAAAAAGGTTGAAAATATCACCATAGACCAGGGGTGGCGAACCTATTGCACTCGAGACTATATTTTTGGCACGAGGAACCAAAAATACATGACGCTATCCTTTTTAAACATTTTAATTAAAACAATTGAAGAATTGCGAATTAATAACCAATTTCATCGATAAGACCATCTTAGGTTAATCTTTCGAGGTGATAACGAAGATAATTTCAGCATCCCGTGATTTCGGCAAAAGGTTCGCCATCTCTACCCAGGACCACAGAATTTCAGAAAACTGAAAGCTATAATTTCTGAGCAATAGACAACGGAAAGATCCTTCGTCATAAGTTTCGGAAATAATTCACCCAGTGCATGACATACTGAGGTTCATTCTCCAAGTTGCACTTCAGAAAAAAACTTTGGTAAAATGACCCTTGGTAATAAGGGAAAATTTAAGGAACCACCCAGCTGCAGGGATCAAACAAGATTGTAATTGCCTCAAACGATCAATTTAAATTGAATTAAACGATGAACGCTGCATGTTTCGGGATTAGACCACTCGGGAAATGACGAGGCGATTTCCCTGCGACGGTTGGCACCGCGCCTACGCGCAATTGCCGACGACATTTCGCAAATTACTTGCATTGCACCGGTCAAGAGCAATTGAGGAACCGAAGTCTCATAATGCCATGACAACGAGCTTTCAATGCATCGCAATCAACGGAAAGATCTCTCCCATTCTGCAGAGGTATGGGGGATGCAACTGCAGTGGGAATTGTTGAGGAGGGGCAATTATGGAACAATGAGGCGGAGGGTAAAGGGGAAAGGCGAGGCAAGGAGGAACTGAGAGAGAGAGAGAGAGAGAGAGAGAAATCAGCCATGATAGAGGGAAACGATGGGGAGGACAATGAGAGAGTTGAAAGGGTTTGATTGCAGTGAAGTGGAGCAAAAGAACGGAAAAGAGTAGAAAGAGAGCGAGAAAGCTCAAGAGATAAGAATAGGAATGTGAAAGTGAAACGAAGACGTAATCGTTCGGGGTAAATGAACAGCATTAAGAACCCAGACGAAGCATGTAAACGTTGATTTTCTACCTCCTCTCGGGTTGATTGCTTGGATGTTTACGGAGATTGAATTAAAAATGATATTCCGTCTAATGAAGACATATGATCAAGCTTGCTCTATCTTCGGAAATACATGCTTGCATTGTCTATGACTTTTAGTCTTATCAAAATTCTTAAGAACTCTTCAAATTTTCCCTTTATGGGGCTACGATTTAGAGATTTTAAATAACCATCACTTAAAACTTGAATATAGAATCGCTAATGTTTTTGCTCAATGCAGATTATTCTTTGGTAGTGGTGGATGTATAAACTTTCCAAGTGGGGGAGAGGTTGATTTAAGACCATTTCCTTATATATTCCTCTTCAAGTATCAATAATAATGCCTTAGTTCTCGGCATTAAGAATGTATTTTCGTCATGATGAATACAGCACTAACATCCCAATTGTAGATACACTTTTTTGTCAGTTTATTGCTTAAGCTTCCCGTCGTACTCTTGGCTAATCCCTGCTCTTACAAAGACATCAAGGAAAGAAAGAGATCACCGTTCTCCCTCTGGACTCGTCTAGGTTATCAGGATGAACTCACGAATTAAAAGGTCGATTCCACGATTTTTTTCTAGGACCACTAAACACTTTGATACGATAAAGCAATATTTATAAATATAACTATTCACTTCATATTATAACGATATTCACTGGATTCTGAACTGAAAACTGCGTTACAAACGTACACGGGACCTTAAATTTATGGAAGGAGAGGGCTTAGCATAAAATAAGTTTCTTGTAAATAAAAACGATCATAACAATTCAATTTCCATCACTTAGAATGAATAGTATTTGAACTAAATCTCTCATTCCTATGAGAAAAATATCTACGAAAATATTTTCTTTTAAATGTTCACAAATATAATAACGACAATAAGGACTGCGTTTTCATTGTATGGGACACTGATGCGTACAAATATAATTCAGCACATTTCTTAGCTACAGTGTCAGGATTTACTCTTAAGGACAATAAGGATTGCGTTTTCATTGTATGGGACATTGATGCGTACAAATATAATTCAGCACATTTCTTAGCTACAGTGTCAGGAATTACTCTTATTAAAACTTCAGATCTGAAACAAGACCATATCGACGACCCTGAAGTCAACGAGTCAAAGTGTACTCGCACCAAGTTACGTAAAAATATGTTCTATCAATTACATTTTAAAGTAGATGTATGAATAGGGTGACAACACACAAGCTATTCTTTATGAAATGTAGTCGATGTAGAAGATTAGGTTTTGAGAGGTATCTGAAAACAGACAGAAGATGATGCAGATCTGACATTAATGCTGCAGACCAAACAAAATGATTCTTCATAATCTGCAATATTTCACTATCTGCAGACAAGATGACTTGCCTTAAATTGTATATCAAGTTCCTATCGATATAATACATTTTTGTCTTGGTTATTATGGTTTTAAATGTATTACTTTTCAGCTAATTAAAATTAATTATAATCTACAGTTTCTTCCAGAGCTCCTATTACAGTCATTGCTCATTACAAATTATATATCTGGTTTTAAGGAATATTTGAATTCAGGTTAATGTTTAATTTCAGAAAATCCACGGGGGAAATAATCTAATGAAAAAAGGTCTGGCCTTCCATAAAAGAAATTTCAAGGATTTACTAGGAAGAATCACACCAAACTCTATGGTTATAATCGACAAAGGACTGATTTGCTCCTCGCTTAAGGAGCGACAGAGGAACGAAGCCATTGAGTCTTGAGCATAAATTAAAAGATAATATCATGGTATGGAAAAACTATATGGAGTCAGACTGTTTAGTGGCAAACTCACGAGGTAAAGATTATCTAGCAATTCCAAGATATCGAGCCGAGTTTATAGAATGTGACAGGTAATCAAGAAGGTTTATAGGAACACCGTTTAAAAAGCGGATTACAATGAAAGGATTAGCTAGAGAAGAAGTCGATCTTACAAACAGATCTGCTTCTTGCCACTCAAGATATCGAGGTACGTTTTTTTGAGTTTACAACGACAGTAAACATAAACTCAATGAGAATAAGGCGAAGTTCAGAGGTCGTAGAACATAATCCGTGCCGAAGGACAAGCACAAATAGAAAGTTGAAAAGTCCTGAGTGGTAGCCAAAGGCTGGGGCTTTCAAGAGTTCTGAAGTTAAAGAGTTGGTAGAAAACTGGGGTCATTTATAGATTAAGAACCAAACGAACGCATTTTAAATGCTGAATTTCAATAATCATCTGTTGGAATTAATCAAGATGAGAGATTAACGAAGTAACTCTTAGTTTGGTTTCCTTCATCCATTGAGAATAGTGGATGCCTTGGTTAGGAATATTTGTCCCTGAACCTTGTAGGTAATAGCTGTAATTGAGCCATTTATTGCTCGATTGAGCACAAATTGATCACCAATTTAACATTTAATACTCAATTATTACACTGAATGTGGATGTTTATTATCCATTGAGATAATAATGTGTTAAGGCTATTTTGCCCTCACTATAAGGAAAATATCGGCTACAGAGACAACTAGATACCAAATTCTTTCTCTTTTGCCTGCCCATGCTCATAACACGTGGAAAGTAATCGATTGAAAAAGAAACTCATAGAAAGTTATCCAAAAGAAATACAACAAAGAGTCGACTATGAAAATCGACTACCATTTTCTTTCACTTTCAAAGAAAACGTGCGAACTTGAGATGTACAGGACGTTTTAGCTCTAGTTAAATATTGGCCAAACGATAAAGACGCCGAAAGGTATCGGTCGCTTGTGAAGTCATTCTGTGGAGATCTTCAGATAAATTAGACGGGTGGATTGACAAAAGATCAAGAGGCTTTTAGCACATCCGCTTTTCTATTGTTTATTGCCCTCGCAAGCGAATTAAGAGGTCATGTTGCGTCACTTCCGTCGGCAATCCATTAGCCCAGTTCGCTATCTCTTTCACAAGGGGAATCTTCAAAAGCTTTGCCCAGTCCTTATGTTAGTACGTACGTTGGCACAGAATTGCAGCGAACTGAAGAATGCTCTTTAGAGATTCATGTAGGAATCAAGAGTCTAAAACTTTAATGCTATCAGTCGCAAAACGGTAACAAAAAATGCACTGAAGTTATGCATATCAAAATATAAAATTTTCATGTAACTCTAAAATAAGCCGAAACTCAAAAAGTTATCCCTAACAAACTATATGCTGCTATTGATAAAAACAATTCCATCACCACACAATGTTTATCTCATGCAATAAAAAAGTTAATGACAAGTTTTACTGCTTATATTTATCTACCACATTAGCGTTTTTACTTTAAATAGAAAATTATAATTACCATTTATATTTATATATAAATATAAACGATAATTGGTATAGGAAGTACTTTACTTAGTTACTCCTGTGGAATTTTGGACATAGTGTTTTTTATTTCTACTTCCTATTATGGAATTCCACATAGTGAAGGCTTCTTCGATAGATTATAGATAATTGGTATACTTGCCTCCACTTTTAATTTTATAGTGTTCATATAAACAGTACTTCACGAATATTCATCTCATTTTACTAGCTTCAATAATAATAATATTGAATCTTGAGGTTTCCGTAGTTCCACAAACTACTGTGAAAACCTTAAATTCTGAGTTTTTATTTCAAATAATAAAATGATAATATCTAAGAGATGAAGACGGAAATTTATGGTGATTAATTATCACGTTTCCAAAATCTTTGCCACGTTTTTGCTTTGCTATCTTTGCCAAGCGTTACTCTTGACTAAAATAATAAAAATTTCAATGGTTAAATAAAGCAATTTTAGGTATACATTTATTAAAATTAAATTTAAATTGTATATAGTCAGTAACGACTACAGCAATCATACATGTTGTGAATACTATAACAGATGGAAGAAATATATTATTTAGGGCAAATATCAATCAGTAGTGGAAAATTGATTACAAACCTTAGTTTGACACATACTTCAGCGCTCAGGAGGTATGTTGAAGATAAACACGGAAATCTGGTGTGATATTTGGGTAAATTGAAATGGAAATCTTTGGGTAAGAATGAAGGCATCTGAAATATAGGCAAATGAATTTCAGAAAGTAAGCATGAAGTAAAAAATAAAGAAGTGACTCAAACAAGAACGGTCATCTCGCTTGCAGGAACAGATATTTTCGAGCAAAAACTTCCGGTAAACGAGCCCACGAAAATCTATTTTACATAAGGCGTTGTTATTTATTTCAAAACACATAGAGAGCTAAAGAGAGGAAAATAACGTGATATAAATGTTAAGTTATAAGTAAATAAAAATTAAATTAATTCTTAAATAAGAGGTAAATTGTGATTTACGAGTTCGTCATTAATAGATAAGTTGAAAATAGAATTGGATAAGAATTGATGAAAAATTAAACTTTGATATGATATCCAATTAACTGCATTTATATGGACTGGATGTTCCTTCCAACATAAAACGATGCATAGAAACAGCCTTTAATGGCCCAAAGCATCGTGGAAATTATTGTAGAGAAAGTGAATTCAAAATCTTTAAGTGAATCATAATTTTCTCTTAGAAGAGATATCACATTATTCAAAGAATGTGATGAAGGAAAGGGACTTATAACATGCCCCATATAGAGCGTAGCATAAAGAGCTCCAAGGGAAAATGAATGCCACCACCTTAACGATACAAATAGGTGCAAAAAGAACGATGATTCACTTCCTCGCTGTCCTTCGTCGCCTTTCATCCTCGATCAAACTATGGGACTTGATCTATGGAAATGATCTATAGGAAAGGAGAGGTGAATCGGAAAGGGAATTAGAAAGGTAAGTAGCAGGTTAAAAGATGTAGGATATGAAAAAGTTGAAAGAACTCTCAGATTAAGTTAAAGGGGAATTGGAAAGGTTAAATGTACGATGAATTACGGATGGTAGATGGACGAGATGCCGAGGGTTCTAACAAGATACGACAATTTGCTGGGTAATGAAGTGTAACAGTGGTAAAAGCAAGTAGAGATATGGGATAACATGATTGTTTAGCAATATATCAAACCTATATTATACATGGTATATATAATGATATGATATGTTATTATATATAATCATATATTATGTAAAGAATAGACTACTTTGGGGCAAATTACATTTCCTATCAATGATCATATTTAATTTTTATTGTTTATCTTATTTTTGCCCTTTTACCCTTATATGTTAACATGGAATAGTTTTACTAGTTGTAAAATCACTGTTGATAAGTCATAAAATTTCAAACAACTTCTTATATGCTTTTCCTAAATTTCTACAATGGAATATTAGGTCCCTAATACCCTACAAATTTCGACGCTTTGTAAAAAAACATCATCTAAAAGTATATAGTACATAAAAGTATGCAGTATCACAAAATGTATTCCGCGACTCGGAGCTTGGGCCACTTTCGTTCGGAAACCACATATTCTTCAAACCCTT
>KZ308505.1:483506-510420 GCA_000376725.2 Ladona fulva
AATAAAATAAAATATAACTTTTTCCACGATGTGATATGGGAATAATTGCTAAAATATAGAGATAAGAGAAAAAATAACAATGTTGCGCATCTATACTTATATACCTGTTCGCTTCGTAATAGACTTTACAGAAATAAAGTAACAGACTAGGGCAATTCGATGTGACAATTGTAAATGATTATCTCTCCTTGACGTTATGGAAATAATATTCAAGATTAATTAAATGTTCTCAAAAAAATATCAAGGTAATAACCAGCAAGCACATGGATTATCGGTTAATAAATCAATCATAATTAATTATTAAGTTACCCGGAAGAAAACATGGTAGTAAGGCCTAAAAGGAAAGGAATTGCGGTATAAAATCTGAAGAAAGGGCAGTAGCATGTATATGTCAGCATATGAACAGGGTCTATAAATCTGAAACTAAAAATGGGAGAAGCGTGGAGGCAAACGTCCAGCATAACACGCCATTTAAGGATGGCAGATAACAATCCGGATGCGTAATTTTAAAAATAAAATGTAAATGAGCGGAAAGAAACGGATATGTATACTTTAAATACGCATGAAAAACGAATTGAAACTGTTTGGAAAGAGATCGTGATTGGTGGGATTAGAAGGGATAGAAAAGAGGGAGAGGATGAAGAGATTTGAAGTGATTCCGTGGATTGCAAAAGTGGCAAGGAGGAGGAGTACTTATTACCATTCCGCGGAAAGAAGCAAAGCGAGTGGACGACGCCGAAGTGTTTCTCCAGTGTTTGTGGGCGGGGCGAGGAATCCGCGCAAAGGGGCGGAGAATATAGCTCTGATTAATGCATTGTTTGTATCGCACGATTGACTACCGACCGCAGAACAATTCAAGGACGTCCACAGCTTGCTTTCACGATCGGATATGATAAGAAAAATATATTCTCCGACAATTAATGAGCCATTATGCATTCAAATCCCTGCCATATTACGGAGATGTATCACGGAATCCAGTCCATTTAACACATGTAGTCATCGACTAAATCTCATCGCTCACTGTCGAGCTTCTGGGCTGTGGCTTACTTCTTTCCTGGCGTCTCTCCATCTTACTATGCAGCAATTCATCGGCTATAAACAATTATCCTTTCAGGGTAAACTCTAATCAAGCTTTAAGCCCTTTGATCATCTCAAGTCACTCCCAGTGGGTTCGCGATAGCCCTGAAGATAGTCTTCTCTCATTACTTGATAAACGATAATTGCTCCATGAATTATTTGTTTAGCTGTTGCAGAATGACACAATAAAACACTAACTGTTTTCATGGTCTTCGTCAGAGAAAATCTTTTACTTTCAACTCAGCTACAGATCTCTTAATTTCAAGCATCTGTACCATGCATTACTTACTGCTTTCGTAATTTAATTTCGTAAGGATTTCCAGAAATCTGCTTTGATGGTTTAATAGCTTCTTGGATGTCTTATGTGTGTGCAGGAGCGCACCCATATTACATAAGTTCTCCATAACACACAACTGTTTTATCAAAATACTGAAGAATGTTCTGCGTTGTTGGCTCAATTGCTAAGAGTATCAGACCGGCAAGTGAAGAATCCGGGTTCGAGATCAGGTCACGTCGGAGCCGTCTTCCGATTTTTACCCAAACAGAAAACAATCACACTATCTGTTACTCGTTGCTTTCTTATACACCTGTCTTCAGTTATATACAATTAGACACATTTCGGATAATCCATTAGTACACTCAATAGATAAGGTTTTAATAGAATAATACGGTAGCGAAACGTTGCGTTGACAATCCCTTTGCAGTCCAATGCTTCATATTGTCGCAGATGCCTCGCATTTTTCGCGGAGGGTAAAAATATGAATGCATCGATGCAATGTGAGACAACACTAAGATTCAGTATCACAGAAAACTATAGCCTATCATTGAAATCGATAGCCTATCATGGCGATTGACTGAAGGGTGAATCATTGTTTTGAAAATATTACTCAAATAAGAATTGCAATGGATACCATAAAGTATTCTCTTTTGATATATTAAAACTCAACGTAGTGCACTATTTTCTGAAATCATAAGTAAGAAATGATAGGCAAATGAAAATATCCACTTAGCAGAAAAATGTTCAAGTTTTTACTATATTCTCAGTTATTCCTAAACTAAGAATAGAAAAAATACTTGGCAACAAGCACTATTTTACATTACATATTAAGGCTGATTAGATTCAATTTATACCAAGAATAGAAATGAGAAAGAAATACCTCAACTCTGGCATAATTTAAACCATTTAAATTCATTATCTCAAAGATAAAAATGTTAAGATTTAAGTACGATACATATTTGAAAGCGTTGAAATTTCACTTGTAACATTAGTATTCAAAACGTTTTCAAGCCTGACTTCATTTTAGTTTTTTATTATAAATATATTTTAAACGTAAAATTTCAACTTAGTAGCAAACAAGATCAAATAATAACTTATGGAAAAATGTTATTAAACCGACAGTTTTGAATGATAACTAGTCTCATAAGATTCGAAATTTACCTAGAATTAGAAAATACTATTGCTTCGAGCATAATATGTATGTACCATCCAGTCACTATATTATATGGGAGTTTTACAATATGCGTAATAGCTAAAAATAAGATCGTCAAGAAAAGTAAATTGATTTATAAAAATGCGTCGTTTTCATAACCAGCACAATTTTAGAAACTTTCTGAGTGAAATATATTGTTATAATAAGAATAAAACAAAATTCTACATTTCATGCGAAGTTTCATGCCCTTCGGATTATCATTCGAATTTACTATGGTTTATGCACATTAAAGATACTAGGAATGGTCTGTCCTAAAGGGATATGAGTAATAGTTGACCGCATTGTTAACTCAAAAACTACCTTGAATAATTTATTGATGAACAGCTACACAGTAACACATAAATTTTGAATCTCCTTAACACAGACAATGGAAGAAGAAAGTAATCCATGCAAAAGTAGCGTTTATAAATCGCAAATAGTATCCACTGATGTTGCATGCCTCAAAGGCACTTCCTACTTCAAATAATTTGAATTTCCAAACTCTCCTCGTAAGGAAGCGGTCTTAAGCCATTACCCCCTATGAAACACTCTCCATCCTGATCGGAGACTACATTCCCGTCTCCCTTCGCTTATCTTGCGATAGAAAAACGGTTAGCGAAAGGGGAAGCGAACCATCCATTTGATCGCGTCAATTCCATTTGGGGAAGCGAATTTTGATTGCGAGGATTGCGTTACGGACGAAACACGCGACCATCGTAATTACGAAGCGATGGGAGCGGAATCTTAAATGCCACGACGAACGGCGGTGCAAGGAGACGCGGCGAGCAGAATCAGGCGACTGAGCCCAAGTAACTGAGGTTATTCGACCATGGGGAAAAAGTTTATTTCTTTTAAATTGCGTTTTCGCAGTTAAGTCGACCGAAACGGTTCGCACGCAACGACAGATCCACTCCGCACAATTTTTCTTCCAGACGCGGAATCATCATAGAAAGTGTTTTTCTAGCCCAGCGTTGTTTATCTTAACCTAATGGAGATTTTAATGCCCGCACGGTCAACGGCCACGTGACCTTCCTCCTATCCATCTCTCGCGTCAAGCAGAGCGGAAAGAGTTAATGAGTGGAGCGAAGGGAAGGAGTAAAAGGAAGACGAAGAAGGAATTTCGAAGGGCAGAAACTGTGGTGAGAAAGTGTTTGGAATATCAGGAATGAAGGGAGACATTATTCGGAATGATTAGAGAAGACAAACTGAAGAGAAATGACAATGCAGCGGAAAGAAATCCTAAAACAGAAGTTTATTCTAATTATACTTCAGGATTTGATAGAAGACTGTTCTGTCATTCTAGAAACATTTTCGAGGAACTGGGTAGAATTTTCTATTGGATATTGAAGAAATAATAACGTTTATGACATAATGACGTTTATTTGTCATCTATCTGTAAGGGTATCTCAATTATTTCTTTGAGTTATCTAACATCTGGAAGCATAAATTCTGCTGATAATGAACCATGTTTTCATAGAACTCCATGTTTACATTCTTCTAGATTGTTCATCTGAAACCTACCAATACGGAGATCATAAGCCAATTTTTATGAGATCTAAAATCCTCTTTTGCTTTGGCTCATATGTGCGTGCGTACGCCTGTTGCATCCGTACAAAGAACGTTGCAAATTATAAACTTACAATTATGGATACGAAAAATAGTGTAAGTGAAGTATGACATACAAGTGAAATGAGTATTTATGCGGAAAGGAAAATAATTAGACCTGAATTTCATAAATAAAAACTCGGCGCACAGTTTTTTAAACCAAGCATGCCAAAGTTGCAAATGATGCTAAGTACATGTTGTTATTACAGTCCATGGTTTTAGCGCGCGCTGGTGTTCATTTGTTTAGAATTTTCCATTAAAGGAGCTCCCACTGTATATATATGGATGGGAATGGAGGGAGGCTGAATGAAACCAGAGAGAAAGATAAGAAGGAAGGACACTTGAGTCGGGGAGAAAAGGAAACAAGTTAAAAAGGTTTTGCGAGTGGCCGTCGGAATTCCTTGAAAACCTTAAGAGATAGTGCCGCAAACGAATTCCGCGTTTTAGCCCGGAGGTCCGCTCTTCCCCACTTAACGACTCCATTTCCCTTCTCCTTTTCAAAAACGATGACCCTTCATGAAAAGTGCTGCTGGAGCACTACTAGAGGTCGATGTATACCTCCGAACTTGCCACTACCTCCACGCGACTTACGGCAAGTAGGTTGTGCATTCTTCAGGATCAAAATTTCTGCTTTCAATACGTCTTAAATCTGATCTCTCTTACGTCTTCAATACCCTGATCCAAACACCTACATCTTTTGTTCTTTTGTTAACATGGAAAGCTTAATTTTTAATAAAAGTGGTTACAATTTTGCAAAAATAATCTCCAATCATAACTTCGCGTACCGATATTTTCACATTCCTCTCGTTACCAGATAAAAGTTTTCCATGACCTTTTCCCATACTACATTTGCGTCTGGCAATGTTTTTATGAAAGTGATTCGACGACGGAGGTTATCTTGCACATTTGCGATCCAACCAAATCAGGAAGCGTTTTCATACAAGGCGAACGCAATACATACTTGGTCATTCGGTGGCCCTCCAAGGTTCATGGTGGATTGAAATGACTAAGTAAAGCATTACTGAAGCCCCCAATGTGGATTAGGCCCTCAGCTAGCGCCTAGTACGCCTGAATATAGTTCCACCTCTGGCTACAATCGAAGATGATGCGAGATATGGCAAAACAACAAAGTTTGCTTATATCTGATAGCGAGACTGAAATACAGTTAAATCTGTGCAAGGTCAGTTTCAAATCAAAAAACTGTAAAGGCATCCGCGAAAGAATTAAAATGGGAATATTACATTGAATTTCGTAATGATAAACGACAGTTATTGACGAAGACTAATTATCGGTAAAAGGGGGGTTCGTAGAAGCTTCAGTGATGAATTATTTGTCACGCGTATCTAATAGCATCAAGCTAGTTAATAAGCGCCGATAACATATATTCCAAAAATAATTCAAATGTATTCCATTTGTTAGTTCATGAAGGTAATAGTACCTTATTCCACCTCGTCCTTTTAATTCCGTCATATTTAAAATCACTGAGCTTGTACGAATTTATACAAAGGACAGTTAACTTTGTAATGGAACCGTTCATATCACTCACAGTATTTTAGAACTCAGGAGTATTTCACAGTTGCAGAATTTAATCCATATAAAATTGATCAATGATTAATTGAACTTCTCCCTTAGTGTCAGTCTCACTTCCATTTTCGCCCACCCCTTTCGTTCCTTCCCTCCCTCTTCCTTTCGCCTATATTTTCCGTCCCCGTCTATTCTTTTCTTCTTTTAATCTCCCCCTTCCGCTAATAAGCGACCCTCTTTTATTTTTGTTTTCGACGATAGCGCTCTCTCGGCAATTACGGCGATAACGGTGCGGCAAAAGGAAGAATAGAGAACAGAGAATGGGGAAGAGAGTGCGCGAAAATTGGCGAATCTTCTTGGCGTCTCACGGTTCGCCAACTTCTGAACGGTAAAAAAGATTGGAATAATCATCGTCGAGCGGGAATGAATTACGGGGAACGCTTGAAGGAAAGGAATTTTTCGAAGCTTACGCCTGCTGAGGATAAGAAAACTTTTTGCTCTCTTATAACGTCTGAGGAGTGAAATCCACTGTTCAAATTAATAAGAGGAGTTTTGAAGTTATTGCTCAAAATATTTCTGAGACCTGAGATACAATCAAGTTGTAACTTATTCTGTGATTAGAAGGAAATCTGCAGTTATTGGCCTCAACAACAGGAACAGGCATTCGTTTAAATACTGTAACATAAATTTTAAATTATGGAATCTCACTGGACTAGTGACTCTTAGAGAAGTCTCATATTCAACAAAGAAGACTCGGATCCTTTCATTCTGTGATTCTAAATTAAGATTAAATGTTTGGTCAAGGAAGGTAGAAAGCACATTATCAAATAAGTCGATATTAATTATTACAAAGCAGTTGTTATAAAATTCCAACTGGTAGATAAACAAAAATGCATTCTTTCATTTCTTGTAATGACAACGAAGAGGCTGGCTTGTCACAGACTAAATTATTTCTCTATAATATTATGCAGACAAAGATGTACAGAACAGCCTCCATTCTGCAATCTTGATCGATATATTTTTAATTTAACTACTTATATATTTGCTAAAAATAGTAAAAATAATGAAGAATCGGCCAGAGTAGTAGTGTCATGGTGCAGGCACCCCCCCACGCGCCGAAAGGCAGCTTGCGGGGTCCATATGTAGATGCAAAAAAGGACCACCCCTTTGCTCATAGATTACACGTAGGAGTATGTCCACGATTATTTCAATTTCTGAAAGAGACAGCTGTTGCCATCTTTCCGCCATGTTCCGCACAAGTTCTTGCTTATTTGCAGTATATGTGCTTTTTCTATACCAGAAAATGTATTGCAAAAGTGAATATACTATAAATAACTACCGGTAATATTAATTTCTTCTGATTATGTTTTTAACATTAAAGGAAAAATAATTTCAAGATAGCTAAGAACGTAAGTTGCAGAAATTGGAATTTTCCCTATGAAAATAAAGAGTGCATAAATATGCTATTTACTACACTATTTTTATAGTTTATACTACACGCCCTTGCTTAATGCTACGAAAGGAATTGATCTTTACTTGATAAAAACCACATAAATCATCAGCTTCTACTACTTGTTAATGTAAATCATTCCAATTAATGTATACCATATAAGGCTGGAAATATTTTGCGGAAAAGAAAATGAGTAATGATTGATATGAATGAGATACTGTCGTGCGATACTGAAAACATGCCTTCTGTTTATTAACTGAGGAAGTTTACGACGCATTTTCATATCCTATTGATTTGTAGCCAATTCAACGGAAGTATGTTTATCATTAATTAGCTTAAATATCAACAGTGTAAAGCTAAGGCGTTTCAGTACTTTTTAATGGGTTTCAGTGCTGTTGGACAAGAAAGATTTTGTATCCAATTTTCTGGTCTTTCTCCTCTTCAATTTTTTTCTTGAAACGCGCAACTTGATGTTTTAATCAACATAAAAGTCGTTCCAGATGCCGTTCGTCGCTAAAGAAATACATTCATTGGGAGCTAATACAATCAGATGCAACTTTTTCCTCAGATTAAACCTTTCATTAGTGAAAATATATTTCAAGGAAAATAATATTTTATTAATGATGAATCAAATTGGATGGAGCGAACAAATTTACCGTAGGTTAGCAAAGATTTCATGCATGAAAATTGTACAAAACCATCACTGATCGATTTAATTTTTGTCATTATTCACCGAGTTTTCTTAATTTGCAAATGAAAGCGTTACATAATTTTATCAATACATTTCTTAAATATGAGTCCAGAAAATGTCTTCATTGTCTTCACTGGCAAATACGAATATTATTCGTTGTAATAATAGTATTATTTACAGTTAAAATATTACTTAAAGTTAATATACTCATTCTGGAATATAAAATTTTCATCGTGCATATATAACAAAAATAATCATAAATAATGTTCTATTTTGTCTTGAAAGATAATTTCAAATAATTATTATGGCTCACAATATACGCTTTTATTGATTTTCTGTAGATTAATGAAAATGATTTATTTAGAATCCATTCTTTGGGTGTAGCTAGAGATATACCATTATGTTTGTTGATTCTACTGGAAAATAGGATAATTTATAATTCTTTAGCAATCTCTTTCTATTGGAATTTCAGATGCTTATCTAATGAAGATAATCTAGTACATCTTTCGCTTCCTTCTTTTCTTACATCTACATAAATACCCAGCAAGCCGCATTTCGTTGTGTCGCAGGGGGTGTAAACATCGAGCGTACGATTTTCCACTTTAGCTTATGGTCGTCCTTATCGTTTCCTTATACGGAAAAAATGAGTCCTTAAAACGAATTGTCCTCGCATCTATTTCTCTTATTTTCGCTCATTGTTGGGTCGGCCGAAGTAGCAGGGGGGTCGCATGAACAATCAAACAGCAAGAATTTGTTGGAATTTCATTACGAATATTTTAAATTAGAAATTGAACTAAAGGGAGATGAATAAAAAATGTCATTTTTCGGACAAATGAAATGAAAGGAACCAGTTTGTGTACACAGAATTATTTATAGTTGAAAGTATCGTGGAAGTGAAAAATTCTTCAATAGGTACAACAAAAGTCTCATGGTTCCCCTTCCCGGGAATTAATAAATGTCCTCGGTATTTGTTTGAATACAATACGAAGAATAATTAATAATGCACACTGAATTGGATGAATAACAAAGGGCAATTTCGCCATATCTATCGAATGAAAACTTGTCCTTGAAGTCGATATCCATCCCTTCGTCGTCCCACCCTTCTTTGGGGGAGAACCGTTTGAGATGATTAATCATCACGAAGATACAAATACCAAACATGCACAATGCAAGCAGACGTACAGCAAATAAACCGCAGCAATAATTTCGAGTCAGTCGACGAAAGGTGTTCGGAGATCACGTGCAAGGCGCCATGGATCTTCATTCCGAAAGCTTTTTATATTTAAAATCCGGAGTCGGACCGATTTGGCTCCCATTCAAAAGGAAATGTCTCCGGCACAATCCAAGCAACATGCCAAAAACTTGAATGAAAATACGACCTGAATAATTGCTTCCCTCTCATCCTGAGAGGGAGCGTAGAAGGGGAAGGAAGGCAATGCAAAGGGAGGAGAGACGGGGATAGTGAGCCGTGTGATTCCCTCCTGTTTCCGCAAGAGGGAGTCATGGAGATGATCATGGTCAGTCGCTCTTGCGTATCTGCAGATAAATAAAGCAAAGGGACGTAATGAAGTGAGAGAGCGGAGGATGGAAATAGACATAAGCAGATAAAGATTATGGAAAAAGGAGATGAAAGTGAATTCGCTCCATGTTTACATCAATGAAATGAAATGCGAGATACAGAAAATAAGATAGTTACCTTGAATAGAGCTGAAATAATTCGATATCAAATTATTTCAGCAGCCGAACTAGAATCGTTTCAGGAACCGTCATAGTCTATGACAAAGATCCACGTATCAAACCAACATTTTCGACCTTTTTTATGTCTGTTGGTGAAATCCCAACATGGAAGAGCTGAAGTTACATTAAAATGGAGACAAACTTAGTCACTTTGCAAACAATTGACCGATTAAAGTGACGAATGCAGAGAAAAGATAACGGAGAGGAAGAATATTTTAAGGAATTGTATTAGAAAGGGTCATGTAAAAGATACAGGCAACAAATCACGTATAGATAATGATAATCAATTTTATACATGTATGTGTGACTAAAAATATACGCAATTCTTTTAATGGAAATATACGTAGTTTATTTATTAGGACTGTTTTTCATAAAAAAACACGCGTCCACCGCTTCAATTTTCTTCCTCGATTTATCCCTGTAATTAGTGATTATGTAGAATGTCCCCTCAAATGTATGTCTAATGTTGAAATACCTCTGAAAGTGGTCTCTTTGAACACGGCACCGCTTCCAAAACACCATATCTTCAAACGAGGCGTTGCAGTGGACGAGAAGAATGTAAAGGCGTGTCGAGTAGAAAGACAAGGTGCGCGGTAAGAAAATGCGGAAGGAGCGGAATTTGCCCTTCAACTGCCTAGACATCCGACCCAGTTTCCAATGTTTAACCACAACGATATCAACCTCCATAATCCCAGGTGTCATTTCTGAGAAGAGAAACGTATATATTCATACGACATCAAAGGTGTTGCTACGGGTAGTACCCAGGATCTGGCGGGCAGTTTAAGTGGCAATATCGGAGAATTATGTCGTTTATACGAACCGAACGCTTCGCAGGTGAACGCAATTTTTCTCCGGGGAGTCCATTCCTCAAGGAACGGAATTAACTCGCAGTGGCGATATTTAGCGGTCGCGTTGACGTGCAGGGAATAGCAGTGCTGCGGTTGGTGATAAACTCTCGCTGTCGAGAGTCGTCGCGTGGCGCAGAGGAAGAAGAAGCTTCCTAGGAGGATGAGAATGGGGTGGATGTCAAAGAGCCAAAGGAAACAGAAGAAAGAGGAGAAAGATGAGAAGGACACGTGCGGGAAGAAAAGAGGGAGGAAGATAAGGAGCCTTCAAAGATAAAGTGGGAAGAGGAGGGTGGAGAAGCAACAAGTAGGATACTTTACCGAATACCTTGGGAGATTGTTTACCGCGCTGTTTGAAACAGGAAAGAAATGCTACATTCTTTGCGATTCTGGATTTTTCACTCCTACAAGCATGAGCTAAGCATCCACAACGAAGGGCGTTCCGGCATTTTTCTTCCACGTAAATCTCACCCACTGTGAAACATTGACGCTCACTAAAAGATAATCATGTACAGCAAAAATAAGTTCGAATCCCCATTAATGAAAAATGAACATTAAGTCCCCTTATTAAGACTATTTTTTAACAACGTAACGGTAGCATATCCACGAATCGTCCACTGCCCATCATTCAAATGTATTTCCATACTTCACTTTCCTTTTTAACCTAATTTTGACAATTTTAAGATCAGTTACCTTAAAGTTAGTGCTTTTATGTAACTGTGTACGTACTTTGATAGAATCATGACTTGATATAATCTCCTTCGCTAAAAAAAATTATCCTTCATTAGCACCAGACAAAATAAGGTTAATTCTTAATGAAAAGTGAACAAACTTGCGTCTGTGTATACAGTGTTAAGCACAAAAATATCACAGATGTGTGAATTACTGAGAATAAAGGAATAAACGAGGTGATCTTCACAAAATAAAAATCTCTCCGTAGAAAAACACCCGTGGCAAGGGAGGTGCGAAAGAACGCGGAAATAAACCAAAGCTGAGGTAATGACCACACGGCGTTGAAAAAACGTTCCTGGATGTTTCAAAATCTTTAAGATACTGTTCTGCCGACGAAGAATGATTCATAAATTATGAAGTAGCGTAACACCGAGTAAGCCTATGAATGAAATTCTGCACGCGGTCTGACATGAAGATATCAAACCAACTTGTTGAGGATGCGTGAATTTCCAATTAGAGTAGTACAAGAGAAATGCATAGGAAAGGCTTAGCGGCGTGGAGCCAAAGCGAATCTAAACAACGGAATCTCTTGAAACCCAAGATTAGAAGTTTCATTGGCGCCTGCATGGATGCGCTTGAAGAAGAAGAAGATATCTCCACCACATCAAAGAGAAACACCACTGCCTCGATACGGATAATTGCAAATACCGAAATGTCGCTCCAATACGGCAGACTGGGAAATGGAGCCATCCTTCTCATGTAGGTAAATTTTCTAAGAAATTTCCTGGTATTTTCCGAATCTGCCAGGGAAAATACATAACAGAAACGGGTTTCGTGGAGTTGATTTATCGAAAGAAGTAATTCTTAGGCCAAATTAGGGTATGTTAGGGTGTAATACGTAAAGAGTTGGAAAAATAAGGTTAATACTTAGAGACTACTCACTTTCGTAGGCCCGATAAATTAACAGCACTTACTGGTGCAATCATTGATATCAATATTAAGAAAACAATTCAAGAAATATTATTTTATGAATCAAAATATTTATTTATTTTTATGAAGATTATATTTTTGTAAACTTTTCGAATTTGCATATAAGTAACTGTCCCTTTCGAGAATTAAAACAATCGGCTACTGATTCACTAAAGAAATTCAATGGCCTCCACGGAAACGGTAAAATGTAAACCGACTTGAAAATATAAGCACATCTAGGCGATGTTTTTACTACAAGACAAAAGCCCGCCATCGTTGGAGAGTGCCAAGAAATGTTCATCACGTTCTCTTGAGTTAATTCTACGACAGACACAAATTTTTGGAATTCCTCGTCATTACGCGCCCTTCCCGTCCTCCATATATCTTTCAATTCAATTTTTCCCATTCAGAACAACATTCTCAACGGGAGTTAAAGATTTTTTTACTTTTTAAGACTAAGAACTCGATTCCGGAATAATTAAACTCTTTTACTTCATTCATTTGCATTGATTTCATTTTGGTCGTCAATTTTTTAAAAACAATTGGGCTGTAGGTAAAAATCAATAAACGGTGCTCAATTAGGAGCGTTTAAAATATCTTCTGTTATGAAAATAGTATATAAAAATTTGGGGCAAGTATTAAAACGACTGCTGTGAATATTCAGGAGTACATATTTCAAAACGAATCGATTATCCGCTAGGTTTGTTGAAAGTCAGATTAAAATAGATGACAACTCGTAATCCTTAGGTTTAAGAAAGGTTTTGCATGATTTGTATCTCTCTTCTGATTGGTCGTCGGAAGCCTCTTAATGAAGACCCAAAACCACAGTGGAGAGTGAACGTCTGCCACTATAAGATAGTGTTGCCTGAAACCCAAAGAGTCAAGAGTTTGTCTCAAAGTCTAAAATTAACTGAGCCGACAAAAAAGTGGGGTCGCCGACACAAGAAAAGTGTTGAAGGGAGAGGACATCATAAAAGAAAAGGATTCGAGAGGAGGGGAGTGGAGGAAAGGATCTTTTCATTAGACAACTTCATCAAATCTCTAGATAGACTTTATGTCGCGCCATGAATTACTCCCGTCCAAACAATTCAAAACATTTCATCCTTTACATGCTTCAGCTATATCAACGATGAGGATTGCAGTTAATACATCGAAAGAGTACTCACAAAATAGTATGCGACAGAACTGGAAACCAAACGTTTCAAAATAATTTGATACGTTTTTCTAAATTTGAAAATATAGAATTCGTCCTGCAGAGGAATATTACCCTGTAAATTCTCAAAAACCCTCCCAGTTTACGAATTATTATTAAAAATAAATCATATGAATTATTACTATTGAAATAATAATTTATTGACATCTAAAATAAACTAATAATTTTAATGTGCAATTAAATTTATATTGAATTTGAATTTCATAAATAATTTGCTAATATCTAATTTAGGCATTCAACTATAAGGTAAGAAAGACAAGAGAAATATCTCGCATGGTAGGTTGTGGTTGGTAGATTATGTTTAAGCAAAAATCAATGTTTTGATTAATGACTATTCAGTAATCCAGTTATTATTTATAATTATATTATTATGATGAATTGATCCAGTCTATGAAGAGTAAGAATGGTGAACCACGTAATAAATCATTCATAGCCTTTCGACTGTCGAATGCCTCTAGAAAGAACGTAAGTAAAAGGAATAATTCTCGGGTCTCCAGCCGGGTGAGGGTTCCGGACAAGTCGGACGTTTCGGCCAACAGGTTTCCTTCGACAGCTACGCCGGGAAAACACCAGATCTTTTCTAACGTAAGTAAACGTTAATGCCATATTTATCACAAATAATGAGGTTTTAAGTCTCATGATAATGTATATTAAGAAAGAATTAATTGTGTGTGATCAACCAATTTTTAAAATATGAAAATTACGACCTACGAATCGTAAATTTCTCGAACTGATCTAAGAAAACCTAATAATGTTTACTATAAAAAAATCTGATGTTACTGGTTACTGGTAATAGCGTTTCAATGATTACTTAACCTTAATCATTCTTTTTTCCTCAAAAATTGTATTTCCTAACTGCTACCTTCCCGCTTTAACATATACCTAATATTAGATAACCTGATCTATTCTACATTTTCCCTTTGCTAAATACAACCAGAACCCAAGGTTACTTAAAGTTTTATTTTCCCATTAATTTTTCCGGCCCTAATATGTTATTCATCAGGATATCCCTTTCGTGATTACCTTTTGACAACCGCTTTTCCGCTTCCTTTCATTCGCCCTCCAGCAAACGAATCCTGGATGTAAGGTTCTGTAGTTCTGAATTCGTGATTCACAGTGACGCCTTAAGAGGGTCACTGGAGGAACACGCACGAACTCGATCATTCACGAAGAGAAGGAGAGCGCTCACGCAGATTAAGAAGAAAGAGGTGTTTCGTCACGATTGGTGTTCTCGGATTGGCGGCAAAAATCACGAGATATACGTCTCCCTCCTGTTCACGAGGAGAAGGGTTGTCACAAGGCGATAGAAATGCTTTAGACATATTGAACTGAGTTCTTCATTCACGATCGCCATGTACTTTCTTCCGGCACGCTCAGGCGGTCGTACTTTTAAAGATTATAAGAATCCATTCTTTCACTGGTTTATTAATAGAATTTCATTCATTCTACTGACACGTATCCTCGTGATTCTGTTCGAACTCAAACGATTCCGATTTGCTTCGTAAAAGCCGAATCGTGTTTCTTTCTACACGTTGAGAAATATATGACCTCCGTATTGAACCGTGAAGAAAATTCACCAACTTAAAGCAGTTATCTTCATACCGTAGATCCAGCTACCGCATATATTTGATTTCAAAACAAAATCAACATTTTTAGATTGCGATAATGGTAAAAAAGTATGGAATAGCTTTAAAAATATACGAATATATATGAAAACTACAAGAGATTTTTTTAAGAATAAATGTATTTTTACGATATCGTATATATGAAAACTACAAGAGATTTTTTAAAGAATAAATGTATTTTAATAATAACGTTAAATAGAAGGATGATTAATGCCCTCCAGGCTAAATTAGCTAGCAGATTTCAACTTGAATGGAGAAATTGGATTTGACACATCACAGGTACGCATTTACACAGTTTCCTTAAAACTATGGCAGAATTTATTTTCACAGAATATTATTATACTTGAAGAACATCGAAGCGGGATTATGATAAACTTGATCTGCTACAATTATCCACCGTTAATTCAGGTATCTCAACACTTACACTTTAGGAGTGGCTTACAAAAACATTCTCGGGGAAATTTCCTTCTGATTTAGCTAATACTAATTTGGGAGCTTAGAAATACATGAAAACGCTAAGGCGAGCGTGTTAAGAAGTTTCAGAGTTCGTTATGGAAGCGAAACTCGTCTGAAGCAGCCCTACATGAACGTTAATTAGGGAAAAGTGATAATGCGAGGTAATAGAAACAATGATTGAATCTGGAAATGTAAAAAAATTATCGGGTTACTCAATATTCTGCTAAATTCTTGCAACAATAATGCAGAAACTCCTCTCCATAACAGAAAGCGAGCGTGCGGAGAGCAATACCATTGGATGCGTAACTTCTTGAGTCACTCGCTTACGTGCACGTGGTGAACTAAGTGAAGGCTAATTTCTGCACCCCCTCGTCGAATGTCTGCAAGGACTAACAATTGGAAACGGATCCAACGAAACGGAACATTTCTCTCTCGTCACGGAGAAGAGGTAATATAGAGATGGAAATAATTGGAGAGAACCAAGAGAGGGAGAATGGAGGAGCGGAAATTGATTGGGTTAAGAAATACAAAGATGAAATACTAAAGAAAGGCAGAAAATAACTCGAAAGACTACGCAATGAAAAGCAGAGGAGAGGAAGCATTAGTGAAGAAACTACAAAAAAGGGAATGAAAAAGAATATGTGGATGGTAACGAGGAGTTTCAGAGAAAATAAATACATACATAAATACGTAAAACATTAGAGATAGAATGGGATGGACGTGATTTTCTTTAAGTAATCAGGCAAGCATGTCTTTTCTTTCCTCTTACCGTTCCTCTCACAAAATTAAATAATGGAAATGCCAAGAAAGTTATGTTGATATAAATCTGTGATGAGATATTCCTAACTTATTCTGTTTTTGGAAGGAAAGAAAGAATGAGAATAGAAGAGAATCAATGCAAAATATGTAGAGGATCAAAAAATAACTTAGAAATTTTGATAAATACAAGATAATGGTAAAACTATGAAAAGAAGATGAAAGCCATTGCGAATAAACGCTTGGAAAGGAGATGAGGAAATTAGGAAAATCATTGCCTGAGAAGAGGAAAAAAGCAAGAGGAGGTGGGAGATGAAAAAATTGGAAGGGAGAAATACGAGAAAAGGTAAGAGAGAGAAATTAACAGTGAAGGAAAAAGGGACAAGGAAGAACTTGGTAGAGGCATTCGAAGAGAAATAGAGACGAGATGAAATTCAGTAGGAAAGGGGCGTTAAAATGGCGGATAAAGGAAGTGTGGAAGAATAAGAGAAAAGAAAAAGGGGAGTTTAGACAATGGCTCTTTCTCTCGGTATAACACGCACGCGAAAACCCTAGTCTGAAAGGGGCGACCTCTTTGCATAAGTGGTTAGCGCTTTCGTCGTGAAAAAAACCTCACCGTCACGTCTCCTTTTCTTCTTCTCGCCTGTATCTCCATTGCCTCTTACGGCCTATCTCTTACCATGCTTCTCATCTCTCCTTAGACTGTCATATTTTGCTGGGACTATCGCTCTCTCAATTTCCCAGCGTCCCCAAGGTACACAATTCAATACCCAATTCAAGTGCCCAATAAAGTACCTTTCTTTCAGTTGTTTACTGACCTAATGTCCAATCCATCCTTTGTTTAGCAATTGTTGACCAAATGGTTCTCATCACTCTTGCAAAAATAACACGTAGTTATTATGAATTCCACCTTATAATGTTTTACGTATCTCTTATTTGGATTAGAATAATAGGGTTCTAGGTAGAATCGGACATGGCTGTAAATTTTTTCGTGGAAAAAAATTTAACTGAAGAAAGTAATTATAATTAACTCCTGATTTCTATTTTCGGGGGTTACCCAAGAAATCTTCGCTTCATCGGAAATGGAGAAGTTTGGTCGAAGTCTAAGTGAGTCCATGAAAATATCGAAAATAAAGAAACATAGGTGCAAATTATTATAAATAGTTTATTTACGTAAGCTATAAACATAATAAGAAATGAAAGTTAAGGTTTGGATCGTTCATGTTTTCAAATCATTCTCGCATCCTCTTCCGAACACTAGCCCGGATAATCGAAAGTAAACTGTACTTTAAAAGCGATCAAACGCGTTCAAATTGCCCACAAAGTTTAAAGTTGCTGTTTTCATTAGATACTTGATGATACTAGTTCTAGTTTAAGGATTCGACGAGATTTAGCACAAGCGTTTTCCCAAATTTAAAACCTCACGACATCTTGATTCAGAGATATTAAGCTTACATTAATGCTCAGTGATGTTCCAAGAGTTTCGCGAAAATTATTAGCTAAGAGCTCATTACTTCTGATAAAGTATTGTTCATCACCAATTATCCAATTATAATATGAGTAATATAATAAAAACCCCTGATTTATTTGACACGTATAAAAACTTGAAATTATATCAAGATATTTCCGTCAGAAACACAGCAATTAAAGTAAATAGTAGAGATTCTTCAAAATCAATTTTAGGTTAAAATACCTTATGCATGCTTACAGATGTGTCCAAATTGTTTGTAAATATTCCCAGGAATCTTCGTTACCCAAATGTAATTCTTTAATGATTTTCATTAAATTAATTAATTATTTTCACTAAACTGTCACTCCTTGAGAACTCCTCGCTATCCTGCGCAAATTCGATATTGAATTACTTTAGGGTTATAAAGTTTCGGGTACTTTAGGGTAAGAAAACTTCACCATTCATAAAACAGAAATAAAAGGCGTAGCTTACGCTGCAGTCAGCAATCATCCATTTTTTCTTTCGCAATAAACATCAGGATGGCTCGTTGATTAACGACTGCTCTCCAGCACATCGAGATATTCTTTTCAGTTCTCCATTAATGCCTTCCATTAGGTTTCTAAAAGCAATATTTTGCAATCTCCGGGTTTCTACTCTTTGCTCTCCACCGTCTGGATTCTCTAAGGCCTCCGAGGAAAGCAGTGCTTCATGTGCAGCGGCATGATCTGCTTTGAAGGCTCCCTGAAAACGTTACTCAGAGATGCCACCTACCGCAATTTGTTTTTAATGTCGTTAAATGCACCCTAAATAACTAAAAAGTCGCTAAAAACCCAGAAATAAATATCGCTGAAAAGTGACTTAAAGATTAAAATACATTAAATTAACTGTATGAATAGCATAAAAGTCCATAAATTGCACAAACGAAAGTCATTATATGAATAACAAGTCTTATAACTGATGCTATTTTATCTCAAAATATGTCAAACGTGTTATGTGAAGAGTACGTAGAAGAGCTCCGACGTATCGGAAGCTGAGCATGAACTCCTCTCCATAGAGTGCAACTAGACGCCGAAACAGCAAAAATGGTCGCTAAAAAATCTGAAGCTAATGGATGCCCTAAATCCCAAATAAACATCATTTTAATTAAAACAAAATCTGAACTGTTTTGATAAATCGTTGCTCTGTAATCTTTATCTTAAATAGATATTTTCTTTTCAGTCTACACTGTTCCCCAAAAAAGTGGTAAAATATAAATCACCTCCACTCCTCTTTGTAAATTTCTTCCCCTTCCAAAAGGCTTCCCGTTTGTATAGGCAGTTACTCAAATTTCATTCAGAACGAAATACACGAACCTGATTTTATCTTATGATATTCCATCTACGAAACACGCTTTACATCCTTCTGTGTGTGCAGGTTTCTGTTTGTATCAAATATTGTACCTTAATTAGGTAGTACTTTCTTCCGCAAGCAGGTTTCAAAGAGGAGGCGATGGGGATAAGCTCCGCTTATCTTTATCTAAAAAAATTCTTATGAAAACGAGCAGGTATCAATGTATTTTTTCTTGATATTTTATTTTGTCTTGAGTATCCTATAAACTTAGTACTCTACCCCTTCAACGCTGCGAATTTTATGGCTCTTTTCCAAAACCACTGGTAAAAAAAACACGAAAAAGCACTCTTGAAGATGTGGAAAATTTAAAGAACGGTGTTCATGAACGAGTTTTCACGATGCTATGATCAATGGCGAATCATAAAAGAGGATTTGAAAGAACAAAGAGTAAATATCATACTTCTGAAACAAACTGGACCTACGTACAAAAGTACTGAAAAGTAATGGTACACTTATTAACTTACGAGTGATTGCGTGTTAGTAATCTTCTCCCTAAGGAAAAAATCGCTCCTTCTCAAGAATAAAATAATAAAAGGATTTGAAGATCGCTCCGGGCTTATCCTTAAAATCTAAGAAAGTAGATTATTTCTGAGATCGTGCGGGAAACTAGAAATCAATCGCAAAATTTTCAAGCACTCCCTAAAGAAAATTGTCCCCGTTGATGTTATTAGCGAGCCTTCGTGAGCTACGCAAGAAGATTTGGGAGGAAAGGGAGCGGTTACGTAGGGGAAAGGAAACTATAATCAGCCCTATTCGGCTGGCTGCTGTGATTAGAGGGGGAAAGGCCCCGCATATCCTCGCAGCATCCTATCTGGGAGCAGAGATGCGGGTGCGTGGGCTAAACCACCGCCTTCACTAGGTCTTCAAATGTCCTCTCTCCCTCTTCTTCATCAACACTGGTTCAATTTCTTCCCCTCCCTCTTCCACGAACAAGTGTCCGCAGTCACGTTTTCTGAAGAAGAATGACGTATCACGACAAACTTCCAGCAAAAGTGGGCTGAACCTTCTAATTGTTGCTGTGATTCGTAGAAGTTAAAAAGGATATTCACAGGCCCGCAACCCTCGCAATACGGGGCCCCCGAGCATTTTCCGATGATGATTCAGGCCCCCAACTTATTTACTACGTAAAGATTTCCAGATTCCTCTTTTCTAAGAGATGCCAACGAGTACACGTGTACTCTATTCCTCATTTTTAGTACCTTTTTGGAAGTCAAGCTTCGAAACATAGTGAATGACGATTTTTACATCTCCCGTCATTCTGCTATTATTCGGCTTCTGCTAATGTCCTTCCTGTGTGTTCCGGTATAACCTTCGCAGATACTTCATCAAATTATCTTATTTTGAAAGTTATAAATAAAAAAGTCTTCATGACAGAACTTTTGCTAAACCACACATTAAGACATTACACGATCTAGGCTTCCGATGATGTACGTAGCACGACCTGATAGTGTAGCTTCGCTACGAAATCTAGGTCACGTAATGTATTAATGTTTAGTTTAGTAAAAGTTATGTCATGAGGCCGTTTTGTGTGAATGAAACCACAGAGAGAATCTGTGAGTTGTCTGTGTTGTTTTGTTATGAGTAAAAGGAGTATTCATGATAATCGAACAAAGATACGACTTATTAGGATACTTTCCAAATTTTCTTTATAAGTTCATCACAGAAATACTTCTTAGGATTAGTTACAAAGAGTCAAAAAAAATCAATTGACAAATTATTTCTCCATGCCACTTTGAATATTCCCTTCGGTGTGTTTAATCAGAAGTAATGCAGCAATTTTCGCCAAAATTTTCTTGCGTAATTCTTGGATATAACTTTTCCGAGTAAAATTAATCTAGGATGGGCACGGTTTCGTAATTCACAACAGCTATTATAATAACAGAATATGTGGACATAATAAATTCGATTTAGCCATACTTGATGGGATACCATACAGAAATAAAAAGAAAGCCTGACGATGACAAGCTAAAGCCGTAACCGGTGGGCAGCAAAATTCAAGCGTAGGAACTACTAACTATTTTTATTTCTTTCTCCAAGGTTTTTGAAAGTTATTCAAACATTTCAGCGAGTTCCACTTGAAAAACAATCTGTTAGAATATTTCTCTCAAGCTGTAGTGCAAAATTAACTAAATTCAATCATTGCTTTATTTTATAAAAAAGGAACCTCTATAACGGGTTGATACTACCCTTCCTACCTAGATGCAATCCATCTCGTTCCAAGACATGGCTGAATGAAATTGATGACATATCCTACAAAACCTGACGTAAATATTTTTCTGGTTCCCTATCTAAGGCGCAAAACCCCCATGTTGTATCACTTTGGTAAAGACTGTCTCGTTCATAATTTTAGTAGAGGATGCAAAATGTAACGGTAGAGATTGATAACAGGAACGGTATGTAACCTCATTAATGCCAAGCTCTCAAATATCAACGACCAAAATTTGAGTTTTTGGCGTAGAAACTCTAGTAAGAAGCGATAAAAACTCAATGTCATGATCCTATCGTATCGCTTCTCTTCTCTGTTGAATCGTAATGGATAGTTGAGGTGCACATCAGTGGACGCCGCAGAACACCAACTCCGCCTCCGGAAGAAAACACGGCGCTAGCAATTTGCGGAATCTCTAATCGTCACCCCTTCATTCATCCTCGGTCTGTCGAGGAGCCCACGCGTGGCCTTAGAGGTGCCATTGGTCTTCGCCCGCCACTTTTCTTTCTTGCCGTCGAAAAAAGGAGGGAAATGAGACAGGAGGGGGTCACTAGGAGGGCCTTTCGCGTGGGGGCGTAGGAACACGCGGGGGCCGTAGTTGGGGAGGAGGCTCTCACAAGGAGCCGTCGCGCCCACCGCCCGAAAGGGGGCTGCGACACCGAGGCGCCAGTAACGCTCCCAAAGGAGAGAGAGAGAAGAACACGGAAGAGGAGAGGAAGAGATTATGCAAATGGCGTAAGACGTGGGTGAGGAGACGTTATAGTGGAGATGCGTTATCCATTCGCCCCTGAAGAGGCAACTTAAGATGGCACGGTTCGATTACGTAGGGAAAGGGGCGGAAGGAGAGGCGGGGTTCTTTAAGCAATAGACATGAACCTGACGAGTGAGGAACACTTCGCCGCGCCCATGTTTCACGCGATTCTTAGAGATCGCCCGCAGGTTGGGAAAAGGGTTGAGATTTCCGTGGGGCGAGGAAGGCGTCAAGGGAGGGAAGAAAGAAGGAACTGAAAGAAGAGAAATTTGAAGAAATACTATGTTCTCCGAGGATAAGAGAGAAAAATGGATTTCTGTATGAAACGTAGCAAAAATTGTACGTATGTACCAGGAGGAATGGAAATGGAAAACAAGTGGAATATACAACTACGGGATGGAAAAAATTAAAAGATACCAATGAAGTCTAGCGTCAAAACAAATGTACAGTGACATTTTGGAATCCGAACTTAATACGTTCCAAAACCCCGCTCGAGTTCCAGGACAATTTTACACCTTTGACATAATAGAAATTGGATTAATCCGTTCTTGGATCCCACGATCTCGAATTTTCAAGATTTTTTAACAGTAAATACTCTGAATTCAAAGGCAAAATATTAACAAATGATAACTGAATAAGAATGTAAAGGTTACAGTATTTTAAATAATAAATACCTGTATTTATCTTAAGAAGGAGTAATAATGGTGCTCGTGAAAGCTGGAGGACGAGGAGAGAGATTATTAATATTCCCGACGGGCGTTTGGATTCCAAGAAAGAGTTCAGATTTGGAGGCAAAATTTACTCATATTTTTCGTTCGAATTCTTCGAGTTCTAGAGCGTTCGGATTCTGAGGGTGATAATTTACTTAAAATGTAAAACTTGGAGAATGTGATTATGAAGAGTAATAATTTATATGAAAACCATAAGAAACGCTACAGTTAAGTTTTGATGCCTCTCGAATGAAACGATTTATTAATGAGTAAATCAATCGCTTTAGTTATGTAATGCAACGAATATGTACCAAGAGGAAAACGATGTGTGACGTAATCGTAGAGATAGGTAACTGAATTAAATATAATTCTTATCGTAAATTCATGATGCCGATCCGAAAAAATTACATATCGTTTAAAAATTCGTTTTACGCTTCTTTAAATCATGTTCTGTGATTCACGATATTTAAAGCATGTTCTTTACTTTACAGGGGTTACAAAAGCATCCGGTCAACCCTTTTCACCACTGTGGCACTTAATTTCAAATTACCTTCTGATTTAAAGTTCTTAAGTTTCAATTTCATACGTAGGACACACACAATCAACTCAGAACTGAACAATCCCAAGACGATAGGTAATTATCTTCTTCATTAAGAGATTTTTCATAAAAGATATGAACAAAAAACTTGATGAATTTTCAGAAATAAAGAAATAATCTTCAGTTTAGCTCTTCTCGATTAAACTCAGAAACTAATAAAGTTTGACTAAACGCTTTCAAAAGAAACGATCAGTTTTAAAATGCTCAGGCCTTATGTACGTCCAATTAAAATTTGTTCTTTGGTAGACATGAATTGTGCTGTCGTCCAAAGTGCCAAATTATATTTTATTATTTTTCATTTCTGAGGGATGTGTAACGTATGTAAGGAAAACAGAGTTAAACTATAAATATGAAAGGAGCAATGACGTATGGGCGTAAAGGTGACACTGAGTGAAAAAGATAGCACCAAAACAATGCGGAAATTATTAAATTTGAACAAAGAATAAGGAATAGGGCACCAGAAATACATAATATTATGGAAATCAGAAACACTTTCGAGAAGAAAATAAGGAAAATAGGAGCAGTGAAGGGGAAACTCGCCTCCTTTTCCAAAATAATTAGAACAACCACCTGTCAGACTAGAACTCTATATTAGTGTTTAAATTATAGGTCTAGATAAGTGCAAAGAACCTTTCTCCACAGTAAACGGTAGTATTAGACGTTTTCTACCGCAAATCGCTTTCTCATCCTAAGGAGACTCATCGTGGGAAATAACCTCTCAACAAACAGCAGAGAAGCATTTATCAGTGGGGGCACGCACGCCTTACAACGGTTGATTATAGAGATACGCATTTGTTCGCGGCCAAATCGCCAATGTTCAGCGCTGATTTACAAACATAATGCCTAGAGAATAAGACATGTTAACCTATGAACACCGCATGCGTTTTCTCAAAGGAAAAATTAAAAAGTATGCCTCACCTCTTAATATGCCCATAAGTATATATTTTTTTTTATATTCCTACACTATAATCCAGTAAATACAGTTTAGTTTAATCTGTCAAAATCATTCTTATATGACTTCCTCTACTCAGACATGACATTTTTCTATCTTATGTAGCCAGTCAATCATGGAAATGATTACCAATGTATTCAAATGCTAAGGAGTTCCAAAAAGCGTCTAGCACCTCAATTTTCCACATCATCAATTTCCGCAAAACAATCCTATTACAATCCTAATTATCGGATCTGTCAATTCGAGAATAATTGATTATACGGTACGATAAGAAATATCACTATGATAGAGCGTTCAAAAAAAACGCCAATTCAGCAAACGAGATGAAAATGAATGATCAGAAGTAAACTTTTTTTTAACTCCTCTGGAGAAAATAAAATTGTTGCTTAACTTTCTTATTACATTTACTTTGCAGACTTAGGTATTCTTAAGTCGATACAATTCCTTTCTTCGAATGACTGACATGTCGTCTTGCGTTGAACATTACAAGTTAAAAAGGTATAAAAGGACATCTGCTTCATTCCGTTTCCGTTAAGAAACTCCGAAGAAAAAGCAACAGAATTATACAGCAAAGACACCGTGACAAGTCGAGTTTACGGGTCTTTTCGAAGATGCAAATAAATATTCATTTAAGGTGGAGTGAATTATGTATTCCTTTACTATTTTAAAGATGTACACCCCGCGCAATCTGAATTAACACCAATTCCAGTTTTAGTTCACCTATAGCTTTATTTCTTTTTCTAGTTACGTCAATCAACATGTCTTCGCCAGTAGCTACACATATCCGATCTCAATTTTCAGTTTGAACTCTACACATCAACTGTATAGAAACCCGTTCTCCACACCTCATTCGACGAGGTCTTTTCCAGGGAATGACTGGTTTACTTTTACCAAAAAAGGCTTGAGGCACACTGGAGTGAGCATGATTGATGAATTAGATTAGATATATATATAGATTTACTGTCGTCTCTTCCAAATAAACGTATTTGACCCTATCTTATTCTTTACCAAATAAGATATTCCGTATGTGTATCTATCTTCTAACACAATAATAGACACCAGTTGATTCTGTAATTTTAAATACTTTTCCCTTCCTTAGGAATGAATTATAAATTTTTAGAACCTATTTTCATGCAACACTCATTTGTCATCTGTTATCCATGTTTCCAAGACGTTTATAACACTGAAATTCATAACAGTACAAAGAAGCACAGATCATTCTATAGGAAATATGTACTTGAATAATTATGTATACGTTAATTTAAGCTTATAATGGTAAGTTGAAAAGGAAAAATTATCATTCTCTAAAGTATAAAATTTTGAATTTAAGAAATACAACTTGGGAGTAAATATTTATTATTTCTACGCCCTCTGATTCAAGTGCATCCTCAGGATATGATAGATATTCAGATTCAGTGATAAGGATTTGTGAAAGCTAACAAAATATTATTCATTATGAACTATGGAATAATATATGCCATCATATATCAAATAATAATAAGTCAGTCTTCATGCATTAAGAAGTAATGAGTATTACTTTATATTTGTTGTCGAGTATATATAATGCAAATTATATTAGGTAATTGAAAATTTTAATAAGTTGTGGAAAATCTTTGTATTCATCAAAATATATTTCTTTAATATGGAGAAAGACTGCAACTATAACACTCAATTTTACTTCATGCAACGCGCCTCCAGAATAAATAGAAATAATTGTGAGATCTTTCGAAATAAAAAACAATGAAAAATAAACTATGTAAAATATAAAATAAACCTTGAAACAGGTACATTTTCCGATTCTATTATCCTTAAAATCCTGTATTATCCAGGTAATCTATTCATCTTAATAAGCAATACAAAGGCTCGCAAAAGCTCAGCGAAGACTTCTTAGCGTCTTCACACAATTCATAGTTTCAGCGAAAACTGAAGAAAAATGAAAGCTGAAGTAAACCTCCACTAGCTTCGATAAGCAACTTCAAAATGATCATTTAGATATATGTAATGCTTTTTATGCTTTCTTTAGGACATGCGTAAGTCCGAATGACGTTTCGTTATAGGTAGTAGTTCAAGATAATTTAAATAATGCAATATATTTTCTTTTCCATTAAATATTTCAGTTATAATTTCCAGGAATAAAAGAATACTAATTTATTATGATTATCCTCTTTTAAGGTGCTGCGCGAACTAATATTCCTTTCCGAAGCGATGGCAAATGCCATTTAAAGTTCAAGCGAAAGGAAATCCTAATGGAATGTTTATTTACTCCACATGAACATGTTAACGATGTTTGAACTTTACGAATAAGGACACTTTTTGACATAATTTACGTATGATTAAATGTATTAGAAGAGAATGAAGTGAGGAAGACGCTATGTTAGCACCGATGAAGAGAACTGACGCTGGCAGTTCATTCAGAGAGCGAGCACACAAGGTCCCGTTGGCAGATGCGATGTGAGGGCGTGAGGACAACGATACTTGCTTCGCGATTTCAACGTCAGCCTTAATTCATTCGAAAACACTTCTCCCGAAGGAAAATAAACATAGCAAAGGAACAGGAGGCACCCTTATATAGACAGTTTAAAATATCGACATTGCCTTATGGTAAATGTTTACAATACTCAAGTTGGGAGCTTACAAATTATTCCCATCCTAGGGAGCATTTTAATTTACTGCGAAATGTGTTCGTTCAAATATAAAAATCTAACGAAAAAATAGATCATTGCAAAAAGATTCCAGTCGTTTTCAGTCTAATATATGTATGTATATATA
>KZ308505.1:510438-583746 GCA_000376725.2 Ladona fulva
ATTTAAATAAATAAATAAATAAATATCGCCCAAAATAAAGACGTTATTTATTTATTTATTTATTTATATCTATCTGCAAATTTGTATATGGAAGAGAGATGACTGATTCTCTAGAACATGGTATTACTGGTAAAATGCTAACGACAAAAGTTATATTTATAAATATGAAACTGAGGCAAGTGTTTTGATATGTAATCTTAAATACACCCTTAGCATACCAAATTTTACGAGTGAATGGTCATAACTGAGATCGTTATATCCATCATAAATATGAATTTCGCTTTCTTGGTAGTAAAATGATATTACAACGCTACCTCGCATGGAAATATTTAATTTTTTACGATGCTAGTAAATATAAAACAAAGTCTAGAGTACATCATCATTTTAGATAACTTTAGATAACATTTTCATAGCCGCACATTTCATAACGTTAATATTTTAGTAACCTACTTGAGCTCAGATCGCCAGTAAAAACATTATTTTCCCTACCTTCATTTCATTCGTAACGCCTCGCTAGTCCCTCGCAAAATTTCCTTCATTCATCCAGATAGTTCTTTATTTAGACGTGGATCGGCGTCGCCCTCCCGTAAAACCATAATTTGGGTCACTGCCATAAAAATTTTAACTACCCCCTTCCTTTGAAGTAACTCATTCATCTGAAAGGAAACGTCACGACGCGAGCACTCCGAGGGAGTAAATCTAGTACAAAAGAAGAGGGGAAGAAAGCTGGAAAAAAGAACTTTCACGCTCCTCCCGGGGTACATGCGTGCCTCACGCGCGAAAAGACAGTCACGAGTAAAGCACATTTGTCGCCCGGAAGGCGGAGTTACGAGCGCACACTCACCGTTTCCCTCGTCGTCGTCAGCGACCCTCTGGGAGTGGTTGGGGTCGCCGCCGGTGCCGACTCCAGAGGGGGAGGATGGGGTGAGGAGCGAAGGTGGAGCCTGGAGGTGGTGCGGAAGAGACGCCGGTTGAGCGCGGTCGTTGGGCATGGCCTCGTGGGCCGGTGTGTCGGCGTCTGTATTATCAGCGCCACTCGAACGGGCAAAGAGCAGCAGCAGGAGGAGGAACGGAGGGGCTGAGGGAGAGAAAGGCCGTGGCGCCATGGCCATGGCCCTTTTTGCGCCCCTTACGACGGGGAAAAGAACGGAGCGACCACGAATCCTTCCACCCACACTTTTACCAGAGTCTCCGCGAACTCCTTGAGGACTCCTTCCGGCGACGCGACGGGGCTGCCGCCGAACACCTCGACGCCCGCCTAATGCTGCGAGCGAAATGAAAACAACCGGAGACGCTCCACTCTGTCACTCGAAAATACACGCGGACACGGTGTTCTTTCTCCGAGAAAGGGGACTTTTATCAGTCCCACAGATATCTTCACCTCCACCTTTGTTTATCTGCGGGTCAGCGCTACGGACATGATCCCCCCGCGCCTTTTTTCGCCGGATAAACAGACCTCACGACCGGTGTTCAACTCTTCCTCGGATCGCAGGTGTCTTCGGAAAGGCGCCAATCTCACGGCGGGAGTTCCTCAAAGGTGGAGGAAAAAGGGCTCCTTCGTCCCCTTTATTGCAGAGAAGCGGTTAAAAAAGAGACGGTGAGAGAGGAGGAACACGAGCGTAGTCGTTGGCCACGAAGAATCGACTGCCGACAGGGCCGCCTCTGCTGAGACCGCGGCTCGGAGCAAGGGAAGGGGAGGAAGGGGAGGGATGGGAAAGGGAGGGTCATCGGAGAGAGAGGCTCATAGCAGCTCTCTCTCCTCACGGAAAATAGGAGCCTATCGGTGTCCGTGTTTATCTCTCATTATCTCCCGACGAATCCAATCTTCCCCTCATCACTTTTTTCATTCTCCGTCGAAAAATTTTTTCCCCACCTTTTCGGCCAGGGACCATTGTTCTTCGGCGGTCCTTCGTGCTCGGAACCGCTTCCCGTGATTTTTTATTCCCATGGCTGAATAAAAAATTATACAACTCCTTCCTGATCATTACCGTTGAAAAAAGAGAACTTCCCCATCCCTAGAGAAAATTCCGCTGCCGGAGCTCTCATCGCGTCCCCGAATCGCTTTTATTTTAACGTCGATTCCGCGAGGATGATTCCGGTTGTTTATATTTCCGCAAGCATGCTATCGTCGTGAAGTTGACTGCGGCTCTTTTTTGCTCTCGTGAAGAGAGATAAGCTCAGGTGCCTTTAAGCTTGCAATCTGCTTCTTATCGCCGTTATGTAATTTTACGATGAGCTCCCATATTGCGCGCCTAAATGTTTCGACAAGACGTTCCCTCATGATTTACGCATCGCCAAGACTATCGTCTCACCTTCGATAATTGACGAATGTTTGTGTTTTTTCATCCATCTCTCGCCGCCGGAAAATATGCCGTCGAACTCCCTTGAACCCAAATTTCCAGGCTTTCCTACTCCCGTGTTGCTTTAGTTACATCGACTACTTCTCGTTCTAAGCAAAACTAAAGTTTTCTTAATATCAGCAAAATACTCTTCGGGACTTAAGGTCACCTTAGACCAATCTCTGCTATCTGCTAAAGACGTCCATGTTATTGAGCTTAAACATTAACCGTCATTGGAGTAATGACACTACATAAATTATCAAGGCATAATTTCGTTATTCATCAAGGGTAGAGTTAACCCAGGGTCATTATTTTGTTTTTACTTACGTTCGCTTTATCCTCCATATTTTTCTCAAATCTTTAAACATCTTTAATCTTGAGATTCTAGGTTATGTTTACCACTTTCGAACCTCTCGAGATTTATCTGCTAGATCTCTGCGTTCTGAGAGAGATTTATTGTACTTGTTTATCAATATTTGATCTCTTTATATAATCAGAAATAGTCGAAAGAACGTTTGAGCAAGTAAATATACATATGTATGCATACTCATTAAAAATACTTGGTAGGCGCAGAAAAGAGAAACTAAGCGTAGCATTCAACGTAGAAGGATTGATCTCTACTTCTAGAAACATGGTGATAATCGACCTACGCTTCCTACCTTAAAATTAATCTTAAGGATATTTAGCATTTCCACTCAATTAAAATCATGATGTGGTTCCTAATTTGCAGCGATGCTCCTTGGCATTTACGTTTAAGCATTAACATTTTGGTATCATCAAAAAACGGTCGATTTTTCATTTAAATTCCAGATTTTGAAAGATCTCAACATTTCAAAAGCAGCGTCGTACTGTAATGAAAGAATTCCTAAATTCTCCAAATTTTATTTCAGTTCAGGATGTTTGAATTGGGAGTGAATCTAACAGCAAAAACGAGATATCATTTAATAATACGTGATGATATATAATAATAACGGCAATAATCAGAGGCGGAAAAATGGTAAAATTCCCTTCAAAATAATTGTAACAGCCTATTTATAGAAATGCCTTGTATTAGTTTTGAGATCAGTTTTTGCAATAAAATAGATTATCTTCAATCATATCCAAGTTTTATACGCAGGATGTGCTGGTATGTAGGAGAAAATCTCGGGAGAATGAGCTTCGAGCTATCATTCGGCGATAATTATAAGCCTGTAGTTATATTTAATTTGTGAACGAAAGCCCATTTTTCCCTCTGCTTCCTTTCTTTGTTTTTCCTCAAGTTTCTTTCCGGATTTTTGTCCTTTGACTTTCGGACTTTATACTGCCAAACCCTATTCCAGTCTTTCGCTAGCCGATGCCCCTCCGTTGGAACATTGGTGGAATCCCTCCATCCACCTTTCTTTCTCTTCTTTCATGTTCTCTTTCGCTCCCATTCACTCTCTGCTTCAGATTATGACCGCATATCTCATATTTAACGATCCTCCAAATTGCTTAACTTCTCTTTCTCTCAGACTCAGACTCTGAGTGTAGTGATCCCTATACGGTTTTGCTGCAATGGCTCCCGTACCCATATTCCTCTGAATACAGTCTCCGTAATACCATTTGATTCTCATTTATTTTTCCGTTTTCATTCTCGGCTACTTTTCCCTTCCCTTTAACAGTAACTCATCCATTACCTTGTTTATGCATTTGAACCGCAACGTATCACATTGCACTAATATTAGAGATGAATATCATACCAAATGGCCTTGATGTGAGCTGTGGCTGACGCTAGCTCTAAGAAAAGAGGTACGATCTAACGATAGAGCGAAGAAAAACGTTTGAATAATAATCAATTTCTGATCTCCAGAGGTTATTTGGACATTCCTTGCTATAATGACGACTATGAGCGGGTTATTAAACGTTTATACTGATTTATCATTGAGTTTTATTTCTTCTTGAGTTGCTGGCAAATTTAAATAACTTGCATACAATTATTATTCATGGAATATTTTCAATTAATATGGAAATTACGGTGTAATGATATTCAATGAATTATTAGTTGAAATGCTTTCCTTTTTGTTTTCGTAGAACGACTATGTTAAGATTCTCCAATAACTTTAATAGACAGACATCTCTTATTAATAGAAGCTCCTTATAGAGGGGCAGTGAATTGGTAATCACGATATTAACTACATTTATTAAAAAATAAATATTTAACACAACCACTACTTCCACTCACCGATCGATTCACTTTCATTGTAAATTAATTTCATAATCGACAAAAGTTTTGTAAAAGCTCGATAGAGGAAATTTTCTTTAGATGTATGCATCGTCTACGGAATTAGACGATGTTGTTTTCTGCTGAATTTTGAAAAATTTGCTTTTCTACTAATTTGGATCTCTAAATTAAAATACTTTGCGGAGAAGAACAAATGTTTTACGTAGGCATATATAAAGTTAAATGGAAGATGGGACCCTTTAGTGCTAATTTCGCCCAATAAAGGCGTTTATTATTTTTATTAATATTATTATATAAAATATCTTTCTTAGCTTGTCTTCAGAAATGTATGTACATAAACTCCAAATTCGAGTTCTTCTATTTCCCCATCGATGCGCCGAATTCATTATGGATTTTTATTTATGGATTCCTTATCTATGATAACTGTAAGTGCCAGACTGATAAATTTGTTCCATAGAGCTCTCTAAAGATAACCTTCGGGGACTTAAAATCTCCAGTGCCCCTCCGGATTTAATACAAATGACTATGATGTGAAATTAATCATTCGTAAAACTAGTGATACCCATTAATCGGGGCAGTTTTCTACGGCTTCTGAGTTTTTGAATTACGGAATGCATTTCGTATAGTCACTCAATTGCATTTGATTCTCCGTGATACCATTCAGAATTTCCTACCATCTTCCTTTGTCTTGCGCCATTTTCTGCAGTCTTCTTAAACTCAGATCCATCTCTTCCTTAGTACTATCTTACAATATATTTCTTTTTTTCCCCTTCTATTCCTTTTGTACTCTATGTAAAGGAAGTCGACCATTTGTAAGGGGTAGAACCTCCTCTAAGCATAGATTTGAACATAATCGTATTCGTAGTTTCTAAAATATATGGAAACTTCAACGATTGAATAAAAAATGTAATTTGTATGAATAAGATACGAATGATACTGTTGAATAGTTGGTAGCCAAACAGGGGTGGCCAACCTTTCATAGTTCACGCGTCAATTATTTTATCTTTATGTGCGATGCGCCCTTTCAAGGATTCCCAACCTTCGTCCGAGAGCATTTTCGTAACACTAGCTTCTTTATCGTAGCATTTTTTCACAAAACGTGTAACCTTGCGCTGCACTTTTTCGAGTTCGCGGGTGTACGTTTCGTCCGCCGGATCCCATGTACTTGCCGCATATTCAAGGTGGGGTCTGACCAAGGTGAAATAGCATCGCTCTCTAACCTTTTCATCGCATCTACCTACAATGCGCTTTATGAAGCCGAGCTTTTTTGTTGCTTTACTGCAGATTTTTCGGACATGAATGCTCCAGTTTAGGTTATTCGCAAGAGTGATCCCGAGACATTCAACTGACTCTACTACATTTAAATTTATTCCGTTGATTTTGTACGGGTAATTCAGACAAATTTGTTTTCTTTCGAAGAAATTAACGACGAAGTATTGACCTTGAGCTACATACTATATCAATTAACTAAAAGAAAAACGCTCTTTATATTTCATCGGTAGGTTATGTTATGTGTAAGTATGTTTAATTTTTAGTAAATAGGTACGTAGTGTAAGAAATTCATTTTTAATTTTTCTCTGAATTCAATACACCTCTTATGATCCAATGCGCTAACTCTGGCAGATGCACCATAGGTTGACCATACCTGGCCTAATTAGTTCCTTTAAAACCTGCGGAATTTTTTTAAAATCTCTTTTCGATTTCCGTAACCAGCACTTGCTGCGAATCAGCCCTTTTTGTTCCTTCCAAACCCCGCATAGCTTTTCGCTTTCTCTGCCACACGCCCTGCCTTCGTCCCTTTCTTTGGGCCACACGCTAACCCGCGTTTCTCATCCTCTTTTACCCTCACTTTCCTTCCCCTATCCCTCAGATGCCATCCACCTCAATTCTTACCTCCCCCCTTGTCTATACACCCTCATGTACTTCTTCATCCTTTTTACACCCTCCTTACCTACCTCTATCTCCCTGTACATCTATCCCAGTTTTGCTTCCCTCGTCTTCCAAAGACAAAGCACCTTTCCTCTCTCAAGTTTCCATTTCTCACTCCCATTTCTTTCTCGCCTTGCCTCTCTCCCTATCCCCTTTCCTCTACCCCAATATTTGAAATGCGCCCACCCACGTTTTGTAGCCCATTACGACCATTAATGATTTAACTGCATCTTTTTAGCCCGCAGTACCCTCTAAATTCATTTAAACGAGACATCCAAGCTGCCTTTGCTAGCAGTCTATCAGTAGCCTCCCTCGTCGAGAGGGAAAAACGCAATCAAGTGACGATTTATCTTCTCTCGCTTAAGTCGTCCGTGCAAACCGCATGCATTCGCTACTTCACCCTTTGACCTTCCATTGCGTCTCTGTTGCTGGGGACAGGAGTAACCGTCAATGTAGATATGTTTCACGACTAATTTGTAAGTCTATGCACACCTACGTAAGATATATTCCAAGTGCTTTAGATATTAACGCGTGTCAGTTTGGAAAATGGGGCGGACAGTATTAGTTGGTGGAAGCAAATTATGGAGTGTTTGCCAAAGTGTTCAGGTGAGGAAATGGAAATGGGATGGGAAGGGTAAAACTGAGGCAGTGGAGAAATCTGGAATATAGGGAGGTAACGAAAGAGTTCCCATGAATATATCCCGTGGCTAGTGAATATATTGCGATGGCTGAAATATGTAGGAAGTAGATTTATGAAAAGGTTTTCCCTGAAAACCCTGTCTCTGAAAAAAGCAGTTTTTTGGTAAAAAAGGGGCTTAATTTAAATTTTTAAAACTTTATTTAATGAAAATTTTGGGAGAGAGATAAAATAACGCACTGTAACCAAATGCATCGATATATTTAGATTGTGCGAAAAATTCTAATCCATGATCCACTATTTTGGCCACACATTCTAATCCATATTTCTCAAATTCTATGAGCCGTATGATTGAATTGAACTTAAAGAGAATACGAAGATACTGATATTAACATATTTTACTTCGCTGACGACGAATAAAATTCACTTTCTGCCGGAGTACTTCAGTTAATGGCTCCTCATTCATGGCCTTATCCGTGGATTTCTTTTAAGGATTTTTAGGTCAATTTTTTGTTGAAGATTAAGAGTTATAGGAGCGCATCTCGCATGGATTACGGTAGGGTGTTTAGATCAAGGGTTTATTCATTCAGTACATTTTTTGGTCGGCGGTGTTTACTGATTGGTGTGTTCAGGTCCTACGATATTTAAAGCAGCAGTAGTGAAACTAGGATTAAAAATAAGGAAATAAGGCTACTAAGGTAATGCTACTAAGGTAATGCATTTCCATGCGATTGGTATCGAGGCACGACTGTAATTTTGCCTTTCGCAAATATCCTAATAAGATTCAACGCAATAATTATGAAAAGCTAGTGATTCATCACTGGTAAAAATTAATATCTTATGGACCGCAAAGCAGTAATAAATGTAACATAATAAAAATTTAGTTCCATTTCACTTTATTTGAAATATACATTTATACAAAGACTTCTTTATATTTATAACCAGAATTACTATCAAGAGGTTTTGCACTCCCTTCTTGTCGATGATATTCTGTTTAGCAGGTTTTCCGAAATAGTTGACTTAGGATACGTAATTTGAATCCTTATTGTTGTTTCTTTCTTCCTTTTGTTTATTTGCTCGATTCCACTAATTCTGTATTTCTTAATATGATGATGGGTTATATGAAAGAGAAGAATTACTAACTAAATCACACCTTAATTAGATGTAGTTTAACGTATTCTATTCAGATATAAAAGGATAATTTAAGAGAGCAAATTTATTTTTACTACATAGCCAAATTGTTATTTTGCGATTCAGTAAAATGATTTTTTTTCTAAATACAGTAAGTCACTTTAAATAAAATTCACGAAGGAGGCCGTCACTCTGTGGAATCTTGACATCACAACGATTTGTTCGCTTTGTGGTTCAAAACTATTGTTTTGAACCACAAAGAAAAATTAATTTTACCAATCAACAATATAAATTTCGTCGGCGGCTAGTTTAGGCTAGCAATAGCCGTAATGAAAGTAATCTTTCGTTTTTGCTCAAAACTGTGTTTTATTCAACAAATCTTCGTCACCTTAAATCGTTTTTTAATTGCCATTTTTCCTACATTATGTCTTGAGATGCAAATCTATCGCCGCAGCAGACAGAATTTTATTCTCAGTTTTAGAAACTCTTTCAACTCTTTTCATTGAGCGAGCTAAGTAAGGCTTCAGGAAGTCAGCGATCGTACGTCAGTTATTAGCCTAATTTGAGACTTTTTTCTTCTAAGATCGATAATATTCGGCTCACTTATCATGATTTGCTTTCACTCTTAATAGGAAGTTAACTCCTGCACTATCATTATTATTCTTGAGCATTGGTAATGGACGTAGAACCCTTCAACATCCTCCAGTTCACTTTTTATGTCCTCATCACTTGCGAAAGAAAATCTACCCCGAAATTATCTTTCATTCGGATTTTAAACTACAAAGAAAAGTGAAAACTTTCCTTTTCCTACCGAAGCACCGTTAAAACTAGCTCTTCTAATGGGTTAGCTAGGCAATCTCCCGAAGCATCTAAGCCTTGTTGGGAATCTAATTGCGAATTCAGAGTAAGCCTAAGAGCCATCGAGGGTTATCTCTTTGCGCATTTCATTCAGTAGAATCACTGATTAGTTTCAGCATGGGAAGAGAGGTGTTATTCTGGGCTGGAATAGCCGAAGAAAGAGTTTAAAAGCGGAACAGAGTCCCTTTACTCCGTCGAGACAGAAACGTGTGTCACATTTGTCCGACATCTGTTACGGCTGTGAATTCCTCATGATTTACTCCTCTCTTTTTACCTCTTCCAAATTTCCTGTTTATTTATTTTCTCAATTCGTTCTGCCACTTTCGTTGGGCTTTGATCCTGCTCTAATACATTGATCTCCAGTAATTGCTTAAATTCATATATTACAGTAGAGTTGTCGAAGAATACCGATGGCTAACGTCACTTGGAGGAGAGATAAAACAGTGGAGAATAAACTCAATAGATAAATTTATCGTACAAATATGAGATACACTACAACACCTCATCATTTAAACCATATTACCTCTCTTTTATATATTTTTCCAATGCCTCAATTACCATCATCATTTAAACCACATTATCTCCCTTTTATATATTTTTTCCAATGCCTCAATTACCTTTAAAAATTGGGTAATACAAGTTATTATTATTGTAGTTTGTACTGGTACAATTTTAATTACCCTTGCAACTAAATAAAGGTAGTCACATTCTTGTACTGATTGGCGATAACCTGAGAATGAATCGAATCAGTACACAGCCTCATGTGCTCGCTCTAGCTTAATTGTAAATGCGCGTCCAATCAGAATTAGATCCACAGAGCCGATTGCTGGTGTGGTTGGAAACATCAAGCCAGAGTTAGTGAGATTGTACGAACAACTCGTCCGTACAATCTACTACCGAGAAGGTCACAGTACGTCCTTTCGGCAGATTCAAAACTTATGAAATGGTCGCCGTCAAACTGATTCCACTCTCTACCTAGTCCTTGTACAAGTACATTACCAAATAGAACCTCGAAGCCTAGCATGTTTCGCGCAATCATTCACTTTTTCTTCTCTGATGAAGATTGTTCTCATCCAGATAAACTCATTGGTAAATTTCGATTTGAATTACTGAGTGATATCTCTCAGGATATAACAAATCTGAAACACCACGTCTTAGTTTGGTCGGTCAATCGAAAGTTTCCCGAAGAAACATCCAAAATAAAAGTTTTAATTCTTCTCAACATATTTTAGATTTTCCTGGTGAAGGGCTGAATCGTGGACGGGATTTGTCTCAATAACTACTGGATAGGGAAAGCCTCCCGTTTCTTCATCCCCTATCCTTCGAATTCTCTTGACTTCATCTTCCAAATCTTCTCCGACGGCATACTTCCTTTCCCTTCAACTTTTTTTGCACTCCATCCAGCTCTTCTCTCTCCCAACCATTTCTCCAGCGAGAAAAAAGGAATTCTCCGCCTCGGTTCAATTCCAGAGCCTCGCAAATTATCTCAAACGCGCATTCCGCAAAATCCCAGCGTTCCAGCCTTTCTTTCCGTTTGGCTTTCGCGAATTTCAGTTCCTTTTATCTCTCTCCCTTCACACTTGAGCAGCCTCAGGAATGTCAATGGAGGAGGATTTCGAGGAATCGGAAGTGAATCACGGGAAGGACGTCGGGACGCACGCGGCGGATGGCATCGCGGATCGGGAGGAAAACTCGTCGCACAGCCTCTGGAGGGTAATTAACACCAGCAAACGACTCACGTAACATGACATTACGAGTCAATGAGACCGGGAAATGTAGCGGGGATTACGTGCCGCCAACGGATCGCTTACGTGGAAACGTTTAAGATAATAATGGTGCTGCGATCTCTTCCGTCGGCCGCAGATCACGACGAGTCATTCCTTCCAGACTCCCGCAGACGTGGGCTATTGTTGGAAAGTTACTCTTAATGGAGCAAAAGGCAAGAGTGAGACGGAGCTAAGTAGCTGCTCCGCCGTTTGACCGCCAGACGCTTAGACGTTTGGAGACGAAGTGATAAATCTGCGCTGATTGATGGTGTCCCGATATTTATAAAGGCCTAGAATAAGAGCGCGTTGAAATTCAGCGACGCAAGTCGAATGGAATGTTTTCAGGTTTGCCCGTAGGAAGGCAGTGCGAGCCTGAAAAGTACGCGGAAAGAAGATAAGAAATGTCAACAGGCTTTTAACTCAAAATGCATGCTGAGAGAAATTTTCACTTAATCAAAACCGCGGTATTTATCGATCTCAGAAACAACGCTTTTGTATACGAGATGAAGTTATTGACGCTTGCACTATCCCAACGCAGGAGAATGACGAAGAGAGCACATTTAAGATTATGACTGTGTAAATTTAAAAAACATTGAGTTAGTGTTAGTTCAATTCAAATTAACCAAAATTATTTTCTGATGAACGCAATTGAGACAGCTCTAGGAGAACGTATTTTAGGGTTTCATTGCGTTACAGCAGTAAAATGGAACATAATGAAGCATAAATACATACATCGTTAGATTAAAGTTCATGCGCAGGTTGGCTTCCATCGCGGAAATTTCCGTTTACAGCTCCTCCAATTAAGATAAGGATAATAACAATCACGACCTATGTTTCGCGGCTAAGCTGTACCATCAAATAATAATCTTTACGAAGATAACATCTACAAAAACACCCTGCAAGCCGCATCTCGGCGTGTGGCAGGGGGTGCAAACACCAAGCGTTCGAGTTACTTCTTTAGCATATTGTTCTCACATATCTTTCGCGGAAAGAATGAGTCCCTTAAACGAATTATTCTCGCATCTCGCATCGCAGCAATTAGGTACTAGAAATAACTCTACCTAAACAATGTTTATAATGTACTCAATACCCTAATAGCAGTTACAGATACATTTTGGATGAGAATGTTTTGGTTTATTCACCGCACGGAGTAATATTTGAACCAAGATACATTTAAGCTATTTATCTTACGCAATTCCTGCCAGCTTTATATTCACTGTTAACTAGAATAATACGTTGCAATTAAAATTTTTATCGGTATTTTCGTGATTTCTTTTCACATTTCGTGAAAGACGCGTGAAATATTGGAGGTACGTCGGGAGAGGCGACGGATGCCGATGGCTTTTCGGTATTATGTTATTCGTTGCTGGACTGTATACATTTTAACGGTGACGGTCTTCTAATAATACCTCGTGTTCGCCCATTCTGATGAGGGAATCTTTTATAGAGGAAGAATGTCAAGGAAAAGATATCCTGTCGATCATAGAACACTTCTTACACGCGGAATCAGTGCAACAGTTGGAATGGACATTTATGATACCGACGAGAATGTTCTTCTGGAAGCTCTAACCCCGCAACTAGATTTTCTTGCAATGCAACACACTTCGGTTCTGGCTATTAACCAGGGAGGTGGCGGAGAGCCCCCGTAATTTTTCATTCTTACGGAAAACCGTGTATTTTAAGAGAATTCCGACTTTGGAGAAAATAATTGGAAAATTCACTCCATCCTGTCCCCGAGAGCACCAATCCCATTCAGTGATACGGCGCAATGTTGGAATCTCTTGTAAAATCCATAAAATCGGGAGTGAAAGTTCTCACGGATGTCAATTCGAAACGAATCCAATCCCAATCGGGATACCAATATTACATTTCGCAGATGCCATTAGTTAGAAGCTTCGGTTCTGATTAATCGCATTAAAAAGGTGTTACAATCTAACGAGGATTTCTTCCTCAACGAACTTCTATCTCCTTCCAATAGGTTGACGTTCCTCACGGTCGTGGAAACAGATTGAGATTGGCACCATTTATGGATTTTCAATGCTTCTGCTTTAGGCGCAGAGGAATAATTGCTGTTACGAATGAGAACAACCTCTGCCTCCTTTGCGCTATATACCTAGAAATTTCACGGCTTCAAAATTCTCCCAGTTCCTTTAAAAAGCTATTCAAAGAGTTTAATTCTCTGCGGGAGAAGGCGGTCGCACTCTGCGAAAAGGCAGGCGTGGTGCTTGGGGAGAATGGGGGTGGTGTAAAGGAGATCACTATTATTTAAAATTCTGTCTCTGATTACGAAATTACAGCATTTAGTGATCGTAGAGAGAGAACATTCCCCATTTTTTAAAGTCCGAGTCTTACATTTCGTGGGGAAAAGAGGAAAAAATGTCGAATCCGGTGGTCAAATGTCTTCAAGTGGAATGGGGCTACCAGTTTTCAACAAATTCCATCTTTGACACCCACTGCATAACTTCAAATTTCCCTCATTTTCAACACCCAACACTCGTACTTTCTCCTCCACCGCCCTAAACTACCTGCGACCGAATCTACTCCAGCAACCGGAAGTTGAGTGTCTCCGACTGACACTCGGGCCAAGTGGTCGTCTCTTTGACAGGGGCTATCTTCGCCTCATCTTTTTACGTTTGGGCAAAAGTGACAAAGCAAATCTCGCTGGGAAAGGCGTGGAAAAGTCGACTTATTCTGGGACACGATGGGATTTTTAACTTATCTTTTCCGGATTTGAACGCGAGAGACAAATGGAGGAGGTATTATATTAGGGTCGTTGAGATTTTTTGTCACTCAGGTAAGGTCGTTTAAAAGCTCAGAGCAGCACATTTCCTTTCTTCACGCCCATAAATGGCTATGGATTGCCACTCGAATCCAAGCTGAAATTTGGTAACTAATCTGGGAATGAGGGTAAAAGGATTTTATAAATATACGCTTACCATATCTTTCGGATATGCTATATCCTTATATAAAATCTTCAGGGGATCAGAAAGTCATTATTTTGAATGCGCAATATGCAAAATATTATTGCTCCGAGTATACACTTATTTTCAGTAACAGCTAACATACATGTTTTGAATATAGTGGAAACTTAGGAGCTTGACTGAACCAGCCTCACATTAATGAAGTTTTTATTCCAAATTACCTCTACTTAGAAAAACGCCCCTACATGCTGTCTTTTTTTTTTCTACACGAATCTTAGTATTGACTAGATGGTTATTAGCATTACATAACCTTGTATCTCTCAAAAACATAAATGTTTAATAAATATCAAACATCAGTAATCTATTGATAGAAAATTATCCGTAGTCTTCTGAATTAACCTACAATAAAGATTAATCACAAGAATTGTTCGTGTATAATTGTGCATACATAGTAATCCTGTATTTACTGTGCTAAATTATTAACGTGTTAAATTAAACGTGTAAATGGCTTTTGAGATACGTGGTGGTTGGAGTGCTATGGAACGTTCATGTCTGTGTGTGTGGATTTTCGTTAGATGCTAATTAATGTTTGTTGTGTCGATTTGTATTTACTAAGAATCGAATACAGAAAAATGCATTAATTTTACAATATTCAATTGGTTCTAAAAATCGCTAAACCTACTCGACCTTAGCGTTTTCTACTATATTTTGCCTCCGAATCTACTCTTAATCCGTAAAGAAAGGATTTTTTTCTTGGTTCCGAGATTTATACATTGTTACATTAGTTGCTGAAATATATTGATATTTCACTTGTTTTTTGGTTAAATAGTTAATATTGTTTACTTATGCGACATTGTTGTTAGCTCGGAGTGTTTTAGCTCCTCTGGTCGACTTTTCGTTATATTAACGATGCTCTCGACTCGAGTTCATTACATCAAAGATGCGTAAGAGAACAACCCTGCATCCAAAAACAACCATTTTAGCGAATAAATTTTCAAAAGGAGGAAATAATAGGATTAAGCAGGGCATTTGTTTTTATTGTAGGCGGTCGATGTAGAAAATGAAGATAGATTCGGGTTCAATACTCAAAAACGAACCGGCGAAATGACCTCCAAATTCATCCATATCTTCAATATTTCTTCCATGGGTTTCGATGATCGATTTCATTTCATCAAGTTCAAATTCTTTGTGACTTATTAAACTTATTAGGATGCTCAATCTTTTCTCTTCAGATCCGGTTTAAAGGTGGCTCCGAATCAGAGAAACTGGTGGCTTTCAATAAGATAAACATAAGGTTGTTATTATTATTATGAACCCTTTTCCATTCCATCGACCTACACCACCGGCAATTTTTTCTTCTTCCCAAAATTTTAGTTTACCTTTCAGAAATACACAGAAATATTTTTTCAAAAAATCTGCACACTAATCTCTCTCCGTGCCTTTCTGAATGTCATTCGCAAGCGAGGGAAAGAGATTACGTACTATTAAGAAACTTTTAATTAAGTATCGCAGAAGGGAAAGCGTCATTTTTTGCTCCAAATGGTGAAATGAGTCCAGCCTGCTGTAATATGACGTATGAAGCCACCTAGCTTGAGGGCAGAGAGAAGAATTTCGAACAATCTCACAGGCTCCTTAAAGATTTTAGAATGATACTCCATATATGTGAGGTAGAGAAAGTGAGCAGAGAAACTACAGAAGAGAATGCGCATCTAGATTTAGAGCTATATACGCTCTTTAAAGCCTTGAAATGTTTCCTAAGCGGTATCGCTGTGTCTTTGACTCAGCGGTTAAAGACTCTTGTTGATACAAGAAGCAATAAAATTAATCATAAGCGATCCCAAATCGGATAAAGATGTGAGCCTCCTGATCAATTTTTAGTATTAACTTGACCAATGTTTATAGAAAAATTAATTTATGTATTTAATTATATTTAATAAGCCGATCAATCGTCATCTATTATTTACGTATCCTTCCCTGGTTTCTCGTTCAATAAGGATTATTATCTAATACACGAATTAATGCTTGGATAGTACAGACATAAAAAGGTCCTATAATTTGATTACTCAGATGAGAATTATAATACATAGGAGACAAATTATTTGGGAAGTCCGTAATCGGCTTGGAAAAATCAAAACTGTATGCTCCTTCTTTAATATCTACTCTCGTAGTAACCCATACTTGAAATTATACCGTTATATATCCTTTTATTTACATCAGGATAAACTCAGCTTTAAAATTCCGCTAAGACAGGAGGTAAGCGCAGACATTTTTAATGTTAGCAAACGTTTATTTTATATATAAAAAAGAACAGTCCGAATTATGAAAAGTTTTGACAAAATAAGTAAGCACTTCGTTATTTCCACAGAGAATATTTAATCTAACGACCGGTTTCGGCTCGCGCCATCATCAGGTCGACCTGATGATGGCGCGAGCCGAAACCGGTCGTTAGATTAAATATTCTCTGTGGAAATAACGAAGTGCTTACTTATTTTGTCAAAACTTTTCATAATTCGGACTGTTCTTTTTTATATATAAAATAAACGTTTGCTAACATTAAAAATGTCTGCGCTTACCTCCTGTCTTAGCGGAATTTTNCATCTCAGTTCTATAAATGGTGGATAATTATTTTATTTTCAATTCTACTTGATCAGAATTTAAAAAAATAAAAATTTAATTCCCTCTAAATTATCTTCATGTTGGTTGCATGTCGCACACAGAAGTTTGCTTGAGCTTAATTTGTCTTAAATTAAAAGTCATTAACAATTAATAGCTTATACTTTTCGAAAAACATCCGCAATGAAGCTCATAACATCTTAAGCATCGGCTTTTTGTTGCTTTCATCACTAATAGTTTTAGTTTGGATGTACTTAATACTTGGAGATGCTAAAAATAGGATATTAAGATGAAACACTAAGAAATACATTTTTCCAGCTAAAATTTGTATGCTCTTTCATTGAGAAGTGAAACGTCTAAATCCTTTAGAACGAATTTTTTAGCACAATAGGATACTCAAGCTATCCATAGCAAAGCAAAGTGCAGAGTACGAGTACGAACGAATCCCAGATAAACCAAACAAAGGCGGACATAATGTATTGTCAAAGGTAAATACATCCCGAACGTCTCCTGGAACACTTTGTTCCTATCAAACATCATCAAAGGAACTAATTCACTGGAGAGGAAACGAGAGATTAATGGGACGAGGTTCGGAAAGGGAGAGTTGGAGAGAAAGAATGGGCTAGCTGTAGAGAGGAAAGACAGCGCTGAATAAATATTCCTTTAATTTATGTGCTATACCAATATTTGTCTACCATTTTGTTTATAGCGACTTAAAAATAATAAAATATCTTTATGAACATTAATTATCCGAGAAAACAAATCAGATACTAAGTGCATACTTATTTGTTTTATGATTGGAATGTTTTGTTTATTCATTGATGATTGGTTGGTAGCTAAGCGTAGGATGACCATATTTTGACTGCTAACAACCGGGTCTTATCAAATTCAGATGAGTTTCAAATGAGAGTGGTAAAACAGGACTTTGACTTAAAACTTAGACTGAGTTAATTTTTCGAGCTTTTAAGATTATGAGAGTGTGTGCAGCTTCATTACACTATGAAAATTTACATTTAAATCATTGCTGTAATAAAAAAACTCCGTATCATGCATTTAGCTCTTTTTCTATAAAACCGGGGCGATAGAAAATTTGACCGGGGCCATGCGTTATGACGGGACAGTTCCGGTCAAAACGGGATGTACGATAAGCATAATTAAGGGTATGAAGTCATTAATTTTGTACTCTGTGAAATTGAAGATGTAGTTCTTTATGTACACAGACTACAACCCTGTATCCGCTAATCATTTAATATGCATACGATCTTATTTTTGGACGTTATTGTAACTAAATAGATAGATTGCCCCGTCTTAAAACCAACTATTGACACGAGAGAGTAAAAAGAAAGACAAATTCACATAGAATGAAAAGGGAAACGCAATAAGAGCTAATTAAATAAAGTGAAATTATAAGACGATTAAATGATCATATTAAAACAGGGAACGCGAAAACCCTTTCCCATATATCACTAATGTTAATTGTCTAATACAGGATACCTTTTCCACTATTTGCGTAATTCAGCATTAGTCGCAACAAGCACACTTTCCTTAAAGGCGAGAAAATTTTTCTGACATCTTGAAAGATGGCTCTGAAGACAACATAATAAGGACGAATACGTTACGAAAATGGGACGTATTTCCATCTTGGTGGTGAGCATTACAGCGAGAGAAAATAGCCACTTTGCTTCGAAAAGGATTGGTCAGAAGGCATCACGAGTCAGAGATTGATATTCTCATCATCGAAATGAATGGGACGATGAAGGGGTTTTGATGAAGAGAAATAATGGTTTTTGAGGCAAAAACGACCTCTGGTTTAGGCGTTGATGGTTTGACGCATGCTCGATTACGAAGTCGAGTGGTTTGACCCGCACGTATCTGACAGAAACGGGTTACTACGGCTAATGCTTCGCCTATTTCGACATAATTCCCCCCTGACAAGTATGAGAGAGGATATAACATCGAGAATGGACGGAGGAGTGGAATTGGTGAATGAATAACGTAGAGCGAGATGAAAGAGGAAGTAGATATCATTGAAATAAAGGAAGAGTGGGCTCAAGATAAATCGAGAGATAGGAGGGACTTGGAACGTATGGAGAAAAAGAGCGGAGGAAGTGAGATAAAATTCAAGGTACTTTGGCCACGGTATCCTAATACTGAAGGACAGTTAAGAGATTGTACAATACTAACAAAAACTAATTTAAAAAATGAAGAACTTAAATATAATTAATTCACGGGTATCATGGTGGCCATCTTTAACTGTTTTCATTAAAGATGGAGGCGAACAAAATCCTTCGAGTCTGAGTAATAATATTTTTTATTCTTTCTTAGTTAATATTTCGCGGTCACATTCTTATGAAAGGAAAAGGTTAATTTTTCGACAGCCCCCCTCCAAGGAACCTGTAAAATCCTGTTGTTGTTTCTCTGACAGTAGGTTCGGTTTGGTGTACTTAAATTACACAAGTCCACTGTAATGAGTGTGAATATATTAATGATCTACTTTTTGAAACTGAAGATAAGTGGTATACGAAATGTTAAAGTATTAGCTTCTAGCACAGAGAAATATCGTAGGCTTACAATTTCGTCGACTGAGCTCACGTTGACGAGCCAACCTTTCCATAGCAACAATAGCTCACCTTCGTGATATTCGCAGGAATAATAAATCTGTGTCTCCCTCCTATTATGGGGCAATTGATCATCTTGATTAACGATTATTGAAGGCAATGGCGTTATCAATGAGGTAAAAGCTTTTCTTGCGACTTAATTAACATAGCTCCTTTGCCAACTGAGCCGTTAAGAAGTACAAAGTATGCTAAGAGAGATGAGCTGAATTGAGTGATTTACTAATTTAGTGGGAAAAATAACAGACCTAGCATTGGTTGAGAAGGATAGGATGATTGGGTCACAAAATGACTTGAAAATGGCGATCTCAAGAATTGAGTCCCTGCTTTATTTTAATATAATTTTGTAATTTGAATCCTCAAACTGACTCTCAATGAAACACCCAAAGTATACAAGCGGAAACCAATATTTATTGGCATAATGGTAGTTTAGAATAAGCCAGAGGGTATAACTAATTACAAGTACTCAGGAGTAGTAATTCCTCTCAATTGTTTAGTAATCATCGAAATATTGATAAAGAACATTATGACAAGATAGACGCGTAAAAAACAACACTCTTTATCTTCAACACTTACTCTTTAAGTTGAAGAGGGTAATGTATGAAAGATAAATGTGTAAAAGAATAATTACTGAAAGTTGACGCAGTTCCTTTGTAAAAACAACTATTCGTAAGCTTTATAGAGACTTAATTGTCAACTTTAGCAACTGGAGAATGCTATTATTTGACTAAATTTTCCTTGCCTAGGTTTTTTTCACCTTTCTTCTGAATCCATGTTTACCGTGCTATTTTTATGAGCACTTTCCCTGGCCAGTATCGTCCTTTTTAGTTTTAAGCCTAAGTAATTTACATTTAATTCTTCCAAAAATCTAACGTGAACAATGGTCGATAATAAGAAAACAGATGTTTCTTTTTATATTCACAAGAGGAAGTGTAGATAATTTACTGATCCGGCAAATTAAATATTTTAATTTCATCATACAATAGGTAGTTCTCGTGCTTAAAAACCATTGAGATATCTACTATCAGTTTATAAAATGTAAATGGGAAATTTGGCTCAGCCGACGAAAAGCATCTTATCTTAAATATTCATAGTATATAAACAAAGACTTTTATAATTAACACCGTTGATTTTCAACGGGGAAATGCAGTGCGACGTATACTTTCGTACCACCGTTGATCGGAAAAAATGTTTCATATGTGTAAGTAGGTGGGAAACACCAGGCAATTCTACTTTCCGAACATTTAACCAAATAAATAATTATATGATTGAGTATATAACACCACTTCTACTCAATATTCAAACTATGATATGAAATACTTCAATTATTCAACATTCGTTAAAAAAATTGAACTTGCATTAGAAGATCACATCCAATTCAGGATGACCGGACCATATTTATTGAAACATTTTCCTATAAATATTGAAATGTGAATTAAAATTGTTTAATTCCCCTAATATTTTAGTGTACAATCCGGTGCCATTTTCAGTGTTTCTTTTGCTTGCGCCTTAAAACAGAAAATATTATTCACTTTTCCCTCTAGAGTAAGTATATATCGCTTTTTTTCCCACTTGCACACATGCAACATTTAACTGTCCATGTAATAGGCACGGAGTCTCAGGTCAGTACAAATGAGGCGTATTCTGGAAATTAACATCTTTTCTCTTTTTCAGTTAAGATTATGACTTTTTCATAATTTTAACTTCAAAATTATTCGAGTACAATACCTTTGCACTCAGTCTAGTACAATTTCACAATTTGGGTGATCAAAATTTTCTAATCAATATGATTGACGCAACAATTTTAAATTAAAATTAGAAATTAAATAACTTATGGTTCTCCAATTTTAAGTTATAAAATAATAGGTGATAGACTATATAGTGCATGGAATTTAGAAACTACTGGGTTAAATACAGACTGAGCAGGATTTGTCACGTAGTATAAAGATTTATATTGCTTGCTGAAATCAAGAAAAGTATTTGAAATCTGTATATTACTTACACTCTTATTTATAATGGCTAACAACGTTCCCCCAAATAACCACTTTTGGTTATTGTAATTAATTGTTATATATGGAAGAACTTTATTTTTCAGATTTCCTTGACCAGATTGCATAAATTACTTGGGAAAGCCATTAATTCAGCATCAGGCTAAACCTCTAATTTTCCACTACCTAAAGAAAATAGTTGAACTGAAAGTAACCCAACGGATGCAGAGTTTTCCATATAAGTTCTCATATTTGCTGTCAGTTTGAATATCTTCAATTGACTCCGCAGGTGTGATGCTTTAAGGGATGCAGTTACTTCGTCAGTCATGGTTGACTTTGGAATAACGAAAAATCTTTCCATAAAGCTACTTGCTAATAAAATAAATTTGACGGAGCGGCGATTCACTTTGTAGTATTTCATGACAGGTGTTCAAAAAAATAACCACTTTTCAGAGAGAAACTGGTAAATTTAATCTAAAATAACTTTGCAAAATACTACATAAACTTACTACTTCAGACACACGACATGTTTCGACGCATAAACGTCATTTTCAAGCGCATAAGCGTCATTTCAAGTTCAAGACGCTTATGCGTCGAAACATGTCGTGTGTCTGAAGTAGCGAGTTTATGTAGTATTTTGCAAAGTTATTTTAGATTAAATTTACCAGTTTCTCTCTGAAAAGTGGTTATTTTTTCAACACCTACCTGCTAATATTACAACATTCATCAAAACTTTGATTTGACATCTCGATATATCCTGTTTAGTGCTCCTGGACCAGGGGAAGACTGGGCCAGGGGAAGAGGGGGCCTCTCGGCTTCATCTATCCCAGCAAAAATAAAACACAACTAAAGTCTGGTGACCATCTATTAGTCAATGCGTAGTCATTCCTAATGATTGGATAGCAATGTTAAAGCAACTTCTCCATGCTTTAATTTCACCAAGTTCAGAATTTCAAGAGAAATTGTTTTCAAGAGAATTGCAAACATGTTTCGTTTCTACTTGGTGATCTTATTGTTGATTTTGTTTCTGCTTATGTGGTGCTTCAACAATTGTATCTTTGCAATGATTATCATTACCCATCAGGCAACACTTTTTACGTGAGCTTCAGAAGGTTTCACAAATAACTCCAATGAATGTATTTAAATCTGTATTTAAGTGTTTACTCTTAATAACAAATGTAAGAGAAAGTACTCTGCATTATAGGGACTTATTCTTAATTAAGTTACTCCGTGAACCATGAATACATTATAACAACTTAGAAAAAGGACGAATCCTTGGCAGGGTTTGTAAAGTTCAGCTTTGATTTCCTTGTTAATAGTAGGATTGACTTTTTATTTGTTGTGGTAGATTTACTTTTACCGGTGCCTCGACAGCTAAAGTCATTTGCACAAATTAAAGAAATAAGATATTACACCAAGATTAATATCTGGATCAATATGTTCACCCATTTTCATATAACAGGAAAAATAATGAAGGCTGATAAAATATTTTAGGGTCTTAAAAACGCTTTAAAAGGTGTAACTATAGTTAAATAAATATTGTCACAAATCTCCTATAAAATTAACTCCCTTTTAGTGGCACCTTAAAGTTTATAGAATAACCCAGTGTTCTTGAGTAAGAGTATAACTCTGGTAACAGCCTAAGAATCACCTCACAAGACTGCTGTCAGATTTCCTTTCGCCTATGAATTAAAACGAATCGAAAACCTTAGATGACAATCACAAACGTAAAACAATCATAACTTAACCTAGTTACTAATGTAAATAAAATGATTAAATGACATTGAGTCTAATTGTAAGTTAAAAGAACAACAGCAATTTTCCGTTTTCGAGAAGTTTGACAGATAAAACGTAGGCAGTAAAGTGGTGCATGGATGTGGAACTGATATCTTCGAATAACATGTGAAAAAAGTGTAACAAGAACATGAAAATCCTAAAAAAGTTCTCGACACGGTTTTCAGTAGCGACGCAAAGTTGATGGTTCGTACAATCTACGATGAAGTATACGAAAAATTCATGGTCTGATTATAGTAATCTTTCTCTCTACATAATAATGATGTTTACATATATGTGAAGTATAGGAGTAATTTTTCAGAAGCATGCACCATGCAAGAAGAAAATGTCTCTATCCAGTTTGAGAGTGGAAACCTGGAACGTAAGAAGTATGAATAAAAGAGGGAAACTAACAAACATAAAGAACGAGACGATACGGTACGACGTCCAAACTAGTTGGGATACGTCATAAGGCACGACTACCTACTGTGTAGGATAATGGAAGGAAAATTATGAGGAAAACACAGGAAAAGAAGACGAAAATTTAATATACTAACAGATTTGCGGGAAAATAAAACTTACCAGGAGATGAAAAAGCAAGCACAAATAGAAAAAGTTTGGAAACTATCAGCTGAAATCTGTTCCAAGACAGATCCATTCTGATGATGATGATGATACAAGTACCTTTGCAGTCAATAGTTTACTATTTAAGCATGGGATCTGACGCAGCGGTTGATTGGGCAGACTTTTGCCGCGAAGTCTGCGTGAATGCGAGGAAATGAAATGTTAGGTGGTGAAGGGAAAATTGTTGAGATTGATGACAGCAAATTTGGGAAAAGAAAATAATACAGAGGAACGAGAGTGGAGGGGAAGTGGGTTTTCGGAGGCTGTGCAAGAAATGAAGTAAGGAGGAGTTGATGCTTGTTATTATAAATTACCTCAAACTGGGGAAATCTGGAATAAATGACTGTTGAAGGTCGTACTATAATGTTTAGAATGAAAAGGAATTGATCATTCAAAAGTCCCACAGCCTCACCATCAAAAATTCTGAAGTAGGATAACACACAATGAGTACTATTGAAGTAACATAGAGTGCCATAAGAAGACAAGTACAAAAACGCCAATGTTATGATTTTAATTCTTATTTATTCGGGAATATGTGGAGGAGGAGAAATAGCAAACAGAAAGCAAAATTTATGAGCATATTTTTAAAAATAATTATAAATTTATATTCGCCATCAAAATCTAATTAAAGAAAATTTAAAACTATTGATTTAAAGCAGAAAAATTACTCATAATTATATTTGAAATCTGTAGCCATTATATGTTTACGTCTATTTTTCACATATAATAAGCAAATCCCAAATTAAGTAATATACCAATTATGGTACATGATAAAATATTTATGACTGTGGTAACCACAGCTCAACGCAAATAAATTCACGGTAACCCATTCTAGCGAATTATCTATGAATTTCTTGCATTTCGCTCATAACAGAATAAAATTGCTTTAACTTTCCAATCAAGTATGAGATGATAGACTGCTGCGTTTCAACTCAACTCAATAATAATAATAAAGGACTTTATTCAGGGCGAGATTGAGACTAACAAGCCTCTTCTTACATCTAACCCTTACACTCAACACCTCAAAGAAAACAAACACCAAAATATGGGAGATGCTAACTTCCTTTATTTAGTCATTTATTTGCGTCAGTCGCTGAATAAACGCCGATACAAATAGATTTATCACTGAAACCAGAAGATAATATTAAAGACTTTTGCAACTTACCAGGTTAAGTAGTATACAAAATCCATTGAATTGAGAAAAGCAAATTCAATTAATAGACTTATATCATCATCATCAGTTTTCTGCCAAATGGCAGGTCCTTGGCGTCATAGAATTTAAAATAATTTTCTTCCCAAGGCTTTAGTTTTCAATTCTGCATATCCCTCTCTTCCTTTCACTTCGTCCAAAAGTTTTCTTCTCCTTCTCCTTCTCTTCATCTTTCCCTCCACCGCTCACTCTACTGCCGACTTCAATAGGCCTTCATGCCATAGAAAGTGTCCGGTACATTTTCTCTGCCGCTTCTTAATAATTTCCATCAATATTCTGTTTTCCCCCGCGCTTATACCGTAGAACTTTTATTCCGCGAAAATATCTGTAAATATTTTCGTTGCTATAAACAATGTTTGGTTGCTACAGACACTTAAACAAAAATCAGAAAACGATTTGATGCCTTATTCGGTTATTTATTTCTTATAATTTTCACAAGAAAAAGAGTAAATTTCAATTAGTCTCGAATCAAATTTTACCTGGTTCTTAGTGATTTAATTTTTTCATAGGCTTTGTCCGATCTCCCTGACACCACTCTATTTCCTCACTTCTTTCTTTTGTCCGTTTTTTTTTTTATTTCCGTAACTTTTGAGTGGTCAGGTTCTTTAGCTCGTTGTATTCTTCGAACTCTTTCCTCCTACTCTTATTTCTTTCTTCAACAAGATCTAGTATTTCTATGCTCATCTATTGCTTTCGAGGTTCTATTTTTCTTTCCCCTAGTATATTTTGTGCTGCTGTTGCATTACATTTTTTCATATTATCAAATCCTTCTTTTTCCCCAATCAACTTACTATCTGTAGTTCCTGCCAGTTCTTGAGCTACCTCTTTTTCCTTTAATTTTTCTGAGCACAATTTCTTTGCTATTTCTTCAACCTAACAATGCACTTTACCATCGCGAGAACGTGGTCGCTATCTACGTCAAACCCAGGATATAAATGACTAGACCTAATCTGATTTCTTTATCTTTTTTTAACTAATATATGGTCTATTTGATGTCTATTAGTGTCCCCTGGTGCTCTCCATGTATATCTTCTTTTGATGGGGATCTCGAAGAATGTATTGGTAACTATCATCTTGTATTGTTCACAGAAATCGACTAATCACTCTCCTATGGTATTATTTTTTCGTAATCCAAAATTTCCAGTCGATTTTTGGCCGTTGGTAGGGCCAAACCTAGCGTCGAACCTAGGTTCATTTTGGGAAATATGTTTTTCAGTTTACCTTAGAGAATCACCTCTTCTAACTATAGGTTGAATTTCAATTCCCTATATTAACGGGAAATGCCTCAAACATTTTTCCGAAAACTGCGAAATGCATCCTTACAGGAAAAATAGCATTTTTGGGGCCCTGTACGATCAAACCCATGTCTCCTAGGATCGATATCTGAGTTTTCCTCTGGGGAGATGGTCGGGGTCTTTACGCAAAAAATTCAACGGGTCAGTGACCTTTTAGCCAGACTTTGTATCCTGTATATATATCCACAGAAGCGTCTATATATAGCAGATATGATAATAGATTATCCGAAGTGTTAGATCCATAAACTAGAGACAAATATGAAGGATACATTAGGCCATAAGATAATATCTCTTATGATAATGAGAAAATTGATATCGTGGTGATACTTTATTTTTATAATGTTCGAATATTTTAATGTGTATTTATATTAGCATAAACTTCATATAAATGACAGTAAAAACCCAAGCAGTTGGTGCAAACGAATATTTTTTGAAGATTTTTTTGTAAACCTGAAAACAAAGTGGTAAGTAGTATCCATAATTAGTATATTAATATATGTTTCTCACACAGTTTTGCTATAGAAATATGTTTAATTAAGATCGATATGTAAATAATGTTTTAGTAACATTCTCAAAAGAAGTAAACTTACTCCCGCGATGGAAAACACCTCCCTATCCGTTAAACTATACGGTGTCTAGATAAGATGTCATATTAGTTCCTGACCACCAGTCGGTAAAAGAAAAGTTGTATATTTGGAGGGAATAGTATCTTAAAGCCGAGAAAGGGGATCGAAAGTAAGTGGAGGAACGTGAGCACAAAGAGGCTCACGCGACAAACAAAGGGGATAGAGAGAAGAGGAGCCCTTACGACAGTTAGAGGAGAGTAAGGTGTTTGCAGACGGACAGACAGACGTTGGCAAAGGGCCACATCGGAATCGTGTGCTTGAGATGGAGTGACGATGGAAACAGAGGTGGTTATGCGTGGCTCGTTAAAAGAGACTGGCGCTGAGATAGCGCACTGGAAGGAGAAAGAAAGATTAAGAGTAGTGCAGAGAGGGTTGACTTCGTGGGTGGAATAGATAAGCCAAGACCTTTAGGTCTAAGTCTCTCCACCCGAAAGGTTTCCGGCCAATAAGTAGTGCATGGGTCCCTCGGTAGATTTAATACCTCCCCCCGCCCTCGCTATCTTCTTTTTTGGTTAATTGCACCGATTCGTTTGAGAGCTCCTCTAATCTCCAATCGTTTGTCGTTCGGAAGACACCTCGCGATTTCATCTCCAGAGGCGCGTCTCTCGTCTCGTCTTCCTCCATTCAAGCCGATCCTCGCGCACCGACTTTGTCTCTATCGGTTGAGAATCGTCCTTTCGATTTCGTCTGTCGACTCTCCGCGCGCGCAGCGAACTATTTGCGAGATTATCTCTCACGAAATGGCAATATGACTGTCGGGTCATAAAACGACATGCTCCGCTGATTAATTGGTGGAGAACGTGAATCGTTGTGTCGTATAAGGCAAGACAATTAGCCAGTCATGGAAAGCGGTAGCTGATGAAGATTTTTCCGGTCAGCCACGATCGCGGTACAATAGGTGAGCGTCAAAATAGTCAATAAAGGGTGTTAATTGCAAATTTTCGAACGTAAATCTTCTCGTCAATAATAAGAGACATTACAAAAGGAGTGATAAATATATTAAAGATAAAATTTTATCTATAATTTTGAATTTAGATAAACATATTCTACATTTTTGGACACCAGAAAACATTGAAAGAAATGAAGATGTTTTTAAATTATAAAAAAATGTTATTTAAAGTAAATGGATTTCAAGAATACGTTTTAAAATGTTACGTCGAAGCCCATCGCTCTATAAACTAAGTTATAACTGCGCTTGCCCCAATATCAAATTTACTGGGCCATTTTATTACAATACTATGAAAAGTAAAATGATCAAACTTTGCGTAATTACAAAGTTGTGAGGATCATAGCATTCAATCGAATTATCGAATTTAAAATAAATGGTAAACACAATCATTAACGAATAACTGTAATACACGATACACTTATTAACGAAGTATATGTAATAGATTTCCTCACATTTCTTCTGATGATTACCCATATTCTCAATCATACGTTTTAAGTGTCAATTAATATATCAGATAGCAAACGCTAAGAGAGGGTCGATAAAATCTAAAACTTTTAAAATATCTAAAGTGAGATAAAAAGTCGTCTTAGGAGTTTTTTTTTGCAGAGAAAACGGTTATATTTAGCCATTCAGCTGTCGTAAATAATATTCGAAGGTCTTTTAAGATGAGTAACTGACTTTAGCAATGAAGACTAGATAACCATCGTCACATAAGAAGAACTGAAAGCCACAAATGGAGACAGCATCGTTCCACCAAGGCCATTTCCTATGTGGCCCTGCAGCAAAACAATAAATAGCTAATCGCTGTTTCCGACGCACATCAAAAGAATCGTAGTTTCCCCTTGCAAACTTAATACAATTGGCTGGTAAAGGAACGAAAGGCCTGGTGATGGGAAAGATTAGATTGCAAATCGGAGGCATATTGCGCAGAAGAAGAGAACGAAGAGACCGGAAGATGAGTGGAGGTTTAGAGGGAGAAGAGAGAGGGAAAAGGAGAAAGAAAAAGAAGAAGAAAAATATAGAAGGGAGCGGACAAAAACGGACACTAATGAACAAAAAATAGATGCAAAATAAAGTTATAACATGATATAGTAAATGTTTAACATTTTTTCCATGTCGTGTAATGAACAGCAAAGGGTAGAGCATATAAAATTAGAAATTAAGGCGTGAAGGTGTAAAGAAGGAAACAAGCAAAATAAAACTGTTACTGGCATTTTTGGAGAAAAACATTCTTGGTAAAAACATCCTCTGCTGAGCAGCTTTACCCGTTTGAGTTAGTATTTATAGATTACTATCAGATTGCATTCACAAAATTTGAAAGATTAGAATACGTCTTTATTCAGGGCGAAATTGAGACTAAAAAGTCTTCTCTTTCATCTAACACTTTGTCATTTTAAAAGTGGGTAAAAATAGAGAAAAAAATAACAATAAAAGATTGGAAAGGAAGAAGCTACATTATAGTGGATTAATTAAAATCTAAGTCACATACTTAGGAAAAAATGTTCACTGCTGGAAAACACTCGCAAGAGGGAGTGTGAAAAACTTGCGAAACCTAGAGGTAGCGATATCTAAATTTTAAATTCAAAATAAAATTATTTTCTGTAACCTGAAAAGAAAAAAATACCACCTCAGGAGATGTCATCAATTTTACATGTCATCAATTTTCTGATAGTAATGTCACTATCGATGTAAAATCATTGATTAAATCGACAAGAAAAATAACACCCTCATATCCAGAGAACTTTAAGGAAAGCAAAATAATGTGGTTGGAGATATCTTATTATAAAGTAGATTACATTAGAATTCGGATATTAGGATAAAAAAATGTGAAAAGTAGCGATATGACTGGGATTCGAACCCAGGTTTCCCCCCTTTCCGGGCAGGTATTCTAACCACTGAACTAGAATGCCTCGTCTTGCTCGGAAAGTGGGAGACCTGGGTTCGAGTCGAAGTCATATCGCTACATTTCACATCTGTTTAACCTTGGAGGTTAAGGCGCACACGACAATGTGCAAAGTACCCTTTCCCTTATATTAGTATTCATTACATTTACTAATAAACTACCTACAGAATAACTAAAGGCTGTTTTCAGGGCACCGCCACAAGCCAATTTTAAAATTACTAGTGGAGATGTAAACGAAAGATATGTGAAGAGAAAAGGAAAGCCAATTCAGGGAGAAGGGAAGAGAAAGAGGACAAGAAAATGTGGAAGGTGAGAAGATGAAAGAAGAGACGGCGAAGCAGGAAAGAAAGTATAGTGGCGGGGAAGAGAGAAGGTATAGTGAAAAGATGGATGGGAGAGTAGATATTGAGAAGAGAGAAACGTGAGAGATGGAGAACTTGGGGGGGAGATAGAGTGGGAGATAAGTCTTGAGACGGTGCCTTGGATGGAATATCGCTGCTACTACTCCACCCACGCAAACTTGGAGGAAGCTGATCCTTCCCACGCGTTCCCAGCCGCCTTCGACTTCGACGCTGCGTTTCTTTGACGTTGCTTAACGGTGCGTTAATTGGCGTGCTGTCCCCTTTTAAAGGCATGCGACGAGGGATGGAGGAGTCGGAGTCTCTATGTGTTTAATTCTGCTTGCGCAGGGAAATTCCCTAATTTTTTGGAGAGAAATGCACACGCGGCAGATTGGGAAGGCAAAAGGGCCGATAATGAAAGCGGCGAGGTTGTTATTTGGGTACGGAAGAGAAACCACAAATTAAGGTTGAAAGAGAGAGACTGTTTTTGGGATGGCCAACGTGGTCCCGTGGAGAGGCTGTGTAAGCGCCGTCGTGGGAGTGTTAGCTGGAGGAACGGTTCGTTTCTTGAGAAGCGATGAAAGAGATGATGGAGTTACAGAGATGCTAATTTAATAAAGCCCGCGAACTCGGCGGTTAAGGACTGAAATGAAGTCATGGTCGAATTTTCCAATTACTCACACGAGAATCGTAAGTTAGGAAGTGAACGACATTTCGTGACTAATCGCAAAGGAAAGACTTAGTTTGGTGCTTTGAGTTAAAGAAAAAAGAATGGAAACATTTTGGAACCATGATTTTCAATTTGAAAATATTCTAAAAAGTTAGCGCGTTTCTGCGAATTGGAATTAAAAGGAGAGAAATTTTTGAACGGCCAAAGTATCAATGAAGTTAAAGGTATCTGATTCCTCAGTCGGCAGCATCCATATCAGGCTTCGTTAAACTACGAGGATATACTTTCATCTGTCCAAAATGTACATAATGCAAGATTAACAGCGTCATATCGCTTTCGTGGCTTTAGGGAGTCTTTCATTGGTTTTGGTGTGATTTTTTTTCAACTACCTCAAGAAATAACACACGTCCGGCTTCCTTTCATAAGGTAGACATCTCCAACTATGATACCTACTAACACAAAACAGTAGATTTAATCTTAATTTATGAAATTCATAATCCATGAAATAATGCACAAAAGAAAGCACCTTCTGAAAAGATTATTCAAGTTTCAAGAGTGAATCACCAAGGTTATTTAGCATTTAAAACGCTCATTCACCATTACTATGAACGCTTGATGGAGATAACTGCAACTTAAAATCATGATTCAAGCTATGAGAATAGTTCGTGATTCAAGCATCAGTGCTTATCATTCGTAACATGGAAATTTATTCTAAAGGAAGTGAATCAAGTCTATGCTGTTTCATCATAACTTGGCATCTGGGCTAAAGATGAGAACCTCGTCTTCTAAGTAAAAATTATTTGATATCTGGCCACGATTTATGCTAAGCCGCTCACGAAATATTTTTAACGAAAATATAAATATACTTCTTCATCTGATAACTTTTTCTTGTGTCTTCAATTTAAAATAAATTTTAGTGAAAATTTATATTGTATTTTTCGGTAAATTAACATTAATATTGAGTCTGTTGTAATGCACAGCGCAGTGAATTCTTCCAAAAAGGTAGTTACGATTTATTTTACTCAGACAAATAGGAAGAAATGAGTATCGATTAGTAAACGTCTTGAAAAACTGGCAAAGAAAATATAAGAAATTATACGTATCTACACAGGTTTTTATTTACGTTGATCTCATGAATTTAGGACTCGAGATATTTGAAGGAAAGAAGAAATCTTGAAATTTGTAGCAACCTTTCGTTTGAGAAACCATGATTAATTTACTTAGTGTATAAAAAATGGTAATGTTCCATTATCTTACATTTAAAATTTGTAATCTTGAATTTCATGGTTCACGTCGTAAATCAAAGTCAATCAGTATTGTCCATTGTCAAAAACTTTTTTACACTAATTATGCATGCACAATGCTACATACATAGGCTTTTATGTATTTATCCCAGTGTATATAGATATTTAAATATTGACATACATACATAGCATATTATTATTGTACATAAAATTAATTAAAAACCAATGATAAACCCTTTTCCGTGTTTTCTGACCACTTAAATAATATTGGATGTTGAAATTGTTACCTCTCATACATGAAATTACCCTCTTACCTCTGTCGTATTAGCAAGTAGAAACCAAAATATTAATAACATATTCAACAATAAAATATTTTAAATTTGAGCTAGAATTTGAAATAGAATTAGGAAATTAATGGATTGAAAAATATGGTTCACCGGTCTTAAAATCGTTACCAAGCGATGGATTGACGTTAACCTAGATCTTAGATCAACCAAGAGAAATTTCGTTTTCGAATGGGTGGATTTTATTTAACTTCATCTTAAATTTTCAATTCATTATATTCTAACGTGTTTCCGGTTTTAGAATTACAGTCCCGGCATAGAATTAAAAAATATACCTATATATTTCCAAAATATATACTGTTAATTGAAAGGCATAAAATACCTGGACCACAATGGTCCATGTACTTTATGCCTTTCAATTAAAATGATATATAAAAATAAATATCATATAAACATTTTTGTACATCTCAAGAAGACTTCTGAGACAGGCCAATGTACGCAAACTTTGCTTACCTAACACTGTGCTGATTTCGCGGACTAGAAATGCGAACGGTGGGATAAGAAAAAACCGGTGGATGTCGAGTCCAGATCAGAATGGAAACGAATCCGTAAGTTCGCTATGTCTCCCTTCATTTATCGAATTCGCAGTGCGTCCGTCCCCCACGTGCATGGTAAGAGGGCGGATGTACGGGGTGAGATGGGAGGTAGAGGAAAGAGACAGGTGGTATCACGCCCCACGCTTCCTGCTGTAATTGTTTTCGCAAAAAATTGGTCCGCAGCTGAGATAGAGGTGGATGCGTTACAGAATAGGGAATGGAACATGAAGAGGGGAGAAGAGTGAGGCATCGATGGGAATATGAGAAGCAGACGGAAGAACTTGATGAATTAGATAATGTGAGGAAAAGAGGAAAGAGACAGAAAAATTGTTCAGAGGAAAGATATGACAGGAAATCACTGGAATGAAAATGGCTTCAGTATTTTACAAAATATGAGATTCGGATACAAAAAGTCGATCATCAAGCTGTCAAATTACGTACGAATGTTTCGGAAGATAAAGGCTGAGTATATCTTCTCTTCGAGTTACGTAGAAGTAAGAAATGTAAGTGAATATTCCACAGCTATTGAAATCCATAAGAAGTTATTCGCTAGACAAGCGCTTCAAATTACCCCTGAGTAATTTACGTTATGTGTGCAGAATAACCGCTCTGAATCCGTAGAAAAAATGCTCAATTACCTATTAAAACAAAGGGTAGAAACAAATCAGAAACCTAACGTTCATTCCTGCCCACATCGAATTTTTAATTCAATGATCCATTGTTGAAATTCTTTTACTTGTGATACTTAATTAAAGAATCTTGAAAAATTCCGTTTGGTCATATTATGGATAGCTTCTCCCATTATTGCATCCTCAAACACCGTAGTGTTTCATATTTCTTTCTATCTTTCATTTCTATAATGAGCACTACTTTTGCGGATAACACTTATATTTATTAGATATTGGAATTGAAGAATTCGAAACGAAGTGAAGCACGAACAAGGAAAGACTGTGAGGCGCGCAGTAAATATTGGTAAAACAAACCTGTAGGTAAACACTGCCTTAAATGATATTTAACTTAACAGCTAAATATATGCAAAGAAGAGCTATGGTCTAAAAGAGAATAGCGAAAAGAATCAATAGAAAAATGCTTTATGAGAGATAAATCGATTATCTTTCGAGTTATTTAGAATTTCCATTCCTTTTTATCCTATTCTTAGACATTTTAATATTTATACAATATCATATACATTATTTTATACATGTACACGAAATTTTACCTTTTATTTAATAGTTAAAAGCGTCTTACTAGCCTCTCTCTATGATTTTAAGCGTGAACTTTATTGGAAGTTTCTTGATCGACTCAAAAATTTTTAAAATTTGCGAAAGTAATCCTATAATATATCACGTTATCCACTTACAACCCTACATGAGGTAATTAAAAGGTGGTAGTTTGTTTTGCTTCCCAAATCCAGAGCGATAAGGCTTGAACTTGTCTAAACACGACACAGCTAAGCGTTCACGTCACCCATTTGCGTTAGGTATAGTACTTTATAGATAATAAATTTCAAGAACATAGATATTGAAATTGTATAGGCCGCATACAGTAAATTATACATTGTTGGTGGTCAATTACTACACATATACGCTATATGTTGATAGAGGTAGTATATGACTTTAATTTTTCCAATCAAAATGCTTGCATTTTTTATCTATGCCACTCGTTTCACTTATTCATATTACATGACATAATGTAAAGGTCATTACGCCTTAATATGTCTCGATATGTAGATATATTTAAATTTCCAAGACAAATAAATATTAAACATAATATTACATGTGATGAACTGGTAACACTGCACAATTCAAAACTTGAATTTGGAGAAAAAGTTTTGATGCAAATTTACAATTTAATTCAATATTTGGTTATCCTTTTTACGCTTAAAATGTAAAATTTTATTTCCTTGGATTAATTTTCTCATTATGTTTTAGTAAAATTAATAATTTGTTACGACACGTGTTTTACACATCTTAAAAAATACGCTGTCGACGTAGTGAAACTTCCATTGAATTCTCGTTTGGGAATTCGGAAATCGAGACGCCCTCTTTTTTCAGCTTAATTTTCGAAAGCTCAGCCAGACGTGAAATCCAAAGAGGCAGAAATCACGGCAGTTCAACGTCCTCCTCTCAAATTGATCGATATGCAAACTTTATGAGAGACGGATAAATGAAAGAAACGGCATAAAGAGAGAAAGGAGCCAACGGTTTATACAATGGAAAACGGCGCGAGACTTGGTTGGCGGACGAAGTGCGAACTAGGATGGCGCCCAAGTTCCGATCAGATAAAGCAGAAGCAAATCGGCGAGGAAACACCACTGATCATGCAGCAGTGTTCTCAGGAGGGAAAAAAGAGAGAGAGAATAAAAAACGAGGAGTCGATGGAGATTCTTTGAGGGAGAAGGACCTCGAAGCGGGGAAAGGGTGGGAAAGGACGTCTGAATCGGAGGAGGAGGTGAATTGGTGGAGGACGCGGAAGCGGGGAAGATGGTCGTGGAGGAATGAAGATCGACTGGGATGGAAGGAGGAAATAAAGAGAAGTATTAGCAGGTGGAGAAACGGACGCCGAGACCTCCCAGCGTATCTCCAAGCACGCACATCTTGTTTGCAGACGGGATGCGAAAAAAAAGGGAGCGAGAAGTAGGTCTGGAGAGGGAAAGAAAGATTGTTAATAAGAAGAGTAGAGACTCGGGAGTGGATAAGAAGGCAGGTGGACGGTTTCAAGAAGAAGATGAAAGAAAAATGGAATGAATTGTAAATAAAAGAAAGCGGCGATTGGAGAGTAAAGGACGCAACGAATAGGAATGGTGGATGATGAAGATAGCGTACAGAAAACAACAGAAAAATACTTTTTGGTAGCCAAATAAAGAGACGTATTTTTATCATTCTCGCTGCAAAAATGTTTGGAACTATGTCAACCCGACTGCTCAGTTTTCTAAGGGTCACTGGGGCAGTTGAAAATTTTCCAGGATAATAAGGAAAGTAAAGCAAAAATGAAAGAATAATGAAACCCACTGATTTGGCCTCAATCAACGTTGAGTTCTCTTAAGGTTACTTCATAGTTTCCAACTTCTAGGAATTGTTCTTAACTGAATTAAATCTATAACTAATTCTTCTTTTGCTTTGTTAGCGGTCTCTTTATTATATTCCTTGTCAATAATATATCTGTTTTTATGTTTAAAAAATTTCTACGTTACATGTTAACAGTTACAACGGTTATAATTTAGCTCGATATACTAAATCCTTCAAAGTAAAGTATTATCATATTTGAATGCGAAGAGAGAACTGGAAACTTTTGGAAGCATCCTACCAGATGATATTTAGTGCAAATGATAACCATGTTTTAATATACGGTCGATATTGCGAGGAATGCTGCTTCTCTGACGGCTTACGATAGAATGAATCGACAAAATAGAAGAAACGTGATTACAAATAAATTACAAGATTGGAAGGAGACAAAAATGTAGTTTCTCACGTTGAAAAAAAAGCGATGGAAGTAATGTGAAGTAAATATGTGCAGTTAGAATGAGAGGGAAACTAACAAAAACCGATAAAAAAATTATGGAAAAGAAAGAAAGATTTACCGTGTTGGCTTAATAGGAAGGGAGTATACGGTGCGTAGAAATAATTGAGTGGGACGAAAATGGAAAGAGGAGAAGAGCGGTTCGGGAGAATTGTGTTTGCGACGTGAGATCACGATCCAAACCCTTAAAACAAGCAAGCCGAATTATTCGAGCAGGAATAATTGAGCCCACTTCGCGGAATTTCCTGAATCGCAAAAGCACTCTTTGTTCCGAGAAAGATATATTCTCGCCCATTTCAGATGACCTTTTGTCGCCTAATAAAACGAGAACAGGCGATACAATTACGCCTTCAGAAGATCGTAAACGGAAAACAATGCTGATGCGTTAGAGCGATTCCATCCGAGTCGAAATTTATGAAGCTGTTAAATAATTAACGCATCGTTTTCGAATAAGCATTACTTTGTGTTCAGCTACACTTCTTTGCTTCTATCGGAGCAAAATTATGCAAATAAAGGGAATCAATCATCCGAGGAGATAAATTTCCCTCCATTTCGACGAGAAATAGACTGTAGAGTAAGAAAGAAGCCAACAGTGTGAGTTCTTGCCCAAAACAGGTCAGTTTTCTTTAACTAAGTAAACTGAATTCCGTCAGCTAATTTTTCAGCTTTCATTACAGTAATATATCTCACGTCAGTATTTTTGTAACTGAGTTAATCTTTGGAATTTTCTGCTGTTATACCGAGTATAACTTCTACAAAAACCGTTAATGCCCGTGCTAGTTGCATGTTTTTCGTTATTAATGCATTAGTTACATATTTTTTATGAGTAGATTGTAATAATTGTCGATAAAAGTTGAAAACGGGAGTAAATTTAGAATTACGTATCATTATTTATCACATTAAATGGTCGCAGGTTACACGCTCTCTGTAATTTGTCTACATTAATATATGTATGCAAACACTATATTTATGTATTTGCAATAAATGATTCTAATCTGTTTCAATCAAACGACGGAAGAAACAGTGAGTGTGATTTTTATTATTTTCAGTTCCGATATAAATCACGCCAGAAAGTTTATGTTAGGTTAATCTTGCTCTCAACTTCCTGCAAGGAATGGCAAAAGTAGTCAGTAAAGTAATCAGCAAAAAGAGGAAAAAAATCTATCACACCAATTATTATAACAACTATTTACTTCAAATAGTATGCTGCGTTTTTGGTAAATAAATATGGACAAACATAATAATCGGCATATATTTTTTTCCTCTATGTATTTCTATTTTTTAAGTGGAAAATGTTGTTTTTATTATGCATTATTTGTTAAATCTAAGTGATATTTGACATGTTACTACCAGTAAACCATATATTATTTTGATTGCCGTCAATAGCAAGCGAACGATCGATTAAGAACCCCTGATCTGAAATGAGTTTTTGTTCGTGTCCTTTATGTCCGTTATATACGCATCCTTTATTATCATTATGGAACAAAATCGTTCAAATTGAGTGGGTCTCCAAATACGAGTTATTCGCAGTTTCAGTTCTGCCCTTGGTAAATATGAAATTTAAGGATATGAAACCACTCTAGCAGGCTGGGTACCCGCCATAATGAGATGACCCTCCGCGATATTTCTCAAATATCTCAAACGTCCCGTTCTTTGTGGGTCCATGTTGCCATGGATACAAAAATCGGCGTGGCAGTATCGCTCGATGGGAAACGGGAAAACGGGCGGTAACCAGGGAGACGCCATCGCCGGAGACAGAATAATTGGTAAGAAAAGGGACGCAAGAGAGCCAGTGATTGATAATGATCCTCGTGTCGGGAGAGTCTAGGCACGCCATTCGCGCGCATTCACACGACCACTTTCGTTTACCAAAGCACGCCTTTAAGATCACGTGCGCCGCTTCAGCTGTCAGGATCTCTGTTTAGTCGAAGAGTCGGTAGCTTTCCATTGGTTCGCCAAACATGTAGTTCCATTCTAGAATTAAAACCTTGAGGCATGCGATCTTTTTAAAAGTAAAACAAATTTCTGGGAAACTGAGAGAAGATTTACGTCCCTTGAACACTTATTGGGAATGCAATCCATGATTTTGAGATCCGTGGAAACAATTTACTGTTCGAAGCTTTGTGTCGCTGTAGAAAGCACGAAAGGAACAAATTGCTTTCCGTGCTAAGTGGGCGTTCACAAAGCGATATTATAGTCATATTAAATTAATTTAGTAATTTCTCTGAATGTCTTATTCCAATTCAATTGTGCGATAGGGTCACTATTGGAATCGCTCTTTCATTTGATGACAAGCAAAACCCAATTAATTTATCCTTTCCAAAATTGAAACATTCTAATAAGCAAAATTTCACGATTTTAGGAATTAAAAAAATAACAATTGAAGACTTCACTGTGCTGGATTTCTGCGGTGACCTTGGGCAAGACGAAAGGGGTTAAAAGAATGCGCCACAGAGTTAAGAAGAAATAAACGAAGAAAAAGTACACAACACAGTGATAATCATTAAATTAAATCTTAGACATACTGCCAGTTGTGAAATTATTCAGATCAAAAGATTATGCTAAAATAATTGTCAGACACGAATGCTGTTTACTTCATTATATTTCTCATTAATTCGCAAATTCAGGTTATCGCAAAATTAAACAAGATTCAATCTCACGGAATCAAGGATACTCCAGTGTTTTTCTCTAAATCTGATATTTTACTCATATTCAGGAGTAAAATAAGTCTTGTGGCGGATTTCTTTAAGTAATATGTAAAAATCATATACATATCTCATTGCTCACGCTTAAGCAAGAAGTTTTTGTTGAGCTTGCAAAATAGCAATATTAATCAATCAACATCTTAAATATTAAATAACCCCTCTTTAAATTCTTTCTTGAAAAGTTTCTGCGTACACTGTGCTGGAAAAAATCCAATACCTGTGTGTAAATAAGAATCAAATTCTTATGAAGCTATATGTTGGCATCTATCGGCAAATGTAGCTTCAAAGGTATGTGAATAGATGATTGTTATGAATATTTTCCTAAAGTTTCCAATATATATTCAGAGATATTGGTAGTAGTGAAGTATTGTTAAAAGTGCTTCGACTGTCATTTCGCACGTAGTCCCTACCGGGAATCGAATCCGGGACCGCTTTCACCGAATTCGAACGCGTTGCCGACTTCTCCGGGAACATATCAGAGATATGAAATATAGACTACTCTTATTCTACTAGTAATAGTATTTTAAGACTTAAAACGTGATACTACCACTAGCCCGCATTCTATTTCAAGAGGACAGCAGATTGTTTCCAAGTCGTCTAAAAATTCCGCTTTCTTGTAATTATGCCTTTTATTTTAGTCAATAATTTTGTTTTCAGCAACCTCGTAATGTTATATTTTATATCTATACATAGAATATTAAGATAAGTAAATATTTCTATTGTCTTAAGCACAATATTCTAGAAATATTTGGTTTTCAGCAACTACGTACACCCATCGCATATCAACCTTAGCGTACTCTTTGCTAAAAAAACAAGCAAATAAGAACTAATGAAGCTCCATCAGGACTAAAAGATGCGAAAGAAATTTCTAAATAATAATCAATTCATTTTCTCTGGTGAAATATGTACATTTAAAGATTGAATACAGAGCATAAATTGTTTTCGAGGGATCGAAATTTCTTAGTAGTAAATGTTCTTTCTAATAATGAAACCAAACAATTCAGGATTATTCAAATATGATACATATAAGTACACAAAATAGAATCTTGAAAATTCTTTGTTACTGAAATATTTAGCAATTTCGTGAAGATCGCGAAGGTTTTTTTTTTTTGATCTTTATATAATGTTTCTGCGTAAATTAAATTGAATTGGTTATCAAATATGACGTCAAAATTGACATATTTCTCTTACACCCTCTCAAGTTTATTATTATCAATTTCATAATTACGAATTAATTTATGATGCCTTCCTTGCGAAATATTCTTTGAGTTTACGCGACAGGTGGCCACAAGGTACCACTTGTTTTAATCTTGATAAAAGTCCTTTCATTTAGAAATATACTCTTTCTAAACTTCACATATATAGAAAAAAATTATGTGAGAATACTTTCGAACCAAACTTCATCCCGATAGAATATGGATCGAGAAGAATTACAATGAAGTGGAATAAAGAGTAAGCACCACCTCGAACGATAAATAAAGAGGGAATGCCAAAGAGCATCATTTACAATGGGTCATAAGGATAAACGAGTTGGGGAAGGAAAGAGAAGATGGATATGAGAGATTAGCGTAGTACGCAGCTTGAATAGAGGAAATGGAGGAACGAAGGCGAAGAAACGGGAATAAGAATATATGTGAGAAGGAGAGGAATGGGAGGTTAGGCAGAGAATAACGGAAGAGAGGTATCGACGTTGGGAATGCATCTCGAAGAATCATTGCGTGCATATCGTCGCGAATATGCTAATGTACAAGAAAAACGGACGTCGCGTAGCATGGGAATGCAGCTGAGGGATGAATGGAGGAAGGTGTGGCGAAGGAGACACGTGATGGAGGTTTCATTGGTGAGATTAGATTAGGAATATGCGGGCACGAATCAGGAATACGAAGGAGATTTTAGACACCATAGGGTGAGAAGTGGTAAAAGGAGAAGGGCCCTAAATAAGAATCAGAAGTGTGAAGGGAAGAGAATAGCTCTGAAAGAATCTAAATGTTAATAATTAGATTAAAGGAAAATGCAGTTAACCCTGATGAAGTTAAGGCCTCGTCAAACAAACTATCCATAGAGTAAATTTATTTAGAGAGTCTGTGACCTACACTAGTTTTTTCATTACTTCATTTCTATGTACGTGACATATTACTATGACATGAGAATCTATCAGAAATAATTTTCATTGTAGAGAATATTAGAGAATCTTTTAAGGCTGTCCGGTAAAACTCGTTCTGGTTAAACCGTTTCACTCATTTTGCTTCCACTGCAAAAATAACGGCTTCACGCAGCAGTTTCTGTCATAGAGATGCTAAATATTATGCCAGAAATTGAAGGACTCTTGTTTGAAAAGAATTTAACTCTTCTCGAACAAATTCTAAACGCCTAAATATCAAGCTGTACTTAATGAAATAGAATAGAATGGTTTATTGATACAAAACACCTGCAGTACTAACTGAATAAAGGAAAAATCTGTTTGCTAGTTGGTATATCGTCTGTTGCTGCTTGTTTAAAGCTTACGATTACGTTACGACCCTACTTTAATATTACAGATATCACATCGTAAATTCAGAAATTTGAAAAAAATATGCGTAACATAATACATAATTCTCGAGGGAAACATTTGAGATAGATATGTTTCATTACTGATAGATTTTAAGCAGTTTTAAATAAATCTAGATTAGAAGGAGCGTTTTTGTTCATTCGTTCGATTCGTTTCAATTAAAGAGAAGGTCGAAGAGCGATAAGTTAAAATTCCCCGAAATTTTCTTCGAGGATATCATCGATTTAGAATTGGAGGTCTCATTTTTAAGGTCCTACTTATTAATTGGATATTTCAGAGAGAGTGATTTATAGAGAAAATGAAACTATATTTGGGCTATATATTTAAGTGCACTGCTTTTGAGATCGTGCTTACATTCTCAAGATCCACTTACCTCACTAACCCACTGACTGTTTCACCAAAAAGAATGCAGAATTATCAAACTATGAAAGTCATTTTCTCAACTCACAACAGAATATAAGCAGTTAAATTTATTTTCTCTACAGATAATTTCTATAGAAACCTCCTTCACCCTGGAAATAAACAATGCCAGTGGAATCCCGTTACACTGAGGGCAAAAATTAAAATAGATACCGATATCAGTAGTTTAATCTGAAACAAGGTGGTTTTCCACCCAGTGTGGAGATCTATGAGCGTTAAATAATGGCATGAAAAAGAACAGGGTCTCATACAAAATGTTTAGAGAACATAAGAAAGATCTATATCGGCCCTTAAACACAGTAACAAGAAATCGGTTACTTTTCAATAAATTGCTGAGTCAATGTTGCAATCCCGATATTATTCTTTGATACTCAATTTCACTCACTAATAAGTTTTAGTTATAAATGATGGAGGCGAGGAGACAGTCCTTATTTTCATGCTTAGCTTTATGATAAGGGCAATTTTAAAGATAGGGGAAGTTGATATTCCTTCAAATACAAATAGATTGGTGTAGCAGAGCCATTAATCGCGAGAAGATAATTAAAGAAAATTCCGGAATAACATTACCTAAGATAAGTCGAAGTGTCTTCGGCGATATTAATTACAGAAGTTCACAATAAATAGGCATTATTGTTTTAAATAACTTATAAAACAGTAAGCAATCTAGCTTCAAATTGATCAACGTGTAAAGAGCGGAAGAAAAGATGGTAATCCATAACTGAATGAGATTCTAGCTTCTCGAATGTGTAATATTTTCGAGATAACGAAAAAAATTACAAAGATCAATCTCGTGATTTGTAAAAAAAAGACGTTTTTGTTATTCCAGAATAAATTTTCATCCACGAACTTACAAGAGGTTTGTGTCGTTTTTCGTCACTCATTACATCCTGAAATAGCACTTAACACACAGTGGAAAAATTTAAGAAAATATTTGATCATGTACACGTCCCGGAGTATAGAGGGAGGAAAGGAAATAAACGGTAAGGAAATTTTAAAGATTATAAGAACCATCCAACTTATAAGAAGTATCGCATCTTAACCTTGTCAAAGGAGTCTTAAAGTGAGTTAACGGGAAAAAGGAAAGGTATTTTATTAAAATATTGTCTCTTCTGTGTCTCATCACAAGAGACCAATTTATTTTTAATAACGTTGCTATATGCACGCTAAGAAGTAGGTAAATGGCTAGAATTCATTTTTACGAATGCTGTTTCAAATTAAATATTAAACTAATGAAACTTATAATATGAACTGTAAGGTTTTAATCACTTGAGAGGAAAATCTTCTTTGAATAATATAAAAGTAAAACTTGTTATGCTACGAGAGCGTGTAAGAGCTTGTGTGTAACAGCGCATGCAGGGTAGAGCGCGAGATGACGCTGATATAAAAAATAATAGTCGCTAAAAGAAGGACTAAAGTCTCTATACCGAGCGACAAAATCACTGAATCGGCATTTGAGATTTAAAATGTTATGTTTGTTTCCAATAAACGTAACAGTCTCATTCCAACTCTACTCATTCGCCATTGCCATTGCGTAATCCCGATTTTATGACAGATATGAACTCAACATTAAAATTCCGAGAACCCGGCGAAATTTGATCACAAAATAATTTCAAAACCCGTCAGGCAAGTGGTTAATTTCCCTTGATATGAGTCCTACCAAGAAGCAACGACCGAAGCAGTTGATTTTCAATTCTCATATCCGGCTTGGGGCATCAAGTAGGGGGAAGAAGGAAAGACAAAAAGATTGTCAAGGTACGCAACAGAAGAGCGGTAAAAATATGATACAGAAAGACGAGTGAAATGGGCAGCAGCCAAAGGACGAGGTTCAACATTGAAAAAGTATAACAGAAAGTCATTCGGGGAAATTAAGCTTAAATGCGAAATAAACAGAAAGCGATGTAAATGAAGGAGTTCGCGTGCTAAAATGGCACGGAGAATGTGGGTGTGGTGGTCGGAAAAGAACGAAGGAAAGCGTAGAGGAAGTCACGTATAAGTGCACGCAGCTGCCTTTGAGTGTTTGCTCCTTTTCTGTTCCCCATTTCAAAGGCGTGGCGGCAAAAACATTCCGAGGAGATGGAAATCGGAGAAGATGAAAAAGTGGAGCGCTGCGATGGATAGGGGCGTAGGACAGAAAGGGAGAGGAGGAATGAAGAAATGCGATAAGAGGAAAAAGAATGTCGCGTAAGGAATGTGGTAAACAGAACAAAATGAAATAAAGAAAGGACGGGAAAGTGATGTTCAGGAAGAAATTACCTCTGTACCGTAACTCAGATTGATCTCTGCAATTGACATCGAAAAATATGCGCTCCAAACATTGCTCGAATGGGACGCAAATACAGGCAAGACTATCGCAGTCGCCTAAAGGTTAGACATCTCTTTTCACACACAAATATTCATTATTATTCTATGCCCACATTCCTTCTCAGCCAAAGGACGAGGTTCAACATTGAAAAATAAACTCACAGAAGCATTTCTGAAATACGCATCTTACTATATCTACGAGATACGAAAAGCATTTAAAGCGGATTAAAAATAAACACCAACTTCTCTCCCTAAAAAAGTTAAATACGTAAGTATTACATAACATATGGTAACAACTCTTTAGTCAGGACGTCATACTCTTAATGAGGGTACCTTCAAAGGTATGTGGGGCCCCATGGAAATAAAAGGTTTGAGGAACCCTGAAAAATATTAACATTTCAGCATTACATCTTACATTACAGCATCACATCTAGACCATGCAGGAAGCACGTCATGGGAATCACATAATACACAAATACTTAAGTAATTTATTTTCGTGATAAAATGAAAAAACTTCAACAGCTCAGATTTCCAAATTTTCCCCTAAAGCATAAAGCGTAAAAATCCATTTCTCACATTTGTTAAAATAATCCCCTTTCATGGGTCGCAAAATCTCATATCGGGAGAAAAAGAATACAGTCAGTTGCCTTTGGAAGTTAATGAGTAGAAGATGTAGAAGAATCCATTAAGTGATGGGCTGAGAACATTTGATTTTTATATTTTGTTTTCCTTTGATTGCCGAGGATCATGGAATGTGGGGCAGAAGGCCGGATTATAGGGCGGTGCTGTTCTTAGTTTTACGTCTGTTAGTAATATTAGCAGTAACTTATATCAACTGGAAAGCAACAGTTTTTTTCTCTCTCTACTCTTTACAAAAGTTCCTATTGTAGAAGGGCCCAACACTAACTTCACAAACTACTTAACGTACTCTGAAATTGTATTTCTTTACATGAGAATGATTTGAATGCATAGAATTGATTATTCATTAACTCGAAGTACGTCGTGCGAGGAGTAAACGTCTTCAGTGAAGTGAACTTTCTTCATAGCAATTGCCCGTTTTCTTAAACAATACGCGCTGGCACAAATAGAGCCATTGTGGGAGGGCTCCAGTAGTCTTCCTTCCCATTGCAGGGTTATCTCTAAATCTAACTTCTCTCTCTGGATAGATCGTGAAGCAACATCAAAACGTGTCTTTGATGCTGGATGTGATAAGGTGAGGGAGGGCTATTCTTTCTAGTATTAGTGAGGAGAAACCGATGTATTGAAATGGAAAAGAAACGGATGACCGTGAATGAATTGATGGGAAAAAGAAGGGGGATTTGCATTACGATCGCAATTAGTAACAGCGTGCGTCAGAAGATGATGGACCAGTGGTTAAACCGGCAATCGCCAGTCTCTGATAAGCGTGCCCCAATAGGTGCGTATTAGTGATTTAGATTAGTATGCTGGAAATATTGCATATTTTTATACGTATGTGTATTTAGTCATATATTAATGTGTTGCAATATAATTTTTATTGGAACCGTGTAGGGAAGTGGGCGATCGAATACGGTGTCAAAGGAGTATCCAGGTCGAAAAGGGTCTGGAACCATCGGGTTGAATTTACGACATTTTTAGGGAAGATGATTCATGAATAATTAATTGTACATTTCATATTATTGATGAGAAATTAATTGAGGAAAATACGATGTTTCAGGAAATATCCATTAATATCGAAGTTAGTTATTCATTGGGAATCTTCAAATGATTCCACGAAAAACGACTTTATTCATAATTTTCGATCTTTTATAACATTTTCGGTGGAATTGACTATAAAATAAATCACAGTGTTTTCATGAAAAGTATATATAAAAATATAGCATTAATTACCGTGAAAACATAACATAGCATAACGAGAATGTCATAGGTCACGGGCGTAGCGAACTTCCCCAATCATCTGAGGTCACAGGAACGAATTGAAGCCCGAAACGAGTCTTCAATGGGACTAATTGAAGATGCATATTCGAGAGAGCGGTAACAATCAGCTACGCAAATAATCTGATAGCATGATGCAGAAAAGATATTTGAGCAACGTTTGTCACAGACTATCTATGAGGGGAAAATTTTCCGTGATATAAACACGTAAATTTCACTTTCATTACATTCATTATTATTTAGCGATAAAAATAAATTACTACCAATTATTTGCATAGAATCTTCGGCTACAAAGCTATTTCAAGGCCGTACAATAGAATTGGAATTCATGGAAAATATTTTCTCACGGTGCATTCATATCTGTATCTACATTTGTAACCTGCAAACCACTTTTTGGCATGTAGCAGGGAGTGCATGCACCATGACTCTACTTTACTAACCGATTATTTTCACCTATAGTTCGCGGAGAAATGAATTCTTGGAACGACTAGTTCTTGCATCTATTTCTCTCATTTTTCTCTCAGTATCAGAGGAGCAGTGAGGACGCATGATATAGGCTACATCTTCTTACTTCTTCAAGAACGTATTATCTCTGAACTTATTAAGTGAGCATTTGTTTAAACCTTCTATCTTCTTGAGATTCTCATCCTCAAGTGTCTAAATAACGCTCACTGATTTTTCGTAACAACTTTTTTATCGTTGTGCCTTTCGTTGAATCTTCTCTAAATCCCGTATGTGACACTTGTTGGCATTCATTAGTCGATTCTGATATAGAACATATGGCAAGACATTGATAACAGATAACATTCTACAGTCATTGTAGTGAAATCAAATCGATTTTTTTCACCTTCCAAAATGATGCTTTACTACTCATATTGACCGACAATCAGTAATATACTATGGGCTGCTGCGAAGAACATAGGACTACGAGTATGTCTCCGATTGTGTTTTCTTTACATGATACACGCATGATTTTCTTTTAGAGCATTTTTCGACAGTTTAGTCCATCTTTTTTCACCATTTCCCTATCGTTCTTCCCTACGTCGAAGTAATACCTCAATGATTACTTCCAAGAAGTTATTTTGCGGAATGTGTAGACCTCCAAAAATAATTAACTAGATTTACGTTTGGCTAGTAAGTCGATTTCCGGTCGAAGTTTTTGAAAAAAAAATGATTCTTATACTAGGTGAAATACGGTACTTGTAACTTCACTTATTTCTTCCGCAAACAATTAGAAGCGCTTATGGTAAAACATGGAAATGATTTCTGCGCTCATTTCTAATGATTCATAGGGTAACTACGTTTAAGAAGTAGGACCGCTAGAGAAAGGCAGCTGTGAGGAAAGCTCACACTTGTACACTCTTGCGAGAGTTGGTTCAACTAAGATCACAGCTGAAGTGGCACCTTGGCATTCAGAGATGGCGCTGAGGAATTCTCGAACAACTGAGAAAGGCGCGTTGTCTAATACCAATATGCTTACGAAAATGTTGCAGAAACTTTTAAACATCGATCCTAGGGAAAATATACTTGTTCAATTACAGAGTATTGTATTGTTTAGCCACTGATGATATAGATGCATTTATCAAAGTCTTCGATAATTTTAGGCCATAGAAATGAAAATTATTTGCACAATAAATAAGGGTAAAGGTGTTCACACATTTATACCATAAAGACTGTAATGCCAGTAAATGGTCTCAGTCCCAGAAGAAATACTATCAAAGAAGGCGGTTTCCACACATTTATATTGGATTATTTTTGATAACTCAGTAAAATAGATAGATTGCGCATCAACCTTTTTTTTTCCTCGTAATGCCTTTGACCAAACATTTAAGAATTGGTTCATTAGGTCGTCATTCTCACCTTCATCAGCATAATGTAGTTCAAATGATTGAGTTGGTTGTTGAATAGATTGGGAGTAGGTCTTCTTTGGAGGATCTATAAGCGCACTACACAAACATAATCAGTGGCTGAATCTAAGAAAGTGCAAATATTCATAATGAATCTTCCTTAAACGTTCAGGGATATCCTTCTTGTATTTGTTATTAAATGATCAGCAATTTTGGTATAATATTATAACAGTTTAAACAGCTTGATCGTGGAGGTTTTGTGACCAAGTTTTACTATTTCTTTTACAGTCCTCAAATATAAATGTATTGAAAATGCGGATGTATTATTACCGAAATGAATCTATCAACTGAAAATCTATAGTATATAAAATGTTTTTCACATTTGTCATAAATTCTATTTATTCTTAGTGGAACTGTCTTCCGATAGGTTTCAGCTAGACGTACTACATCACCACTTATCGTTTTTTTTATTTCATGGTTTAGAAATATACCTAACTCGAGATTTCAATAATCAGCAATGGTAAGTTTTGTTTGGTTTTCTATTTGTACATGAGGAATGAGTGGACTTATTAAAGCGTTTGCATAACAGAGTGTAAAAGTGATATCCTCACGTCCCTTCATTTATATGAATCAAGAAAGTCAACAATTCGACCAGGCAAATAGAAAATTCCACATTCTGAGAGCAAACATTTTACTGTAATATAAAACAGAAAATAATTATTTAAATAACGCTGACATATAAGATCACACCTTGAATTAAAATATAAAGAATCGTGATTCTACTTATCAAAAGTGAAGAATGATGAAATATCAGAAATATCTCAAGACATTTTGTCTTACTGATCAGTGTTACATTCTCAACTTCATGAGCCTAATAGTTTTCCTTAGTATCGTTTATCATAATTACTATAACTCACACTTTACCGTGTAAAGTGTGAGTTATACACTTTTCGCCGTTTTACTCCGTATCAGATGAAAGCGAAAAGTTTTATATATTATACCAACTCATGCACATTCATCATTGCAATAAATAAGTATACCATAACACAATACATCACATATCGCAATATATATATATATATATATATATATCATAATAAACAACATAATATCACAGTATTAAAAATTTAAGTTTTAAGCATCAATTTCAGCTTTTATTTGTTTTTAAGCTTTAATTTTAGCAGTGACAAAATTAAGCATTGAATATTTAAATACAATAACATATAAATCCTCAACATAGTATCTTCTCCATAGTCATAACATAAAATAATTTTTATTATTATTGTAGAAATATGGTTACAAATCTTTTCTTGTTTTCAGGATTTAAACGGCTGTGATATTTTTTCTAATGAGCTGATAAGACAGAGAGTGTAAATTTAAATCGGTGATATCACTAAACTGCGTAATACTCTTGAATCGATATACAGCGCGTCATCGCTGAGTGAGGTGGGTGTATTATTTCATACGCAGTTATACATCGCCCTTTTGTAGTGTTTCAGAATGTCTTATTGCTTCATCATTATAATGTTCTAAAAAATAGTTGAATATATTTTTCATTTTTTTCATTTTCAAGGGAAGAACATTAATGGGGTGGCAATTAGATTATATTGAATTTTTATGTATATAGTGAGGTATCAAATAATTTCACTCTCACCGCATTTGCAGCATGACGACTAAAACTAATTATGTGGTATACAGGAAGATTTAGGCGACCGCCTAGGGCCTCGCGCTCCTTAGTAGTCTCTCTCCTTAAGAAAAGTGTCGGCTTAGAATATTGGAAACAATATCTGGCAACCTCTAAACTTTAGAGTTGTTAAATTCAGGCAATAATTTAACACTCATATCATAATTTCTCTGAAAAATGAACGGAAAGATATAATAACAAGATTAGTGAACTTAGGAAAAGAATGAACGGAAATAAACTCCTAGGATAATTCGGCATTGATTGAAGAAATCAGTACAGTTGAAAGTAGAAAAATATAGCGATGGATGTGTTCATATTTCGAGAAGTTATCGCATACAAATCTTTGTAAATTACAACGTGTGAATACCAAGACAAAATGTTGTAACAGCCATAATTTGTTTATTGACAGTACCAAAGTAGATCATAGACGTACATCTTTCACGTTGAAAATACTCAGATCGGATTAGTTAAGATTAGTATTTGTGTTATATATCATTCAGATATTTTAGGCATATTTTTAATAACATAAACTGCATCACATTACCAAGTAAGGGAGTCCTGCAATTTCATATTGCCTTAGGACTTCAACCTTATCACTACTATTGACACTAGACCACTACTGATTTGATTGATAGCCATTGATTTCGACCATATTCTTTTTTGTTTAATACCCCATTTTTCAACATAAGTCGAAAACTATTCTGTCGCTTAGCCAAAGGAGGATTCACTCTTAGCTTCTAAATCATACCTCTAAGAATTACTACACTACTTGTGGAAACGATTAAAATTATCATAATTTTCTGACTTTCTGATAAAACAACAGCGATGCGATCTCTGTTCATTGATAAAACCTTTAAAGAAAGGGATAGAAGGAATGGGTGAGCACAACCTTTAGGTCACCGCCAAAGAATCAACGTATGACCCCGGAGACTTTTCATTCGTCAACACCAAGGGCAGATGTCGCCACCAGCTATTTACTCACCTCAGGCGGAAACTTCACATCAGTCCTTATTGATTAAGAAGAATAAGTCATTCTATTAATCGATCAACTTATTTTTCCTTTCTTACTACAGAAAAAATCGCATGGGTCAATGATGTTTTCTTCACGTAGTTCTTTCATAGCAAGAAAAACAAGATTCAATTGACTAATATTAGTATAAAAATCGTAAAAGAAAATAAATAACTGAATCGTTTTTTTTTCAAATTACCGAAAAATATCCGCTGTAAGGTAACTTCTTAAACAATTCGTTCGATTTTCAGTAGTATTTAGTATATTTTGTTCTTAATGAAATTACTAAGCGAATAAGATAATTTAGTTAAGTTCGAGTAGGTATTGTTAAAAAATATAAGTCATTCATTTGTATAATTAAGAATATAAAAATTGATATGAAATCTGCGCTCAAAAGAAGATGCTACTTCTGCATTTCATCAGTTAATAACATCTCCTATCACAGAATGAAGAAGCTTTTGAAAGCGAATTGTAAAAGGCAATAACAAGGTACGCAATTGTGAAATAAAAAAGAATGTCATTCATAGAGACCTAAATAAAGACCGTTATTCTGCTATCTTGATGACGTCATTTACCAATGTTCCTTATATTTTCCTAAAACATTACCGAACTTATACATAAACCATAATGAATTTGTGTTTATTTCGCCGCAACTCAGCGTAAAAATTTCGTTGACAGTTGCAAGTATAAAAGAATAACATTGAAAAATTGTAAGTTTTCCAAGGAGAAAAGTCACCATACATAAGAACATCCCTCCTACTAGTCTATCTTCCGTGTACAAATATTATCAAATTATATACAAATACGATCACATCATACGATTAAATTTCAAAGTCGAAATATACGGAATAATATTGATTATAAGTATAACTGGAGGATCTTTAATTTACAAGGATGAGAATCATAGAATCCATTTTGTTTTCTGGCTGGGAACAGTAAATATTTTACCATAATAATCACTTACATTACACAACCATGTATTACTGCTAACCACCTTAGGTCATACGAGTATGACTAAAGACAATAAGCACGTACTCATTCGTCAATTGCTTAACATTTCGATGTTACTAACACACGATTTCCACTCAGCTACTCACGTTTCTACACGATGCTCTCCATTCTGACAAGAGAATTGTATGTGTTCAACTTGCCCTGCGATAACCCCCGCTACGCGCTTCTGCAGACCTCTAATAACGCCGCGATTGCAGTTACATTTCAGTACATAGCCATCGATCTCTGATTGAACCCTGGATGTCAAACACGAGCTATCGAGAAATCCGAGCAAAAAATGGGATACAAGGAACATAAACAGCGTTTGATGATAACTATTGCGGATGTAGCGAAATTTTAATTCATAAACAGAAATAGCTGAATGCTCATCATGTAAAATTAAATGTACCATTATAGTGAAATTATTGACCAGGAACGTAGTTTTGCATGGATTGAGGAAAGGTTTGAGTACTTTGGAGGATAAAGTCCTGCGGCTGATGCCAAAGGAATAACAAGTGTGAAAAATAGCGACAAAATTTTGCAGTAGGATTTTTAGCAATAGGAGTGAAAGCTTTGAACTCCATCGAATTATTTCCAATGAAATCAAAAATATAATGAATTCCATGAATGGTTAATCAATGTTTTAGTAGCAAATAGAGCAAAATCATGGATTTTATATTTATTTCAATGAAATATGCCGCAAATTTTGATATATTGACATCTTAAAATGAGGAAAAAAGGATGAGATCCATAAGTGTGTTACATTTTAATCGCATATTGTAATAAACATTATTCAAAATGAGTTCAAGGGAGCAACATGTCGATCGAATTTCTTAAATTATTGTATACACTTTGGCGTATTATTTTCCAAAATATCAAAAGACTACGATTCCCCAATTGACTGTCTTAACTATCTGAACCAAGCAATTTAAAGGGAAATTTACATGCATGTCACTGTACTAAACCAATAAGAAACTTTATCGATATATTTAATCGATATATTTAATCGATACTATGTGAGACTTCAAAACATAAAGATGAACGCCAATATTTAAAGAATATAAGTAATAATTATTTATTTACTCCAAAGATACTACTGCGTTAAATGATTCGGCGAATATTACCCTAAATCACAGAGTATAAAATTTAACGCAGAATAATTTAAAATGGTATCCATAAGGTCAACAATTTATCCTCAAGAGATGATGGCAAGCTGATGATATCTGGAAGAAATTTGATAAAGCAATTGAAGGAATAAGGGAGGCGAAAAGAGAAGGATAGTTGGAAAAAGAGAGGCATTTAATTTCATCATTTATTAAAAAAAGAATGAACAGTATTTAAGTTAAACCTAGGAGATTTTTTTTCGGAAAGCTATGAATCTTTTATCAAATAACTTGCACAGAACCTTAATATTCTAATTTTTATCCCTATCCTCACCCAAACCAAGACATTCTCATGAGAAACCGTATAAGGAAAGAACGATGCTGCGCTTCTCAAAAAAATAATAATTCTTTGAATCGCGTAAATACGTAGAGTGGAGCAAATCCCACGAAATGTTTCTATACGTTAACGTACAGTTGAAGGGTCCATTAAAATAAGATAGTAATAAAATCCTGTTTGAAATTCCGCAGTAATCATTAAATTTATTGCGAAAGAGGCTAGTAAACTTAAAAGATTACCGTTGATGGCAAAAACTCTTAATATAATAATGATGCCATAATCCGAAATAAAAATATTTTGTAGAACTTACTTAGTTCTAATTTATTAACCATCAACCGACTATGGTGTTCCACGAAGTATTTGTACATTCATTTTAGCTTTAAAGTTAATCCAGAATTGTTTTGATCGTAAATACTTACGCCATGAGGAAAGCTGATTTCCTAAGTTGTGGTGCGAATTCACAGTGACATCATCATTCAGTACCGAGAGCGCCGCATAGGACAGAAAATTGACTCGCGAATAAAAAACAGCGTTCATTGCGCATCAGAAGAAAACGCCGTATTTCCCCTGTCTCCCTCTTGCCGCTTTTCTCAATGGCATTCTCTCTCTTTTTATTCCTTTCCTGCGCCAATGACCTCATGCACGTGCCCTGGCAAGTTCTCTAACCGACCGACATCCCTTGTCCCTCTATTCAACGTATCCCTACTTTTTGCTAGCTTAAAAATTATTTTCTGTTCCACAGCATTTTTTTATGGGGATTCACCCATTCATTATTCCTTCAAACGGAACAAACAACTTCTTATTTTCAATTTCTGTTTACGAGTGCATCACAAGTTGTGTATCACGATCTGCAGAAAGAAATTTCTACATGGTCCGCCAGCCTTGGAAGAATGCCATCGAACGTATAAGTATCTAAGCTAGAGTTTAACGATACAAAATTCTACACCATCAGATATAAATTCGAATCATATTTTTTATAAACTTATACATCTGGCCATAAAACTGCGAGCGTCGGCAGAAGCTTTCCTAAATGCTCTTACTCAGAATCGGAATTCGGTGTCATCGACTGCTTTTATCTTTAATTTACTTTTGTTTCAGTCTTCGCTTCCTTTTGTGTCTTCAGTCCATGTACCGTATGTTATGATACGAAAGCTACTGAGGTATGAGCGAAGCTGAGTAAAGGCATTCAAACCGGTTACATCGAATTAAGTCGTACGAAACGTGTTCTTCATATGCCATTGTGCTGCAATTAAATAAATAAAAATTGAGACTTTAAAGTCTCCTCTTCCATTTAACCCATCGTCAATATTATAAAAAAACATTTAAATTAATAATAATACCAAAGACTTAAAAAATAGATTATAAAAGTTAACTTAAGTTGGATTAGGACAAAATTGGAAATATTTAGATGTGGATTAAAAAACCTAAGTGAGGCCTAGGAAAAAAAATATATATCCACAGCAGGAAAACACCCACAAAGAGGGGGGGTGTGAAAAACCTGCACAAACCTACTGAGAGTAATGACTAAGAGATTTAGAAACAGAAAGCTGGAAAAAAAATATAGCCTGAAAATAAGAACATGCTTAAAATGACAAACAAATACATAATACTGCCTTAATAAGTTTTCACTGACACTAAGTTTCGATAAAGTTTATGATTAATCAATGAACCGAGTCACTAGTATCATATGCACTTAGGAACACAAAAATATATGCTAATATTACACACTGAGAATATTTAGAAAATACAACTAATTACTTAGAAAATACAAATACAGTAAAAACAAAGTTGACTAATAATAGATAAACATTGACATCACTTGTTAATTATTGCAAAGAATTCATTTCAGAAAGCTCGAGTATTTGAGAAAAGAAAAGTAAAAGATAGCACAAGGAAACAAGATAAATAACAATGATGACTAAATTATGAAACGAAGAAAAGAAGAAGCAAGAAAAGAATGAGAAATAAATTAAAATAGAAATGTATGGCTAAAACATAGAAAGTTCAAGAGGATTCATTATGATAAAGCATGAGCGAAGGACAGAAGTATCATATTTTTAATCAATGCAGCAAGGAATAAGTTGGGAAGGAGCTTAGGAGCAGGACGAAGTAACCAGGGAGATAGGGATATTGAAAACCTAAGGCAGAGTATTGGTAGTGCATCGTTACGTGCGGTAGAATAACTTCTTAGCAGGGATGAGATCCATTAAATGGAACTTTAATAATAATTATTGTAATATTAATAGTAATTCATAGGTTGTAATTTGTTCTTGATATTTTTTACTTAAATGAAAACACCACAGTTGCATCTATTTTAATAATTACTATTACTTACGAACACAAACGACAGTTTCATAACCGGAAAAATCCGAGTAGCAGGGACTCGAACCGGGGGCCTCATGATTGGAGCGCCATTACGTTAATCACTTACGGCATTCTGGCTCAATGAGGAAACCAAAGTCAAACTACGGCCCTCCTCATCTTGCCAAATAGCCTCATCCCCCTTCCAAGCTAATGGTGGAGGAGTTGAGGATTCCGGCCAACGGAGATATGACTTTACAGACAGAGATTAATTTCTATTCAGATCGAAGTGGATGACTAGTGTAGGACAGGAACTGCAACTTGGCTGTACAACCTGAAGTGAAATTCTTTCCATTAAGGACTTTTCGATGGATTACATATTTACGAAATACAATGTTATTTCTAAATATGAGATATTCCCCAAAAATGAATGCACGTAAAAAGATTAAACTTTTACGCAGCGAATAATCTATTGAAAATCCTTTCAGATAGTCAGCCGTGTTGCTTGTCGAGAAACCGCCGTTTTGGCCGCCGAATCGGTAGCCATCTTCAGGATTGTGTAACAACTCTGCAGATTGCTACCTGAAGACACAACTCTGAAGCCTACCTACCTTCCTGGATCTTACTTAAGCCCACAACTAATTGATTCGGTTGCCAAAACGTCGGTTTCCCGACAACTTATCCGGCTAACAACACGAGAGGATTTTCTACAATCAATGCATGAATTGCGTACCACTCACCAGAAACCTTTTTTTACATTAAGCCATTGTTTATGCATTAAACTCTGCTTCACTAAGCAACTATAAATCGTTATCACGAAAGTTACCAGAAATTTCTCACCGCAAGATTTTTTCTGAATCAGGTAGGTTTTAAGAAGATAGATTGGGTCGGTTAGACTGTTTTTCTGCGTTCATTACTTCCCTTGGGATGAATAGTGGAAGCTGAATGAAAGAGCTGTGAAATTCTTCTTATAAACCAAACTAATCGTTAACATATTTTCGAAGCTATGAGTAACAATCGTTTGTGAAATATATTGCTCTGAGGTCAAACCATAATAATGATAGTAATTTCTTTATCATTCATTATTTTTTATTGTTTGATTCCTAAGATCTAGTTCGATTTTGTTCATCAGTATATCCCAACCTTTTCTCATGGTATACTTTTACATCGATTGAAAGTTCGCGAAACAGTAAACTTTACGTTAAAGAATTTCAGAAATAATTTAAATCAACAGAAAACGTTATGTCTATTATAAATAAGGCAGCTCTGATGGAAAATGTTAATATTTTTAGAAAGGAGACCCTATGCGATGTGATACTAACAGAAGCGTGCTTCAACGAACAAAATTAGGGGAAATCATTAGACGTAATTTATCACGGGAAAATGTACATTTTAATACTCGCCTTGCACGACCTACTCATATTTGTCATGAGGTATTGTAGAGGTAGCGTGTATTTAATTTAATTTTTCTGAAAGGGTACGAAACAGGCTGAAATAAAATAAGCAAATTAAACAGTCGCCCTATTAAAAAAAAAATATACGAAATTTTAATGGAATTAACTAGTTTTTTCAATGGAAAACCGAAAATGTTTGAAAAGATGATTGCTGAAGTTAATTTCAATAAAGCTACCTGTTGTAGGGGAAACATGGTTCATGGACTGTGGAGTCGAAAAAGGGGTAACATACTAACAACGGAGACGGCAGTTCCCTTTCTTAAACTGCTCGTAAAGACATTCTTTCTTCAAATAAGTTTTAGAACTCAGTCAACCTGTAAGTTACTTCTTTCTTATAAGTATTCTTCCATGTCACTCTGTTTCATTTCTGGAATTAAGGAAAAGCGTTGGAAATCCATTCTTTCGCATAATACTTTCATAAACACTTCTAAAAGTGAATGCAGCACATGAAAATTTCGTTTAAGAATGATTCAAACCGTTTGCTCTGAGTTCAACGCCCTTGGTTCTTCTGACTTCCTACTCGTAACAAGTGGTTTGAGCATCGCTGAGGGAATTCCCAAGTGCGATTTGACCGACTGCGCATTGTGTGGTCCCTCAGTAATGTAGCGAGACCAACAGGTAAATACGTAAGCAATGCCACTAAAAGAGACTTCTAGAATCGAAAAACAGAGTAATGTCTGTTTCCGTCATCTACTCATGATTTCGGTATTCAATATCAGTGCCTTTTAAGTCATAGAGCGGTGAATATCGGGAGTGGGTTCTTGTCCCCGAGAGGACGAATGTGCGACTTTTTTACGTATGAGGCCTCACTCAATCGAAAACAGGAGATTTGTTGTTATACGGTCGAGAATTTTTAGAATTAGAAAGTCACGGAATATAAAACAATGTGCGAGTCTCGTAATGCGTCGTATGCGTTGTGTTGACTTCAGAACTACGCATTGGAGTCTTAGAAATATCGGGTCGATGAAGGCAGTCTGCGAATCAGAGTTGATTTTAGTGTTCGCATCATCATATCGCTGAAGGTGTTAAAAGCTCATTCGTGTGAAACATTCAGAGAATCTTCGATTTCAGTACCGAAATATAGATTCCCATAAGTGAACTAAAATTCAATTAACGTGGATAAATTTGTTTTCCAAATTGTGCAGCATTTCTAGAACTGAACTATTAACACACACGGTGAATTGACAAGTGTAAGTGAAATTAGGATGTCATTCAAGTACACTTAGCCTGTGCACAGTGAAATATGAGTTACAGCTGATGAAGTAACATCAGAACGCTGAAGGTGACCTAAGTTTATAGGAATGGTTCCAGCAGTGCAAATGAAAGAGTATAATTCCTACAGGAATATCCTTTTAGAGGAGTTTTGGTGTTGATAAGTGGATCAATCGCTGATCGCGATCAAAGTAGAACCAGGTCTTTGGTAACATCGTCTGCTTCTATCTGAATCGTCTTCAGTCTTCTGTAAGAAATTGTGTCGACTTAGCAATGTGTGGTGTGATAATAAATTCAAATCCAATTCTGTAAAGATATTTTTAAGTAAGTTGAGGAGGTAAGCGAACTTTCCTTCCGTAAATTAAGTGGATCGCTAGGTGAGGTAGATCACTCTTGCAATAAAGTTATTTTTTTAAGGATTTGCTCAATCGATATACTATTTGTAACCATTTCCACTCTAAGAGTAATAAATTTCCCAACCACCATCTCCTCTTGAAATAAAAAAGTGCTACGGTAAACGTTAACATGTCTAGCATAAGAAAATGTATTAAACTGCATGATTCTTCGAACTTTGGGTTCAAGCCCGGAACTTCCTTACTTTCCCTAACGCCAATTTCCTTAGTTTCCTAGAGTAATTTTTATACCTCTCTGGCTCAACGAAACTAACTACGGAAATGGACCATAATATTAATTGCTATTATTAGAATTCAAGTGGGATAATTTTCACTGAAATATAATTCGATGTAAACTGTAATTAGAATAAGCAGCTCATATTTTATAATTAAACAGTGTCAAGCGTAGGATAGGATTTCTCATGCAGAAGAGAGTATTCCTTTAATCTTTGATTCTTTGTTATAACTTGATTAATTGTGAGGTAAATGCACATCGCGCATTCTCATACTTCAAGAATAGCATATATACGGATTTATTTGTACAACTTTTACATTTATTTGAAATGAAAAATTTTATTACTATGTATGAGTAATGAAATAAATTCATATATGAGTTATCTTATTTTGCCAAATAGCCTCATCCCCCTTCCAAGCCAATGGTGGAGGAGTTGAGTATTCCGGCCAACGGAGATATGACTTTACAGACAGAGATTAATTTCTATTCAGATCGAAGTGGATGACTAGTGTAAGAAAGGAACTGCAACTTGGCTGTACAACCTGAAGTGAAATTCTTTCGATTAAGGACTTTTCGATGGATTACATATTTACGAAATACAATGTTATTTCTAAATATGNAAAGTTTTTGCTAACCGTCAAGCTCCAGTTAGCGTCTACTGGTCAGTTTGGTAGGTTTGTATGTACGTGAGTGTCGATTTAAACTGCGAAGAAAGTATGTACAAGTTTCTCGAAGGTCTTCTCGTGATGATAGAAAATATTTTATGTAAGTACATTTTTATGAGATAAAAATGCGGGAACAGCATAGTAATGATGAAATTTCTGCGAAAGAAGAGGAAATCACTTCAACTGTACCTGCGTCTTCGTGGATCATAATTGGAGGGCCAAAACAGGTAAATGATAAGTGAATTAGTTTCCTCGGTAGAGCAATTTTGATTTGTGCTTTATTTTTCTAAGGAGGGAAGTTAAATTTAGTATGAATACCATTAACTTACAACCATAATATTTGGTTGCATTTTAAAATCTATTTTTGATGACTAATCGTCGAAAATATACTTAATATTGCTACGTAGAATGTTTACAGACATTTTACTTTTTTAACTTTGAAATTTTACGGATTGTTTTCAGTGCGACTTCTTTTTTCTATTGATTACAAAATGTAATCCAACTAATCATAAGATTTTAGCATTAGTTCTTGGATCCGAAAGCATACCCTTCGTTTAGCAGTGATTTCATTGTCACAACTTCAAGTGAAAAATCCCAACCTTACTTTTGGTGTAAATTTTAATCAATTTAATCCAACTTATTCCTCGAATTCCAAATGAGAGATTGTCGTCAACCGGTCATGAGAGTGGACGTACTCAGATTCTAAGACGATTTAAATTCGTGACTGCAAATAGCTAATAGTGATCTATCGCTAGAACATTTATTGTTACATCTTATAATTGAAGAATTGAATAGTGGTGATATCTTAATTAAATTCCCATCCCTTCATATCTATTTCAATCGAACAGTAGTCAAAACTGAACACTGAGATGTGACAGTTAACGCTTATGCACTAAATAATATTAAATCCATTACGATCTATCCTACTTGTTCTCCTGAAAAGTAAATTAAAACTTCAGTACGAGCACCTGATGCTATGAATTTAAGTTTCGAGGAAAGTTTTTAATTGCCTTTGCGAATAGCGAATCGATCTATTGTTTCGTAATTTTAAGTTCTAATCTTGGAATTGAGAAATATAAAATATGATAAGTTATTTTACTTTTATAGAGTTAGTTATCTCACATTAACTGCCCGATATTTTTATAGCGTTCGGCTTAGGAATCGAGAGAATTTGGAGATGACAGACAAATGAATCACGCATAATAGCATACGACTTAATTGACTTTGATACCTCATTTTCTTAATATACTAATCTTATTTTTTCAATTGAATATAGAATAAAATATTTTTTTNATAAATTCATATATGAGTTATTTTATTTTATTTTAAATTGTATTTTAGATTAGATAAAATAGAACATTGATGTTGCCAAATCTCTGGTGATAGTTAGTTTTTTATTTAAATAATTCATAAATAAATAAAATTGTATTCCTTAAAAAACGATATTTTTAAAAGAAATTTTAAAAGTTAGATTAATATTTGTCTAGCAATTGACTTTAAAATATTATGCTTACTTTATATTTATAAAATTTGACAGCCGATAGGTGGCGTTTTTTAAATTCAAAGTTTTTGCTAACCGTCAAGCTCCAGTTAGCGTCTACTGGTCAGTTTGGTAGGTTTGTATGTACGTGAGTGTCGATTTAAACTGCGAAGAAATAATGTACAAGATTTTCGAAGGTTTTCTCGTGATGATAGAAAATATTTTATGTAAGTACATTTTTATGAGATAAAAATGCGGGAACAGCATAGTAATGATGAAATTTCTGCGAAAGAAGAGGAAATCACTTCAACTGTACCTGCGTCTTCGTGGATCATAACTGGAGGGCCATTTGTAAGGTATTTGAGGTAAATTCATTATTTAAATGTTTAAATGAAAGGTTTAAAGTAGAAAAAATAGCTATATGTATGTATTTTGAGGACAATAAGTTCTGAATCACCCCGATAATTTCTTTGGAAAATTTAAGTAATTACAAAATTCATTGTGCTCGATGTAAACGTCTTACAATAAGATATTATTAACGAATTCTCATAGGAATTTTAGAATTTTGTGAACTTAATAAAGAAACTTGGTTTAATCAGTGTGGAGCTAAGAAATCCAATGGTTTAAATATACTATTTTCTAATTTTTCTCGAAATTACTAAACTAACACTTTGCTGCTTTTAAAGAAATCATCGAGGAGTATATTAGATAAAAAATTTCGGAGATCTTGGTAACCCTACTTTCTTGATGTTTATAACATTATTTTGGGATCCCAAAAATCATCGGCAATTCGTATTAAGCAAATGAGTGCTCGGGGAAGTTCTTCATTTATAAATACAGCAACGACTTGAGAGCCTTACTAGAGATACGTTTCATGTTTGTCGGTCTTGCTTCATGAAGTTGGTGGCCTTGAAATTGGTCAGAATTGTTCAGGGAAGATATTCAACTCTAAATTCGATATATCAGCAAAAGACTCATCTGAGAAATAATTAAAGGAAAATTTTTAATCTGAATGAGAAATTTAGGTGTACTAAGAAGTATCGTACTTCTTTTGACTTCAAGACACATCAAGTACAGCTGTGTTAACAAGATTATCATAACTTTTCCAAGAAAATCTTTATTTTACGTGCATCTGTTGTTTTAATGTTATTGCAGTCAAAATTTTCCATCCTTGAGCAAACTGTAAAATTTATTAAAATACATAGGATGGAAGCCAACCGGATTGCAACCGTAGTATTACATTTACCATATGATTAATGCTTAAACTGCGTTTAGTGAATCTTTCTTATGAGTTTAATTCAAAAACATTTTAAATTTAAAATGTCTTTCTACGGAGCATGAAACTTGTTTAATGAAAAAGAGACTTCAGTTATGATGAATGCGTCGGGGAATTAAAATAACTAGTTCATTCAGTTGATGGCACAAATTTATGATTTTTCAGAAAAGTAGAAAACATTCCCCCTCTTAGGCACGGTTGACGTAATTGAAAAGTTTTCGTAACGTTTAGATACAAGGAGGTAACTGAGATATTAGATATCAACAAAGAAAATTATCCAGAACAATTTAACATGACTAGTTCGTTAGGAAAGGATTTTGTATTTAGAGAGTTAAACTTGTTTTCCAAGTTCCTCTGCTGACGTACATTGCCTCCTTTGTTTTAAATAGGTTAGCAGTTTCCGATTATTATGTAAAAACAAGTTGCTCATTCTTATCTAACTAACCTACTCCTTTTCGACAGCACAGAGGCGTGTAGTAGCAGCGAGGACGGTCGGCGTTCGGCTGAAGGACAGTGCCTCTGACTCATCGAAAGGTACGTGATTATGTCGCTTCACATTTTTAAATGTGTAACCAAAAGTACTCTAAGAAATGAAATAGCCTCCATAGATAAAATATTACATTTCCCGGTTCTGGGCTAAATTTTTGGGGATAATGATAATTAAGCGTGAGGATTTTTTTCGTTTCATTCCTTTGCCTCTTACGAAGTTAACTAAAATCACACGGTGTATTAGCGTTGATATTAAATAACAAGGAGGGTTCTTTATTTAAAAGTCACGCCGATTTTTTTTAGCATGAATACTTATCTGTTCCTTGTTTACCTCCTGTCTTTTAGCCATGTTTCCTATATAGAATTCCCATGTTTTACTATATTTAATGTGTTTGTTGTAAATTTCTTACAATTAGATAATTTTTCATGACCTCCGTACGCCCATTGAATTTTTATTACATAACTAAGAATTTCTAGTTCTAACAGAACGCTAGTAAGACATTCAAATCTTCGAAGTGAAATTTTTCGTATTTTTCTCAGCATTTCTTTGGAAAGCAGCAATATTGTGAGCTCAAACGCAGTTTAGAGACTGTAAACTAGATGGTGTTCTTTGAAATGGAAATTAATCACATTTACCTCGTGCGTTCAAGTAGAAGAAAAAAACCCAATAAAATTCTATCTATTAATTAATTAATAACCAACTTATAAGTCAGCTTGTCCCAGATGGCTACAGCTCTTCACTCTTCCCTAATTTTTTCTCTATCTTGTAATTACTACATCCAATATCTTCCGATATCCGTTACAATGTTTTCGTAGTCTACCTCTTTTGTTCTTGCCCTTCGCTCTACCCTTTGTTATAGTGTCGAGTAGCCCTTTATCTCTGAACACATATCCAATCCTAGCTGTCCTCTTCTTCACTAGTTGTTTCCATACTTCTCCGTTATTTCCAGCTATCAATATACTTTGTTACTCTATCAACCCATCACATCTTATACAAAAGCACCGTATTGTATAGGGTAGGTGATGGAAGAAACCCTGCTGTAACCGAGTGCCTTCTCTTGTTGTGGCCTCCTTCTCTTTTACCAAAATGGTTCAGGCCAAATAGCTCAATGCTTAGAACAACCAACCGAACCAACCGGGTTCGAGTTTTGGACTCGTCAGGTATTTCTTTGTTCCTTTCTCGGGAATCGTCGAGATCTTCAATCGGGTTTATCCCGCAAAACTATGAACAATTTTTGGAAGTAGCTGCACCTTTAAAGTACATACATTTATGTGCAGTGGTATTATTTTATCTTTACATAGAGTTGCATAGTTGCAGCAAATTTATGTAACAAGAATTTTCAATGATAAAATGCCTCAAAAGATTAAATACCGAAATATGTTAATCTAAAAGTTAGGGGTTTTAATCAAGTAACTGACAGCTTAAAATCCTTTAGAAATACCGCTGTATATTATTTATGAGTAATCTTTCAAGAGATGATACATGGATTTCTTTGACTTCCAAGCTAGTATGTCTGCAGAAGATAAGTTTAGAGATCTGCATTCCAGAGCGTTCTTTATAATCATGCCGGCGAAGGTTCTAACAGCATCCAAAGGCTCTACTGGCGCCAGAGTTCCAAAATTCTTATATCCTTCGAGTTGATAAATCGGGTAATTCACACAGGGTAGAATAACTAACTTATAAAAATTATACAAGGCCTAAAAATCATATATCAAACAATAGGACAAATTTTGAGATTAGGTAAATAAGGTCTTTTAAAATTATTTCCATAAAATCGATGGCAAAGATTTTACATGATGTGTTTAACATAGTATTGACTCAGAAAACAATAAAGGAACAAGTGGTCCCTGATGGCTGAAACAATAGGATGGATGACACACACCAAAAACCATCAAAAAGCTGTGAGTGGCAGGTCATTTACATTTCTCTTCCTAATGAAGCGAAGTACATCGCCTGTCACTCTCAGCTTTTTGATGGTTTTTGGTGTGTGTCATCCATCCTATCAGAAACCAATGACCTCACATTTATTTCAATTAAACAATATTATAATAAGGTGTAAAAATAATAAAATGTAAACTCTTGAATCATTGAGATAGGTTCCTGCCACACTAGGTACAAAACATCTACATAAGTATTCTGCAAGCTGCATTTTGGCGTTTGGCATTGGGTGTAAATAAAGCACGTTCCAGCTTCCTCTTTTGCCGGCGGGTTGGCATTGTTGGCGCGTATCATTCACGTAAGGAATAAGTCCCTGAAAAATAAATTTCCTCGCATCTATTTCTCTTATTTTACGCTCGCTGTCTAATCGGCCGAAGAAGCAGAAGGGGGTCACATAACATCGATTACGTCTTCCGCAAACGTACTTTGTCTGAATTTATCAATAAGTCGCAGCCTATCTTACTTTCTTTTGGCGATTCTTACCTTGCATCTGAGAGCAGTATCATAGCTAATACTTTCTTATTGTAGCATGCTTTTGCAATAAATCATACACCACTTTCTCTAGTTTACGGGTACACGTTTTATTCACCGGACCCCCGATACTCGCCGCATATTCCAGGTGGGACCTGAACAAGGCGAAATAACGTCGCTCCATAACCTTTTCATCGCATCTGCCTAAAATTCGTTTTATAGAACCGAGTTTTTTTTAGTTGCATTACAATAGGTTTTTCGCAAGACGAAAGCCATGGAGCTCCAACCTTTATGGCAATACACCTCTAAAATGAACATTATGTGTGATTTATGTTCGTACCATATAGGCGCGCACCCTCTGGATGGCCACGAACCATTTACGAGCATAAATCACACATAATGCTCATTTTAGAGGTGTATTTAAAGAAAGGAACTTTAAAGATTATGAACTTAAAGGTTAGGAACATAAGAATAGGAAGAAAGGAATTTAAAGATTAGGAACTTAAGCCTCCCCCCAAAGTTTCTCCAAATATCTCATTCGGAACAAATTTCTCAAAGATCTGATTAAAAAATATTTGATCGCTTAAAATATATATATTTATAGACAATACTTTCTTACGATGAGAATTAATTATTTCGGATGCCATCGCAAATTGGAAGGAATTCGAGAGATTATTAGTTACAATCCTTAAGTTCAGCTTCCACCAAGCGAAAATTCTGGATGCCCCCTGTTACCATAATATTTCTTCGATATTATCTTCTCAGAGATGTTGGAGGCTTGGCTGCATTTGCTTGATAAATTCAGTGAAAGTACTCTTGCGGAAGACGCAATCGATTTTATGCGACCCTCCTGCTACTTCAGCCGATCCGACAATGAGTATAAATAACAGAAACGGGCGCTAGAACTAGTAGTTTTAAAAAATTATAACTTCCACGACCTATACGTGATAACAAGAAGCTAATGTTAGAACGCTCGGTGTGGTGTGGCACGCCGAAATGTGGCTTGTAGGGCATGGATGTAGATATAGATGTAATCGAAAATCGTTCTTTCATTCTTTTTATTGGAACTGCAATGTTTCAGAGAAGTTTTTCACTTTTTGTGAGGATCAGAAATCAACCAAAAGTTTTAGATTTTTATTTTAGTTATTAAGCTTTAGGGTAGAAATTTCTATGGACTATTAAGATAATAACAAGATCCTTGAGTTGCATGTAATCGGTTAATCAGTCGCATGCCAATCATTGGATAGCCCCAAAATCAATGATTGAAGTTTATTTTTAAAGAGTGGTTTTTTTATGTACTGCCGGTTTTATCAGGAAGCATCGTAAAGATGTTTAATCATAAGCTGTCTTTATACTGTTTAAGATTGTCTGCTGAACTTAAACTTTAGTTAGAAATATTAATATTTAATTTAAAAGCCTCAAAGAACTATCGAGTCATATTTCTGCCGCTTGCTAATTTAGGGGAATTTCTCCTATTGTACCTAATATTTGGAAACACTCAATATAATATTTGCAAACATTTTGAAAGGAAAATAAAAAGAAATGTATTCCGTAAAGCTATTATGAGTCGAGAATAAGATGAAGTAAAGTTNTTCTCCGCTTGCTAATTTAGGGGAATTTCTCCTATTGTGCCTAATATTTGGAAACACTTAATATAATACTTGCAAACATTTTGAAAGGATAAGAAAATAAAAAGAAATGTATTCCGTAAAGCTATTGTGAGTCGAGAATAAGATAAAGTAAAGTTGCAGGAAGATTTGTGCACAAAATACTGAAAAATAGATGGTAAAAATGATTGAGTGTGGGATAAACTACAAAAAATCTAAGACAGAAGCTTAAACTGAATTTACTTATCCGTATGAAATCCTATTATATTCCTTAGACTTTATAGACTTAGAATCCAACATGGATGGCAAGTCACCAAGGCCCTACCACATCAAAGATATGGGGCCAACCAGGAGAAGAAGAAGAAAAAAATTGTTTTTCACGTATTATTAAATTGGAAAATTTATTCGTAATTTCACGTAAAATGTATTACGTTACATAATGTTAATTTCCTTAATACCACAACTAACAGTAAATTATTTAAATAGATTACTTATATACATATAAAATTAAATATTATTCTTATATTTTTGTATAGTGTATTAAAATAAAACATTTCAATGGCAGTTAATTTTCATACATAACGAGAAAGCATGAAAAATGTTTGGGGCCTTGAAGCACTGGGTAATAGCCGCCTTGCGCACTTCTTTTAGGGTTCTGTTCCCTCTTCTCTGTTTTGCATGACCAATAAAACTTATCGGCTAATCTCACCCACCACCTCCGTGGAAAGTCTCAGCCGAACAAATCTCCAGCTCGAAATTCCCGAGAAACCAACCCCCTGGCGGTAGGTAGAGGAAACGAAAAATTCGTCAGGTGCATCAGTGAAAGACGACGATTCGATTAACGAAGCGAAATACCATCGTGTTCCACCGCGGGCGCTCCGAAAGAACCCGTCCCTCGCAAGGGTTATTCCCTCACACCCGATCCAGCACCTCTTTCTTCCTCTTCTCCACCATTCTTGTCAGCCAGTGGGTCACGGCAGAGTGACCGCATCCGCGAGACTCTCTCCCACACCCCCATTGCGTCACGAAACGTAACGGAGAGAGAAAAAGAGAGAGAGACGTAGACGCAGGACGACCTCATGCGCGATAAAACGGCGGTTCGATGAAACAGGCGAGCATCGGGCAGCGACGTTGAGTTTTCAAGAGGGGAATAGAACAAGGGCGAGATAGATAAGGTCGTTGATTATTTGGGAGGTCCAGGGAGGGAGAGGATGGAGCCGAAAGGGTACCAGAAGAATGGGTCGGACGAATCACGGCAAGACCGTGTCAAGGGTCACGGGAGTGTGGAGGAATGTGCGTGAAGGGAACGAGTAAAGAAGGAGAAGGTTGAATTTTGTCATTAGTTAATGGAGATGACGCGATCGAAGGGAGGCGGGGTGGTGGAGGAGTGAGGTACCACTTTGGCGGGGGTGTAGTTTCGTGGAAAGTCGGAGAGGGGAAGAGGAGGGCCAAGTGGAGGGGGAAGGGGTCACCTGACCATCTCTTTGCCACAGATGCGTGGTGTTGGTGACGGAGAGGCAGTAGACGTCTCGACGGCTACAGTGTAGGGCGGTCGTCGTCTGCGCGTGTCTTGTCCTCTCCGTGCTGAATAGTAAACCCGGCGGGACAACCTTATAGAAGGAATCCTGGGGCGGTAGGAGGAAGAAGGGCGTGACACCCTCCATCACCGATCTGCTACCTTCGTCCGCATCGACGAAGGAGGTTGCGACCGGCGCGGTTGGAACAGCAGGTGAGTAACAACCTCGACCTTAAACATTTTTCCATCGAAGACAGGTACTGGTTTCAGCTTTATCGCGCATAAGACCGCATTTGTTTCCACGTGGCACCGCCCCTTTCTCTCCGGCAAACGAAAAGGTCCACGAACGGGATGATATCGAACGGCGAAGATTCTTTTGAAGGATTCGCCCGGGGCGCCGTCCGTCTCGCGTTTTGTCCGCGAGCGAAGGGGTCAATATTTTCCCCGCGCATTCGCCTGTTCCACTCGGGACGATGTGAGGGAGAGGTTTTCGCAGGCGATTCTGACTTGTTCGACGGATGTTTACCGCGATGCGATGATGAGAGGAGTCATGTGATCGGGCGTGTTGTGGTTTTCCTTGCATGGAGAATTGCTTTCCAAACACTGTTCGATCGGTCCGGAGAATGTTTGCCCATTACTCTAAGCGTTGGGTCGGAAAAGAAGTGGACTGGGATGGCATTGACAGGAACATGGCCAGGTGGGGATGACAACATACCGATGTTTTCACTTGCAGCAAAGCTTAACACCGCTCGCATTTGGTCAAAACGAGTTTTTTCGGGATATTTGCGCGGTTATATTGATTTCGAATTTCGAGAACGGGTTGGCATTCCTCTTCTTCTATATCAGATAATATCATGCTTTTGTCATTTTATACACACATACATTTATACATCAATATTTATCAATTCATAGGTGAACATTCAGCGGACTCCATCACATCTATCACTAGTGAAGATTCCTCCTTCTAGTTTTCATTATCTTTCGCTTTCAGTATTAGCAGCATTGAAATAGCCCTACGATTCAAAGAACGTATATCTATCCCTTGCACTTAACATTAAATTCTTTATCAAAATCTCACTTTACGTCATCGCGCTAAAACACGGATGGAAATCAAACAAAACGTCCAAATTCTCTGATTTAAGTACTTCGTAGTAAGTTTTTTCAATTTAATAATTTCCAATACTCTAATTTCCAATACTCTTATTTTCTATATTTGCAGATGAATGCAGCCTTGGATATACTTGATTCAGTTTATTAAACATTCATATAACGATCGATTAATGCACGTATTTTACGTTAAATCCTTCTTCGTTTATACACTAATGGAGTTAGTTGTATTTTGGGCACAATGAACACACATCATATAACTATAAAAACGTTTAAATTACGTACCAAGGTGATTGTTACTCATGATCGCGGAATAAATATGACTTGACCTTGAATGCGAGTTCCGCTCACCTGAAGGAAGCGTAATCTCGTAAAAGACTTTACTATTATACCACACAAATGATTCGATAATAAGTGTTCTTTCTGTCATAACTGATTCCCCTAAAATTAAGGAGACTATTATTCCCTGCTGCTTTTATTTACAGCGAAAACTTCCGTAGTTGTCTCTCATCTTTCGAAACGACTTCAAATGTTGTCGGGAGCTCCTTTACAGCGCCTGTCATTTTTCCTCCAACGTCCTTGACATTACAATTGCTTTTCATAAATGTCGCCAACGCCTCTCGTCTTCCGTCATTCTTTCTAGAAATCTCATTCTTAGGTGACGGATGCCTTCGAATTGATTATACACTTCTGAACCGGGATAATGACTTAATTGGGGGTTTGAATGAATGTTCACGCATTTAAAGCATTGCTGAGTCTATTGATGCATTCGAACGGTAGTAATCTATAGTTATAAAAGGTATACGAATCTACACGTCGCATTTTTTATCGCCACTTTCTGGACACTATTAGTTTTGAGAATAATATTTGATAAAGTAAAGTTGCAGGAAGATTTGTGCACAAAATACTGAAAAATAGATGGTAAAAATGATTGAGTTTGGGATAAACGACAAAAAATCTAAGACAGAAGCTTAAACTGAATTTACTTATCCGTATGAAATCCTATTATATTCCTTAGACTTTATAGACTTAGAATCCAACATGGATGGCAAGCCACCAAGNTTAATAATAGTTAAATATTTTCTTTATTTTGTGACATGATACTACCCCACGGAGTTTGGCAACTCAACAAGTAAATTGATCTTGAAAATAGTGTGATAGAAACCTAGATTTAACTATCATCTTGTTATCTCTTAAAGATAGGTATAAAGGAATAATATCAGGAATAATAATGTAATAATTTGTTATTGATTGTGATACGTAAAACTATTTAGAGGCATAATTTATTCGAGTTTAGTTTCCGTGAAAATATGGAGCTGAATTTTAATTTTAAAATTAATCTTTAACGGTAAGTAACTGAAAATTAATTTTATTTCCGATTTTATGCTTTTCAAAATTTGGAAGTTTTTTAAATTAGTTAATCATTGTGGTTCCAAATAGGGCATCATTAATTGAAACTCTTTAATAAAATACTTTATGACTGATTGCTAAAGATTATCGTCGTCTGAGTGCAGTTGGCTCTTGCATTACAGCGACCCTGACGGAGAACAGCTCGGATATGGTACTCTACTTATAAACGGGAAACGGCCTTTAACGGTTCTTACGCATCTGTACTCAAAATTAAATCATTTGACCAATTTCAACTTAATTGAATACTGCGTATGTCATTGTAATTGCAGCATATTAATTACACACATTTGCAATAAATTAATTGTCTAATTCTACAAAAATCAAAACAACTTTTGTGGTCTGTTAGATAAAAATCATCTCAAATGACGTACGTAACGAGTAATTTTCGTTATCTAGCGAGATCGGGAGTAAATAAACGTAAAAATGAGCCAGACACGAAGTTCGTCCCCGAAAAGGCGCACCCTAGTTATTTAGTCTCGTGAATCATTTTTAATTACAATTCTCTCGGTAATGATAGCGAAGACTCGCGCGGGTAATGAAGCACGCACTGTGTCAGCCCTCTCACCTTCACGGTTTTGCATTCGCCCCGAGTGCACGCTTTAATAATCTCTCGCACGTGAAACCGTCACGATCCATTCCTTGGCCCTCGACTGAGAAACAATGCAAATTATACGGCGCGAGCGGTTTCTTTGCGTCATCAAGAAACAGCGCTCGACGCGGTACCGCCTTCCATAGAGAGAAGTACACAAATGAGTGGGTGAAATACATTCTTTGCTGGTGACAAGTACACATACACCTGTGACATAAGGAGAGGAAGATGGAGATATGAAGGAGGTGACGACTGAAGAGAGATCTGTTTGTAGATACAGCAAGGTGTGTCAGGGGTACGAAGACATAGTAAGCCTACCTAGTCCGAATGCTGACAGAGGATTTGCTTCATGGGGTAGACGATGCTTCGGTTGGAGCCAACATATACATCCTCGTTGACTACAACGTCCGAATGATTAGGATTTATTAGCTTTCTCGTTGTTCAAGTGTCTGCTGGATATTGAGTTCAAATTTTCCCATTTCTCTCCAGAAAATGACGTTTCAGGTTATATATAATCATGGTGCATGATCCGCAGCATTATTATACCGAATAAAAATGCATTTAATCAGAAATTAAACACAGTTTAAGCAACTTGTGGGCATTGGGACGATTTGAAATATTTAGGTTTTCTGTCAGGAAAGATGATACATGTGCCAATTGGATACATTACCAGACAGTATCCTAAAGTCAACTGAATTAGCATTGCAAATGAAGGAGGAAATAAAATAGGAGATAAATTATTAGAGATGAAATATAACACAATTTTTAACCCAGGAAAATATCTTCCTGGAAATTGTTTCAAGGAAAAAATTCAGATGAATGAAGAAGAATTAAATGAAATAATTTTTGAGGAGAAATAACTACAGATCGAATAATGTATTGAAATATAAAGATAATAGATAGCGTAATTATCTTGTAAAACAGTTCATAATTCATTCTTCACAGAAGAAATACACGAATATTATCTCTTTGATGGTTTTTCATATTCATAGGAAGCAACCTGCAAATCATCCCTGGTGGGTAGCAAAGACAAACTTGATTCACTAAGATACATCAAAAGTCATTTAGCAAGCAATGATGATGAAGAATAAATCATTGTCACGGGCGGAAACGCCCATGGTCTCTGTGGTTCCTGAATTCGGTTTCTCAGAAATATATGGAAAAGCTCATGTTTCTTCTCACTCTAGCTTTGTCCCATCGTTAGTGCAAAGTAATTCAAAACGATCATAATTCAATTTAAAACCATAAAATTATGAGTATCATATTTCGTAAGTCAATAATTATGTTAGACTGTTACATAAGTCAAAAAACAAATTTTGAAGATCTAGAATACCTCCATGGAGTTAAATGAAGTAGAAATCTTAAACCGTCTATTTTACCCATGGAATTGCTATGCTGACACCACCCATTTGGAGTTTAACTTAATAGAAATCTAAGAAATGAAAACATTTAATATTTTAACGTTCACATCCTTATAATATTTTCCATCTTTAAGATTAGATTTTCACGGGAATTTTTAAAAATCTACGTAAATCAAAATGTAATCTCGGTATAGATCATTGTATATGTTCAACAAGATACTTATGTAAAATCTTTCTCTACTTCTAATAAGTAGGATTTATAAGAAAGAATGGCATGCACTTATCTAAGTGAATGAGAGAGTTTTACAAAACAAACAAAGGAATCATTTTGGAAACTTTAAAAACCTATCGTTTAAATGCAAAATTAACTACAATCGAAAATATAAAGGGAGCCAATCTTTGCGATAGTGGTTACACAAACTCCTTCGCAAATAGAATGCTTTGCGTACTTACTGCTATAAATGTCTTCAAATATAGTTTGTAAATCCAAATGAATGCCACTAAATGGCATAAAGCGGCGACATACCAAGCTTACTATGCAGAGCGTGTGACCGATTAGCGAAAATTGATCGTTTTCATTGGCCTACAGGACATAAAAGGAATGGCATTGACCTGAACCATAAAATATGAACGATTACATCCCCCTCTTTATACCATTCCATCGTATGCTTCCTTAGAGAGGGATGACTATCCCTTTACCCTTCCCATCATACCCTTGACAACCTCCTCCGAAGCTGAGTGACGTCACTACTAGGAAGGAGGGAGGAAGTTGACTCTTTGGCCTCATCTACAATCAAAATATTGATATACTTGTAGTGGAATGATGAAAAAGAATACCGAAATACGAGTATAGACCTTGAGATTGATTGATAAACTCGCTCTCCTTTCCTAAATACCGAAGTGTATATATATATA